>JAHRHZ010000250.1:6304164-6379468 GCA_024137785.1 Ginglymostoma cirratum
ATGCGGCCGAACCAAAGTCTTGTACAATTTTAACATGACCTGCCAGCCTGTTCCTGTACTGTCATTTTCTTTGTTCTAACTCAATACAGACCTCATTGGAGTATAGAAAGCGCAGGGGGATCTTAAGAAAACAATCAGGAGATCAGAAAGGGAGCATGACAAAACACTGGCAGGTAAGATGAAGTAGTATCCCAAGATATTCTATAATCAATCAAGGGAAAGGGAAGAGAATGTCAGGAGATTAATTGGGCCCATTACAGACGAAAGGGGCTAATCTGCACGTGACATCAGAGAACATTAGTAGAGCGTTAAATGAGCTTTAAAAGGGGCAGCACAGAGGCTCAGTGGTTAGCACTGCTGCCTCTCAGAGCCAGGGACCCGGGTTTGATTCCTCCCTCAGCAGACTGTCTGTGTGGAGTTGCACATTCTCCCCGTGTCTGTGTGGGCTTCTACCAGGTTCTCCGGTTTCTTCCCACAGTCCAAAAATGTGCAGGTTCGGTGGTTTGGCCATGCTAAATTGCCCATATTGTTCAGGGATGTGTAGATTAGGTGTGTTAGGAGAGGGTAGGGGGAATGGGTCTGGGTGAAGTGCTCTCCACAGGATCTGTGTGGACTTGTTGGGCCGAGGGGCCTGTTTCCACGCTGCACGGATTCTATAAGATTTCTATGAGTACTTTACACCTATCTTCACTTTGGAGAAGGAGGCTGTAGATACAGGATCCGGAAAGAAGGACTGTGAGGTTCTTCAGCAGCTTAATACTAGGGGTGAGGAGGCATTGGAGGTTGTGGCCGGTTTAACTATGAATAAATCCCTAGGTCTGAATGAGCTGTACCCCAGGCTGCTGTGGCAGATGGAATTGAAAGGGCCCTGATCCAAATTTTTAATTCCTCTCTGGTCATAAGGGAGGTGCCAAAGAACTGGAGGGCAGCTAATGCAGTTCCACATTTCAAGGAGGGTGGCAAAGATAAACCAGGGAATTACAGACAGTGAGTCTTACATCAATGGTTGGGAAACCATTGGAGAAAATTCTTAAGGAGGGAATTAATCTCCACTTGGAAAGTAAGATTTCATAAGGAATTGTCAGCATGGGTTTATCATGCCTCACAAATTTGATTGATTTTTTTTCAAGGAAGTGATCAGGTGTTTTAATGAGGGTTGTGTTGATGATTGCTGTTTATATGGATTTTGAGAAAGTTTCACAAGGGAGACTGATAAAGAACATAAAAGTACATGGAATTCTGGGCAGCTTGGCAAGTTGGATCCAGAACTGGCTTCGTGGCAGGAGACCGAGGGTGGTGGTAGAAGGCTGTTTGTGTGACTTGGGGCCAATGAATAGTGGCCTATCACATAGACCAGCGTTGGGTCCCTTATTATTTGTGATATATATATTTATATAAAAACAATGCATGCGAGAATGTTGGGGGGCTGGTGGGGAATGATAAGTAAGATTATGGATCACACAAAAATTGACTAGGTGATTGTCAGTGAGAAGGAAGACCTTAGGTTACAGGAGAATATAGATAGATTGATCAGATGGATAGATCAGTGGCAGATGGAATTGACCGCTGATAAATATGAAGGATGCACTTTGGAAGAAGGAACAGCAGAAGGGAGGACACAAATCCCATTGTCTGGATTAGTTGTATCCCAGCAACACTTTTGTTTGACCCAAGTTTAATATTTTTTTGGAAAGGTGTAAAGGGTAGATGAATAGTCAAGAAACCAGGAAGCTCCAAGGAACAGTAGGATCTTGGGGTACTTGCCCACAGGTGGCTGAAGGGGTCAGAGTTATGGACCAGACCAAACCTCCTTAAGGTATATTCAGAAGATAGTTTAGACCCTATCTTTTTCTTGGTTTAAAGGTAAGTGCAAGGTGTTGAGATCCAGATGCAATCCAATTGCTCATACTACCAGGCTTGAAACAAAATGCACTGTATTCAGACACTATAATTAAAATATAAACAAGATAAAAATAAATGAAAAGAATTGGCTTAAGTGTCACTCGATCAGAATGTTTAACAAAATAATATATATATATAAATTAACCACTACTTAGTAACTGTTCCTAAAAGAACAAAAGAACAAAGAAAATTACAGGACAGGGTCAGGCCCTTCAGCCCACCAAGCCTGTGCCAATCCAGATCCTCTATCTAAACCTGTCGCCTATTTTCCAAGGATCTGTATCCCTCTGCTCCCTGCCCATTCATGTACCTGTCTAGATACGTCTTAAATGACGCTATTGTGCCCGCCTCTACCACCTCTGCTGGCAAAGCATTCCAGGCACCCACCACCCTCTGCGTAAAGAACTTTCCATACATATCTCCCTTAAACTTTTCCCCTCTCACCTTGAAATCATGACCCCTCGTAATTGAATCCCCAACTCTGGGAAAAAGCTTCTTGCTATCCATCCTGTCTATACCTCTCATGATTTTGTAGACCTCAATTAAGTCTTTTTGTAAACCTCAACTTCCATCTTTCTAATGTAAATAATCCTAATCTACTCAACCTCTCTTCATAGCTAGCACCCTCCATACCAGGCAAAATCCTGGTGAACCTCCTCTGCACTCTCTCCAAAGCATCCACATCCTTTTGGAAATGTGGTGACCAGAACTGTACGCAGTATTCCAAATGTGGTCGAACGAAAGTCCTATACAATTGTAACATGACCTGTACTCAATACCCCGTCTGATGAATGAAAGCATGCCGTATGCCTTCTTGACCACTCTATCTACCTGCGTTGCCACCTTCAGGGTACAATGGACCTGAACACCCAGATCTCTCTGTACATCAATTTTCCCCAGAGCTTTTCCATTTACCGTATAGTTCGCTCTTGAATTGCATCTTCCAAAATGCATCACCTCGCATTTGCCTGGATTGAACTCCATCTGCCATTTCTCCGCCCAACTCTCCAATCTATCTATATTCTGCTGCATTCTCCGACAGTCCCCTTCACTGTCTGCTACTCCACCAATCTTAGTGTCATCTGCAAACTTGCTAATCAGACCATCTATACCTTCCTCCAGATTGTTTATGTATATCACAAACAACAGTGGTCCCAACAGGATCCCCGTGGAACACCGCTGGTCACATTTCTCCATTTTGAGAAACTCCCTTCCACTACAACTCTCTGTCTCCTGTTGCCCAGCCAGTTCTCTATCCATCTAGCTAGTACACCCTGGACCCCATGCGACTTCACTTTCTCCATCAGCCTACCATGGGGAACCTTATCAAATGCCTTACTGAAGTTCATGTATATGACATCTACAGCCCTTCCCTCATCTATCAATATAGTAATATAGTTCCAATATAGTAAGATTCCATAAACACGCCCTTGGCAAAGGCAAATTCAGTAAAATAGATTGTCTCACATGCAATTCTAGCAGCAGGAAGAAAATCCCAGCTTTTGCCTGAAACAGGTTCATTGTAGACTGACAAGCTGAATGGCCTTCTTCCAGACTGTAGGGATTCTGTGATACTCGAACTCTACAACTCTCTGTAAATTGAATGGTTGGAAATACAAATGATTTTCTGCTAGTGGTTAATAGGGAAATTACAACAAGGGCCCTGAGGGGCCTGATCTGTCTTATTTGTTTAATTGATTCCAACCAAATCTAACTATATTGAAAGCTTTCAATGCCATTGCCTCAACCACTATCCATGGCAAAGAATTCCACAGGCTCACCTCTCTCTGGGTGAAGTCATTTCTTCTCATCTCAGTTCTAAATGACCTACTCCATATCCCTGGGTTGTAACCCCTGTTTCAAGACTCCCTGGTCACCAGGAACATCCTTCCTGCGTTTACCCTGTCTAGTCCTGTTCTAGTCCGGTTTCTATGCAATATCCTTCATTCTTCCAAACTCCGATGAACATAGTCTTTACAGATCCAATCTCTCTTCATACCTTAGTCCAGACAACCTAGGAATCAGTCTGGTACTAAGCTTATCAGGAACTTACTAAAGGCATTGGATTTTACGTAGAAACACAGACAGAAGGAATTGAGCAGGGGAATCAGTAGCCAACACAATAATAATAGTCTCCTCTGAATATTGTCCTCTTTTGCAATGGCATGCCCAGTATAATGTAGCACCAAAAATATCAATGACGTTCAGGAACTCTTAAAAAGTCATTATCAGTACTGTCTAACCACTGCGCAAGAAGATAAGTCAACAATGTATCTTTGATATTTCCATGTAACATATAATTTTCAAAGCACCTTGAGTGGACTATAAGAATGTGGAGTGTGTATTCTCCTGTGGTGCTGAAGGCACCAATAAAAGCTGCTTTCCAACCCAAAGATTTGCTAATTGCACCAGTTATCACATTGACATCAGCCACATGGCTAACTGGAAATAGTCTAGCTAAAGTTTAGATAGTTTCCTTAATTAGTGTTTTACTCCAGAAGTAGATGCTATGTATTGCTCTGATGAGAAGCATATCATAGATTTGCAGCTCCTTCATTGCACTCTGCTGTGAAATTATTCATTACATAGAACATAGAACATTACAGCGCAGTACAGGCCCTTCGGCCCTCGATGTTGCGCTGACCTGTGAAACCAATCTGAAGCCCATCTAACCTACACTATTCTATTATCATCCATATGTTTATCCAACGACCATTTAAATACCCTTAAAGTTGGCAAGTCTACAACTGCTGCAGGCAAGGCATTCCATGCTCTTACTACTCTCTGAGTAAAGAACATCATCTGAAATACGGTTACTCTTTGTAAATATTAATTTACATCTTTGTAATGTATTAACCAAGGTCAAAGCCACTTGTAAATCAACTCCGTACAATCTGAACACAGCCCAGATACTAGTGCTCTTGTGGACCAGTCATAATGTCCCTGCCTCTGAGCTAGGACACCAAGGTTCAGGTCCGACATACACGTCATCAGGATGATGACGTCGGCTAGTACGAGGGGGCATAGCTGCAAATTGAGGGGTGATAGATTTAAGACAGATGTCAGAGGCATGTTCTTTACTCAGAGAGTGGTAAGGGCGTGGAATGCCCTGCCTGCCAATGTAGTTAACTCAGCCACATTAGGGGCATCTAAACAGTCCTTGGATAAGCATATGGATGATGATGGGATAGTGTAGGGGGATGGGCTTAGATTAGTTCACAGGTCGGCGCAACATCGAGGGCCGAAGGGCCTGTTCTGCGCTGTATTGTTCTATACACCAGACATGTGCCATAACACATCTGAAATAGGTTGGTTAAAAATATCTACAAACCAGTTACTGATTAAAAAATATTTGCCTGCTGCTCAGGTCAAAATAAGAGATTGCATGACACTATTTCACACAAGGTGGTATGCTTGACTGAAAACAAAAGAATGCTGGAGATCCCAGCAGGTCAGGCAGCATCCATGGAGAGAAAGCAAGCTAACATGGAGTCTAGATGACTCTTCAAGAGAGCTGGTGTGAAGTGCGGAGGGGGACAGCATTTATGCTATATGGGGGAGGGGGCATGCTGGTACACTTGTTTTTATTGGTCAATGCATTGAGTATAGGGGTTGGGAAATCACATTGCGGCGTTGTCAAACATGAAAAAGTTCAGAAAAGATTTACAAGGATGTTTCCAGGGTTGCAAGGCTTGAGCTATAGGGAGAGGCTGACTACGCTGAGGCTATTTCCCTGGAATATTGGAGGCTGGGGGGTGATTTTATAAAGGTTTCTAAAATCATTAGAGTCATGGATAGGGTAAGTAGCCGAGGCCTTTTTCCCTGGGTAGGGGAGTCCAAAACTAGAGGGCATAGTTTTAGGATGAGAGGGGAAAGAATTAAAAGGGACCTAAAAGGCAAATTTTTCACACAGAGGGTGGTGCGTGAATGGAACAATCTGCCAGAGGAAGTGGTACAATTGCAACATTTGAAAGGCATCTGGATGGATACATGAATTGGAATAGTTTCAAGGGTTATGGCCTAAAGGCTGGTGAATGGGACTAGATTTATGTAGGATACCTGGTTGTCATGGACGAGTTTGACCGAAGGGTCTGTTTCCACATTGTACCTCTCAATGATACTATGAACAGAAGGTTTCTCTGGTGTCTCTGGCCAATAGTTACCTGTCATCAGCATCTTATAGCGAGAACACCTGATTGGTAAGACATTGTTGCTTCAAAGAGCTTCCTGTGAGTAAACTGGTTGCGATGTTTCTAAATTCACAGGAGTGGCTGCACATCATTGTCTTTGAAGTACTTTGAGGAACAGCTTGTGATCTGAAATGTGATTACACAAATTTCAGAGCTAGTGTCATGCTGGGTTTGTCAGCTGTATGTCCCAATGACCAGTAGATCACATCAAACAGTCTATCCTTTCGTCCGTTCATAACAAGCAAGGGACTGACCCTAACCAACCAGTCTATGTTTGCAAACTCACAACACAGTCCGACATTAGAGGTGTTTCCCCAAAGGACAGTTTTTGCTAAATAATCCTGAGTGTGTAAATAATTATATTGACAACCACTTTAGGATTGTCAGTCATGTTTTTGAGATTTGTAGCTCGGATTATGGATGAAGTTGTAGACTTGCTCGCCGAGCCGATAGATTTTGTTGCAAACATTTTATCACAATGCCAGGTAACACCGTCAGTGTGCCTCTGGTGAAGCGTCGGTGTTCTATCCCGCTTGTTAAACTGGCCACAGATGGGAATCTAACGCCATCCGACTGTGTGTGACCCGCAAACAACGATACTTCCTGCACGAGTGCCTCAGAAAGCAGGTACTGTCACAAAGCTGAAGGTACAAACCACCTGTCAACAATCCACAGGCATGGAGGGCAGCTAAACAGAACGGCCGCAAAATGATAAGGGTTATGATCAATGATGCCCACAACCTCCCCAACAAATAAGAGCAAAAAATTGCTCACCACAAAACTCTGTACTCCAAAACAACTGACCAGGAATGGATATCCACACTGGAACAAACCATCAGCATACAACCACAAAAGACCAGAACAAAGAATAGCTCGACAAGAGAAACTGTCCAAAATCACCCACATCAATGACACAGACAACACAGTTTCATGGTTTAAAAACATCTTGGACCGACCACTTACAGACACTGGGAAGACCATCCTAGTATGCGGACTGAATTATAACCACAGAGACACCAAAAAGACTGATTTCCTGGCTGCACTGGAATCAACACTAAATAACAACAGACCATCAGATCGACAATAGCCCTAACACGGAACAAAAAGGAAAGTGGAACACAGTCAACACAGTAGAGAGGAAAGCCCTGGAAAAACTGAAGAAAGGCAGGATCATTCTAATCCTACCAGCAGACAAAGGACACATGATGGTAATCCTCAATAGAACTCAATACATCGAGAAAGCTGATGCACTACTAACAGATATCGAACCTACCAACAGACGGCAATAGACATGACACCACAGTTAGGAAACCGGATTACAATGACCCTGAAGAAATTGCATAACTCAGAAGACATCAGCAAGACAGACTACCAAAAAATGAAGCCAGAGGGATCCAACACACCCCGATTCTATGGATGCCCCAAGGTACACAAACTGGGGTCCCTCTCAGACCCATCGTCGCACTACCAGGCACACCAACATACAGGTATGGCCGTAGGCTTTCCAGCATCTGCAGTACCCTTTATCTCTCACACCAACATACAGACTTGGCAAAGAACTACAACAGAAATTGAAATACTTCATGGGCAACACTACTCACTCCCATCCACTCATCCCAAAAATTCCTCAGTATCATCAAGGACACCAGGACAGAAGAGAACAAGATGATGATACCCTTTGACAGAACAGCACTATTTACATCCATAAACATTGACCTAGCTAAGGAAACAATTGATGGAAGAATCAAGTAAGCAGACAACCCAGAACACCAATAAGGACACCACCATGAAACTAAGGTCTGTGCCTTACCACCCACTTCACTTTCAACGACGACATATACAGACAAATCAATGGAACACCAGTGGGATCCCCAATATCAGGACTGATTGCAGAAGCAGTAATACAAAGGTTAGAATGGACAGTGCTCCCCACTATACAACCCAAACTCTGGGTCCAATATGTAGATGACACCTTCATGATTATTAAACACACAAAACTAGAAGAAACCCACCAACATGTAAACAACATCCTCACTGGGATAAAGTTCACTAAAGAAGAAAAGAACAACTGACTACCCTTCCAGGACAAGCGATAGAATGCAAAAACAAAGGGGAGCTCCAGACTAATGTATATAGAAAGACCACACTAGATACTCAATTACACTAGCAACCACCTTTATGCCCACAGATGGAGCTGCATCAGGACATTATTTAAATGAGCCACAATGCTTTGCAGCAACCAGGAATTATGTAAAGCAGAACAGCAGCACTTAAACAGAGTCTTCAAAAGAAACAGATACCTGAAAAGCATAATCCGTCGTTACCTCCAAGACAGACCACAACAGGAGGACACCACACGACCAGACTCACTAATCACCCTACCGTATATCAGAGACATTTCAAAGATGGCCACAAGTCTACTCAAACCCCTAGGTATCAGGTTGGTCCTCAAACCAACAACCACCCTACAACAGCTACTGATGAACGTAAAAGATCCCGTACCCAAAACCAGCAAAACTGGACTAATACACAAAATACAATGCAAGGACTGTGAAAAGCACTATATAAGCCAAAACAGACAAAAATTGACAATACATGAACCCCAACTAGCCATGACCAATTCTCACTTGTCTCACCACACATGGACAACGAGGGACAAAAATTTGACAGGGACAACACATCGATAATCGCACAAGCCAAACAGAGACACCCCGAGGAATTTGTGGTGGCCTGGTATGTCAACTGGAACACCATCAACAAACACATTGAATTAGACTGTGTCTCTAAACCACTGAGAAACAAACCCAGAAATAATATCTACTACCCCAGCAAAACGAGGCATATAAATAACAAACAGGACGGAGCACAAACGCTTCACCAGAGGCGCACTGATGATGTTACTGAGCAGCGTGATAAAACGCCAACCCACCAGCTCAGCCAGCAAGTCTACAACCTGATTGTCAGTCAGGCTGACTCCGCAGCACGCATGTATGTGCGTGATGCTACATATGTTAATGCACAGGACACTGTTTGTTACAGAGGGAAAGGACATATGGACTCACTGTGCATATTTCAACTCAGTAAATGACTGCCATTCGCTGATTAATTCTACCAGGCAATGGCTTGACCAGAGTCAATCTGTCTGGTTTTAATTTAGAAAAAAATTGGAAGTTAACTCTCAGCCATCCTTAACTGATGAATTCTCCATAGCAATGCCTCTACCAATCAGTACCCTCCTATCAAATAGTATAAGTGTGTTTCCTATGGCATGCAGGCTGGCACAGATATCCAGCTCGCGACATGGCAATCCAACACCTTAAAACGGTGGTGATTGGACCCAACGTTATGACCAGTTGAAGGATGCTCAGGTGTGCAGTGGAATCCCATCTGCATGTACCCCTGCTGGGACAGAATGTCACATTGGCCACAGGAGCCCGTACCTCCCCCGGGAGCCTGTGCCCCACATCCTGAGCTGCCTCTGAAATAGATGTTGTATGTCTCTTGGAGAAGCAAAACTTATGGCCCTGTATAGACTGCTGCTGCACACCATCCATCTCTTCTCCTTCATCCACTGCCCGGAAGTACCTTGGTGTGCCCATTTACTGCCGAGTGTGAGTCCTCTCTCTTTCTCTCGGGGATCTGGCGTGGAGTGTGTTGCAAGCAAAAGCCCTGCGCAACTGTAGGCTGCAGTGGTTCACAGATTCTCAACCCAACTGTTTATTTTGTGTCGTTGTGAAGTCTCTGAACCTTGTGTATATTGGTTGTGGGCATCTGCACTCCCTTTTTAGTTATCATAAGGGCCTTTTCCTCTGCTTTTGGTTGTATTTTCAGCCCCAGCGAGTGCAGAGGGGAGTGGGCAGGTTGGAAGATCTCCTTGTGAGTCTGCTCCTGTGCCTGGCCAGGCTGGCTATTAACAGATCCAGGTAGTGGGCCATGGAGTGGCTCATTTTGGCTGATTGGCCGCCCCTCCGTTCAAGCCCAGGTGTCCTTGGAGAGTGAGCGTACGGTGCCTTCATGGAGGGGTGGACGCCACATGGGGAGTGGGAGGGGGAGTGGGAAGTGGAATGCTTTATTGCCAATTCTATTTTGATTTGACCCCTACCCTCCCCTTTACCTTTTCTTTTACATGAGTATTGCTCCTACAGTGTTTGCTTGACACTGGTTCCCTGGTCACACTGGTGTTTTTGCTAGTGGAATATTGAATAAAATTATTTTCACAACTGGTGTTTTCACTGTGTCCCTGCACAACACACACAGCACAGGTGCTGTGAGGAGTAGATAAGCATTACATCTGTACGGCAATAATGTGAGGATTTGTAAAAACAAAATGCTTTTTCCATTACTTTAGTATTTCTTGTGATTGTCCAGTACAAAGTGGAAAATCTAGTCATAATGGGCAGAATCATTTTCTTTTAGCTAAGTATGGGTTGCTTTGAGTCTTTTTTGAATGATTTTCAGCCAAGGAGATTTCTCACCATATCTAACTAAATGCATCTCCTGAATGACCTAGAGATAATAGGAACTGCCGATGCTGGAGAATCTGAGATAACAAGGTGTCGAGCTGGATGAACATAGCAGGCCAAGCAGCATCAGAGGCCAGGAAGGCTGATGTTTCGCACCTAGACCCTTCTTCAGAAATCATCTGAAGAAGGGTCTAGGCCTGAAATGTCAGCCTTCCTGCTCCTCTGATGCTGCTTGGCCTGCTATGTTCATCCAGCTCTACACCTTGTTATCCTGAATGACCTACCCTGTTCTTATGGCAACCCCCACATCCAATTCTATCTCCACCTTACCACAGGCCATTCCCAGAACAAGTCACAATGCAGTGGATACCAGTGAGAGGTTGACTTTCTTTGTACCCCAACAGCCTCTGATACACCACTATGCCCCCTGGTAAAGCATTAGCAATGTGGCATTGCCCCCTGCCCCCATAGTGTTTTGTGGTTCATTAGAATCATAAATAGAACCCAAGGCAGGCAGAGGGTAAACTTGAACAGAGACTACTTTATAGTGCATCCTTTCAACTCTACACTCAGTTTTAGACTGCCCCTCGAACACAGCCCCTGGGTCACCTGACCTACTCTCTTAAAAGGGCAATACACACCCGGCTACATACATAATATCCAGAGTCTACATGTCCTTTTAACTTTGCACTACCATGGGAACCCATTTCCACCCATCCTCATGATGTGGAGACCCACCATACTGAACTTTCTCCCCAACTATCCCCCGTCCCATGAGCCCCAATATAACCTGTAATGATGCTTAGTCTGTTTCTCTATCTCCCCCTTGTGGAAGTGATGGCATTGGTCACTGAGAACTCCTCATCCTGGAGCCTGCTATGCTTTCTGATGATCTTCCACACACGCTCCAAACACCTTAAGAAAATAAGAAATGGAGGAGAACAATTAAGCTATTTGGCCCATCAGTTCTGCTCTACCAGTCCATCATGGCTAAAATGTTTCTAACCCCGTTCTCCTGCGCTCTCCCAGTACTGATCAAGAACCCATCCTCGAGCCACACTCCCATCTCCTATCTACTAACATCATCCCGCCCCCTTGACCTGTCCGTCCTCCCTGGACTGACCTATCTCCTCCCTACCCCCCTACCTACACTCACCTTTACTGGCTCCATCCCCGCCTCTTCGACTTGTCTGCCTCCTCTCCACCTATCCTCTCCTCTATCCATCTTCTATCCGCCTCCCCCTCTCTCCCTATTTATTTCAGAACCCTCTTCCCCTCCCCCATTTCTGATGAAGGGTTTAGGCCCGAAACGTCAAGTTTTCCTGCTCCTATGATGCTGCTTGACCTGCTGTGTTCATCCAGCCCCATGCTTGTTATCAAGAACCCATCCAACTCTGTGTTTTGATTTCACTGTCATTGTCCTTGTTCTCTCTTCCCCATCCCCCAATAACCCAATGTAACACCTTCTCTCCTTTTCACCATGATCACCCCACCCCCACCCCAATGCTTCTACTGGCCCACCTTGCAATCTCCTCATGGGCAGATCCCCAGGAGCTTATTTGAATCAGACCTCTGACTGCATGTGCTGAGCAGCTCCTGGCCATGGCAGAGCAGTCCCCGGACGACTGTCGTTGCACTGACTGACTGATGGTGCATGATTCCCCCTGACCTATACATGACTGAGTGCAGCCCACTCCTTGGACTGTGTTAGGTCAGATCCCTGACCATGAGAATGCCAATCTCCCAAGGTGCACACTGGACTGTCAAAGGTGGCCTGGATGTACGACAATCCCAGCTTTTGGGTGGAATGGATATCAGCTGAACATAGAACATAGAACATTAAGTACAGGCCTTTCGCCCCTCGATGTTGCGCTGACCTGTGAAACTGAAGCCCATCTAACCTACACTATTCCCTTATCATCCATATGTTTATCCAATGACCATTTAAATGCCCTTAAAGTTGGCGAGTGTCCTACTGTTGCAGGCAGGGCATTCCACGCTTTTACTACTCTCTGAGTAAAGAATCTACCTCTGACATCTGTCCTATATCTATCACCCCTCAATTTAAAGCTATGTCCCCTCATGCTAGCCGTCACCATCTGAGGAAAAAGGCTCTCACTGTCCACCCTATCTAATCCTCTGATCATCTTGTATGTCTCTATTAAGTCGCCTCTTAACCTTCTTCTCTCTAACGAAAACAGCTTCAAGTCCCTCAGCCTTTCCTCATAAAACCTTCGCTCCATAACAGGCAACATCCTGGTAAATCTCTGGGCTGAGTTTCTCTCAGACTGGGGTATGGTGAGGTAGGACTAGAAACAGATAAGAGGGAAATTGTAAGCGTAGGGTAGGAGAGTTTGTTAAAACACAGAGAGAAATCTCACTGAGTTTCTTGGCACTTAGGCAAAATAAAATTGGCATTCAGCCCGAAAGGTTAGCTTTCAGGTACGGCAAGCCGTTGAGAAGGCAAAGGGAATTTTTACATTATTACTAGGGGCTGAAGTTTAAACGTCATGTACTGTGTGATTTATTTGTTTCAGTGGTACAGGGAGTCTGAGAGGGCTGCAGCCGCACTAGGTACCGAGATACAGATTCTTAAGGGAAAAAAACCTGGAAAAATAAAGAAATAAAAAGTTCAGAATAACAGTCCTTCCTGCCCAGTCCACACCAGCACCTAGCATAGGAGCCCATCCCAAGGATCTCGAGGCTGGGAGACCATTCTGGAATCATCTCGAGGCCAGAAGTTCTTACTGAGGCTATGCTGGCCCAAAAGACTGACACACTGATCTGAGAGACCACCAGGCTGGGCTGCCGAGAGACCATGATAACAAGCCAAGAGTTCTGTGTCCAGTTTTAGTCTCTGTATTCCAGAAAGAATATATCAGCGATGGAGTTCAAGAGATTCACTGGACTGATTTCTGGAGTGAAAGGGTTGATTTATGGAAGAATAGCTCAGCGGCTTGGGACTTTATTCATGAGAGATTATATGATCTTTTTGAAACATACAAGATTTAGCAAGGCCTTAACAGGGAAGATGTCAAGAAGGTCTTTCTACTTATGGGAAAATCTCACACAAGAGTACGCTTACTTCAATCTGAGAAGTGAAGGATTTTGCTTTTCTCAGAGAGGAAATGACTGCCTGGAAATCTCTCTCCCAGTCAACAGCAAAGACTGGACCACTGAAAGTATTTAAATATCGAGATGAGGGGTATGAGGAGCGATCATGAAAGAAGAGGCCTGGGGCAAATCAACTATGACGTTATAGGAATTTTGGGCCGAATGGCCTCCTCCTGCTCCTGTTCCTTATGAAGGGAGTGGAGGAGCAAAGGAACCCGAAAGTGTTTGTGTACAAATCATTGAAGGGGCAGGACAGATCGTGGACCATCCTATATATCCAGTAATGTGGTGGAGAAATCTCACAACTTTAGACAGCGATAAATATTATGGGAAGAAAGATTTTAGCTTCTGCGTCACACATTGTACGTCCAATCTAATAAACACTTTGAAGTCTTAACAATCTTTCGAAAATAGTCAATCTCATGATTAATTTTATTTCGACAGATAATAATGAACAGGAGGATGAATAAGCTTTGGCTGACAGCACAGTGAAAGGATTCATCATTCTTTCATAGAAATTGATCTTTTTACAATCATTAAGTCAAAGCCATATTCTCCAGTATAATTCCAGACAATTCTCACTATTATCCTGAAACTGTCATTATGCATTGTATATCCTGGTTAAGCTTTATTAACCCTCCTTACTTTTAATAATCATTAGACCTCAGCATGTAGCTGGATTGATGAAAACGCCTGCTTCTATAAAAAAAAAATGGATAGAATAGAATAGCGACTATTGGCCATATGTATTTTTACAAAAAAAAGTGAGAAATTTTATAAGTCGCCATACCATGGCATCTTAATTAATGACAGAAGCATAAACAAGAAGAAAATAAAAAGTAAAAAGTTCATCACAGTTCAACTGATGGCTACAAAGTTCAGGATATGCGGGAAAACCATGCCAAAATTGTCACACAGTGCCAGGCAGAGACAGCCCATCCATGCTGAGACACCGCCACACTGAGACAAGACCGCCACACCAGGCTCCAGGCCTATACAGTCACTCCAGGCCGCTGGAAGCCACCTAATCACTAGGCCTGGGTCTGGAGAAGATGCTTTCTGCCAAAGTCATTAAAAGAAGGTGAAGGACGATAATAAATATAAACATTAAAAAAAAAGTAAAGCAGGAGTAGACAAGTTCCAGCTCCTGGGCTGCGAAAGTCATACATTACATTGTTATTCAATGTCAAAAGTTTACAATAAAAGTCACTTCAGAACACTCTTTCTTTTCATTTGTCCTTGGCATTTGTATTCTCTGCTGAGTTATCATTATTCTAACCATAAGGACCAAAACTGAAGGAGCAGAAAATGGTCATTCCACCCATTGAGTCTGCTTCATCATGCAACCTCCTTGATTCTCTCTCCAGTCCCACTACTCACTGGACCCACCAATCACAGTTCACAGCATGCACAGGTACCACCAATCACAGTTCCCACCAAATCACAGGTTCCACCAAATCACAGTTCATACCAGTAACAAGCATGGGGCTGGATGAACACAGCAGGTCAAGCAGCATCATAGGAGCAGGAAAACTTGACGTTTCGGGCCTATGAAGGGTTTAGGCCCGAAACGTCAAGTTTTCCTGCTCCTATGATGCTGCTTGACCTGCTGTGTTCATCCAGCCCCATGCTTGTTATCTCATTCAAATGAGAATTACCCAGCCACCACCACATTGCACCCTGGTATGGCCACTCTAAGATGTTGGAACCAATATGGGATGAGGTAGTTGCTGAAACATTTATCTCAGGCTCTCCAATGAAACTGGGGAAGATGGATGAATCATCTTATACAGGTGCGGTCTCTCAACTTGGAGCCCGAGGTTATCCAACCATTAAATTGTTAAAAGGAGACCTAACTTACAATTACAGAGGACCTTGTACTAAAGAGGAGCTAACTGAGTTCGCTGGCAGAGTGTCCGGACTGTTGGTCAGATTCCTTTGCTCTCAGCAGCGATTCGATCATTGGCAGAAGAGGCAACTAGTCTTCTTTATCTATGTTGGTGGTGAATCTCCACTGAAGCCTTTTGTGGCGGGTCATTGGCATCGGCAGTGAGAGTGGGCCATTTGTGCAATGGTGGCAGCTTGCTGGTGATCGGGGGCATCAGCAGCAGTAAGACTTCAGGCCACAGCTAGGCCCAGGAGCCTGCGCTGGAGGCTGAGCTTTCCCATACAACTTCATTCAGATGCGACTTTAAGATCTAGACATTTTTGTTTCCTTTAGTTCTTTTCTTTTATTTCTGCTGCTGTTTTTTTTAAAAAAAATTCTTGTTTTAGTAATCGAAGATGCAGCCAGAGAATGTTGACTTTGTACACTTATCACTGTAGTCCTGTATTCCTGCACTTGAGTACGCATGACAATAACATCAAATTCTAATACTCAGGGGGTGAGATATATACAAAAACTAAGGGACATTGGAGAGAAGATCAACAAGAGGACATTCAGCCCCCTGAGCCTGCTCCACCATTCAATCAGATCATGGCTGATCTAGTGATGGTCTTAACCTCGGCTTCTTTTCTGGTCTCCTTGACTTCTTTGTCTGTCAAAAATTGATTTTCAGCTTCATAGGGGACAATGATGGCCTAAGGATCTTCTTGCTAGGCTACTAATCCTGAAAGCCAAGAATCCACTGGACTCCAGTTTAAATCCGAGTGCAGCAGATGGTGGAGTTTAAATTCTCTGTCCAAGTTCCATCCCCTACATTCTCAGGGACAACACAGGTTAAACAATAAATGCTTGAGCCAGCCAGCAATGCTCATAGCTAATGAATAAAAAAAGAAGTTTTGAATTAAAAGTCTGATAAAGACACTGAAACCAATGTCATTAGCAAGGAAATCTCCTGCTGACTGCCATGCACCTGCCTCATTCACCTGATGAATCATGTTGAACAACACTTGGAGGAAGCATTAAGGGTGGCAAGGGTGCAAAATGGATGTTAATGCTCACTACCAAGATTGGCTTGGCAGTAGATTTGGGGTGTGGAAGGTGTAGGAGTGGAATGATGTGGGGAGGGGCGGAGTAAGAAGGAAAAGGGTGTGGGTCAGTTACCAGACAACACAGACATAATTCAATTGTCAGAAAAAGTAGTGAGAAGATCAGAAGATTTTACTCAATGCAGAAAGTTGCTATGATTAAGAATCTGTGACCTGACAACAGATTAAATTGCAAGTTTGAAGAGATAATTAGGTAAATCTTTAATAAAGGCGTGAGTCCAGCAGGGCTGAGAGGAAGGAGCAACAAAGTCGAACTCATTGAATATTTTTCATAAAAAGCACAGGTTGAACATAGACTGGCGTGTAATTCTAAACGAGGGCCACAGGGTGGGTATAATAGCTCTGTCACTCCCCAGACTTGCTGATTGCTGGTTTTACCTTATGTTTGTTTTCTGATATCATGAATATTCACACAAGAGGACAATATTGGGGTTGGTTGCACAGTATACTATTTGGGGTTATCAGCACAAATCCTCTCCATATCTCTTCAAGGTAATATACAAAGATAATAGCTGCCTCTGCTCTCATGATGTGCAGTCCGAGGTTTATAACTTCGCTGCAACTAGCCTCACCCTGGCCCTGTTGCTAAGACCTGAAGGTGAAAAGGGAGGTGATGGCCTAGTGGTACTCTCACTGGGTTGTTAGACCAGCGATACCTGGGTTCAAGCCTTGATATGGCAGATGGTAGAATTTGGATTTATTTTTAAAAAATGGAATTAAGAGTTTAATGATGACCATTGTTAATTGTTGGAAAACCCATCTGGTTTACTAATGTCCATGAAGAAAGGAAACTGCTATCCTTGATTGGTCTGTGGCTTCAAACCCACAGTAATGTGGTTGACTGCCCTCTGGGATGGGCAATAAATGTTGGCCTAACCAGCGACACCCTCTACAGTTTTCACTTTTCTTGCATCCATCAACTGAATCAGGGTAAATGGTCTTATCCTAATAATTCAAAGTTATTTTCTGTGTGAAACTTTTCATAATCCAATTAAGTTACATTAATGACAGAGCAGAAGAGGAGGAGTTTTTTTTTAATTCCTGCAATGTTGGGTTGCTGGTTAGGCCAGAATCTGTTTCCTGTTGTGAATTATCTATGAGGAGGCGGTGTTCAGCTCTGTCTTGAACCTTCTGCCATAATTCTGAATGAATCAAGAATTGAGGTTTCACCTCAATGAATGAGATGGTAGCTGTTAATATTTATGATTATCGTAAATGAGTCAAAATTAACTGCAGTCAATCAGAGTTTTAAATCAGGAACATAAACAAAGTTGCTGGAAAAGCTCAGCAGATCTGGCAGCATCTGTGAAGGAAAAAACAGAGTTAATGTTTTGGGCCCGGTGACCCTTCCTCAGAATTTTATATCATCTCTACTTGTGAAAGTTTTTTTATTGTTATGTGTAAACACACTGTACTGATCAGTAGAAATTTCTATCACAAGCAATTTTGGAAGAGCTGGGAAATTAGACTCATCACTGGGAAGCAATATTTGACATGACAAAGTGTCATATGTGTGCAGAGAATCAAACATTGAAATTCAGATACCATTCATAGAACGTAGAACGTAGAATATAGAACAGTACAGCACATTACAGGCCCTTTGGCCCACGATATTGTGCCAACCTATTATCCTACTTTAAGATCAATATTCAGAAAAAAGACCAAAGTTAGAAGTGAAAGAAAGAGATTGGAGTGTAAATTTAATGATTGACACCATAGGGCCAAGGCTCTGGTGATTCAGGGACAAGACCTAAATTAGAACACAGCATTCAGGGTTAGTATCTAGACATATTGGCGATATTAATCCATTGATAAAGGTTTGGAAATGGCCCTTGAAGATTCTTCATTGAAAGATCTTATTTAATGTAAAGAGCACATCTTTCGACGTTCTTTTATGTTCAGATTGTGAATCAAAATGGGAAAAGTATACTGCTTTAAATCAAGGAAACTGTGCACAGAGATTACAGTTTTCGAACAAGTTTCTGGAACTCGGTGTACGTTGTATTTACACTGCTGCATGATCACAGCAGTGCAGGAAGATGCTGGAGACTCATCGCCTCTGTGGGTGGGTGTTTGGGACAGCTATGCCCAGACGGTCTGTGGATTAGATTTTACATCAGGACCAGGTGTTGTTTTAATTCCCATGTGAGATGAGGGTGTCACTAGCTGGCCAGCATTTGTTGTCATCTCCAGTTGCCATTGAGAAGGTGGTGGTGAACTGCCTTCTTGAACTTCTCAAGTCCATGTGCTGTATGTTGACCCACAATGTCCTTAGGGAGGGAACCCCAGGATTTTGACCCAGTGACAGTGAAGAAACAGTGATTTATTTCCAAGTCAGGCTGGTGAGTGGCTTTGTTTATTTCCTTTATTCATTCACGGGATGAGGGCATCACTGGCCAGGCAGCATTTATTGCCCATCCCTAATTGTCCAGTGGACAGTTAAGGCTCAACCACTTTGCTGTTGGTCTGGAGTCACATGTAGGCCAGACCAGGTAAGGATAGCAGTTTCCTTCCTTAAAGGACGTTAGTGAAGCAGATGCTTTTTTCCAACAATCAACAATTGATTTGCAGTCATCATTAGACTCTTAATTCCAGATATTTATTGAATTCAAATTCCACCATTTGCTGTGGCAGGATTTGAACCCAGGTCCCCAGAGCATTATCTGGTCTCTGGATTAATAGTCCAGTGATAATACCACTTGGCCATTGCCTCCCCTTGTGGGGAACTTACAGGGTATGGTCTTCCTATATATCTGCTGCTCTTGCCTCTTGTTGGTAGTGGACAGGCTCTGGGGAGTCAGGAGGTATTTACTCGCTGCAGTATTCCTAGCCTTTGACCTGCTTTCGTAGCCACTGTGTTTATGTTGGAAGTCAACTCCAAAGACGTTATTAATGGGGGTTCAGTGATCGTAACACTATTAAATGTCAAGAGGTATTGGGTAGATTGTCTCTTATTGGAGATGGTCATTGCCAAATTTGCAGATGACACCAAGATTGTTAGAGTGATTAATAGCAAAGAAGATGGTTGTAGGTTATAGGATGTTAAAGATAGGTTGGTCAGATGGGCAGAACAGCGGCAGATGGTATTTAACCCTGGTAAGTGTGAGGTGATGCACTTCGGAAAAGAAACGAGTTGAAGGCATATTCAATGAATGGCAGGACACTGGCTAGCTCAGAGGAACAGAGGGATCTTGGTGTAATTATTCACAGATCCCTGAAGTCTGCAGAGCATATGAATAGGATTGTTAAGAAGGCATATGGGACACATACTTTCATTGGCTGAGGGGGATAGTTTTAGAGTAAGGAGCAGGAGATTCAGAGGAGATTTGGGAAAAAAAAAGTTTTCACTCAGCAGGTGGTGGGAATCTGGAATGCACTGCCTAGGAAGGTAGTGGAGGCTGAAAACCTTACAAATTTAAAAAAGACACATTTGGATGAGCACTTGAAATCTCATAACATTCAAGGATATGGGACAAGTGCAAGAAATTGGGATTAACATGCCTTTAGTGTTAATTATGTCAGTGCAGACTTGATGGGCCAAAGGGTCTTTCCTGTGTTGTATGACTCTATGACTCTGACATTTATGTGGCATGAATATACTTGCCACTTGTTAGCTCAAGCCTGGATATTATCCAGATCCTGTGCCATTGGACACAGACTGCTTCAATATCTGAGGAGTAGTGATTGGTACTGAACATTGTGCAATCATTGGCAAACATCCCCACTCCTGACCTTATGATGGTAGGAAGGTTATTGATGAAGCAACTGAAGGTGGTTCAGCCTAGGGCACGTCCCTGGAGAACTCCTGCAGAGATGTCCTGAGCTGAAGTGACTGACCTCCAATAACCATGACCATCTTCCTATGTGTCAAGTATGACTCCAACCACTGGAGAGTTTGCCCCGATACCCATTGATTCCAGTTTTGCTAGAGGTCCTTGATGCCGCACTCTGTCAAATGCAGCCTTGATATCACGGGCTGTCACTCTCACCTCACCTCTGGAGTCTAGCTCTTTTATCTACATTTGAACGAAGGCTGTAATGAGGTCAGGAGCTGAGTGGCCCTGGCGGAACCCAAACTGAGCAGGTTATTGCTGAGCAGGTGCTGCTTGATGGTGCTGTTGATGACATGTTCCATCATTTTATTGGTGATCGGAAGTAGACTGATGGGATGGAAATTGGCCGAGTTGGATTTGTCCAGATTTTTGTGTATAGTGTTGGATAGATGCCACTGTTGTAACTGTGCTGGAAGAGCTTGGCTAGGAGATCAGCAAGTTTGGAGCACAAGTCTTCAGTACTATTGTTGGAATTTTGTCAGGGTCCATAGGCTTTGCAGTATCGGGTGCATCCAACGAGTTTTTGCTTGGTATGCCAAATACTCTGTTTCTGCAGTAACCAAACTGACAGGACTTGTAGCGATAAAGGTTGGAGTCAGAAGGACCTGTGAGAAGCAAAAGGGCTGGTGTTATTGACCTGTGTTTCCCCAAGATAGTAATCCATCCATAACATCTATGTGTTTTTGTTTGTGTATGTCTGCCTATAAATGTCTGTAAAAGTTTGTGAGGAGGGAAAGGTAAGTTAGAGAGTTATAAGTTGATACTTTCCATTGGTTTGCTTAACAATCGAACAGATTTATTTTAAGTAAGTAAAAGTTTCTTTTCAATGTATAAAAAGTTGGTCAATGCTAACCAGAATATGTCAGACAAGAAGTTTGAGAACTATGAGCAATGTGATTAAGTCTTTAGCTTTAGCGACAATCCAAGGAAGAGGGTTTCAAATATTGGTATGCTTTCTCAGGTGGATGGTGGTCTTCATCAGATAGCCTCTGCAAGCTCGATCTCTGTGAAATTGCTTTATCCCAACAATCAAAAACAGCGAATTATCTTCCCCAAACAGCAGTTGATTGAGTATATTGAAGGTTGAGTTTGACAGGTCGTGATGAACAAGAGAGTCATTGGTTACACAGGTTAGGCAGACAAGCGGCGTGGAGTTCACAATCAGATCAGCCATGGTCTTGTTGAGTGGTGCAACAGACTTGAGGGGCTGGATAATTTCTTAAAGTCAATATTGTGCTCATTCTCAAAGCGACATGAGTGAATTGTTAACTAGGGAGATGAACAAAAGCGATAAAGGTTTACGAGCAGTAAAAGAAATTAGTCATAAAAAACTAAAGGCTAAAAGATTCCCCTGTATTTAAAATCTCAGAAACACAATGAAAGCTAATAAACATTAATACTCAGCTGCCAACAGTCAGACTAATTTTATTTGCTGTTAAGTCTCCCAACTCGCAATGATATTTGCATTGTTGGGAATCACCCCAGTATGGCAATCCTGACCAGTACTAAGTCTGATCCTAAATAGAACCAGCTATCACACTCCTCTCCATTATTTCACATATTCATCTGTCCACTGCGGGGAGGAACGTACCACATTGTGGTCAAAATGCACAATGTGCAGGGGTCTGGTCAGCATCTGGAAGTGAAGGACAAGTTCCTGTTTCCTGTTCAACCCTTCACCCAAATTTATATGGTGACGGGGTGGTGGAAGGGCTGTGACAAAAAAATATGATTACAAGCTAGTTCCGTACTACTGTGACAGAAATCTGGAGGTCTTTGCCCTCGTTGGTGTCTCTATTTGTGAATTATGGACACGTATCATTCTTTCCCCAGTTAAATAAACCCAGAACTGTTATTGAATAATAACTATCTGGCAACTTTTGCACATAAAAGAAGGTCCAATATCCTTTTATTAATAAAGGAAGCAATACATTTTATCTTTGTTTTTCCTTTTACCTTGTAATGATTTATCAAAATTAAAAAGCACACCCTTTGTTTCTTGAACTAAGGGCTGCGAGCTAGCTTTTATCTAAAAATACAATGTCATCAAACCGCAATCACTGTTGTGCTGGTTTGAATTGTTGTTTTGATTGACCTTTGGAAAGCGGCAGGCACAATTTTATATTAAATTAAAAACATGGAAGATAACTGTTAGATGCACAAAACTGATCAAAAGAGCAATTTTTTGTTCAAAATCTTATCTCGAAATGCGCATAAGTGTATTAGGGTTTAAATGTAGATTGTGAAGCCGCTTATTCCTTTTGAATACGCAATGTTCTCTCCATTTCAGACTCAGGATGGTTAGTCAACTGTCTCTCATTTTTGCATCTGCATGTTTCCCTGTCTTTATCCTTTCATCCCTCTGAAACTGACATAAACTCTTTATCTCCCTGTCTGGTGATGGTTACAATTCAAACTCTATGGATGGAATCGTAGAGGAGTCTAAGCAACATGAACTATGGTGAGATGTGCTGGGAGAATTGGGTGATATGTGTGGCAAGGCTAATCTCAATGTTAGGGTCAGTTCACTCCATCTTTTACACTTCTGACATGCAGCACAGTGAGATTCCTGTGAGGCAGTGCTGAGTTATTATTACCAGTGATTATTGAATGTCCTGGTAAGTGAACACATTGCAGATTCAGATCGCCACTGGCTCCAAACCACTACCTGCTAATTGGGCACCAATGTCACAAGGCACACTCCATGGATACTGGCCACACACACCGCACATCCAAAGACATTGACATCTGATGTGTGCTCGCCTATTTGAACCCTCATGGTACATCCCCAATCCACTTACAGGATGTTTCAGCCTTTCAGTGCTGCCCCTTGCGCTGCCCCAGTAACTCTCATTGTAACACTGCAGTAAGGACACTGTGTGCTCAGGGACACAGCTCCTACCCTCCTAATCCCCCACCCCCGACAGCTCAGGGACCGCAGCAGGCTGTATCTCCATCTGGGATCATCACTCATTGTCAGAACCCTCAATCGCCCACACACTCACTCACTCACTCACTCATTTACTCACTAACTCTCACTCACTCACTCTCACTCACTCATGTACTCACTAACACTAACTTTCACTCACTCACTCACTCTCCCTCACACGCTCACTCATTTACTCACTAAATCTCACTCACTCATTTACTCACTAACTCTCACTCACTCTGACCACTCAGTCTGTCACTCACTCTGATCACTCAATCACTCTCACTCACTCACACTGATTACTCTCTCACCCACTTACTTGGAGCTTACAGGCAGCCCGTGTTCAGTGGGCTCCAACACAGTATGTCAGGGATAGCATCTGAGTCCAGTCCAGGGGCTTGCACACGGTCTGCCTGCAGCTCAGGGCGGTCAAAGCCAGGAGCCTCTCCTCATAACATCTCCCATCTTGACTCTTTCTATCCCTACTGGGGCTGTTTACCTCTTGAAATGAGAGAGAGGCAGGTATTAATGGAGACGAAAGTGAGTGGCACAGCTGCTGCTTTTGGTGCTGGTTGGGTGGTGTCCCAACAGATGCACCATTGAAAGCATTCTGTCCGGGTACATAACGGCCTGGTATGGCAACTGCTCTGCCCAGGATCGTAAGAAACTACAGAAGGTGGTGTGCACAGCCCAGGCCATCGCAGAAGCCAACTTTCCATCCATTGACTCTGTTTAAACTTCCTGTTGCTGTGGAAAGGCAGCCAACATCATCAAAGACTCCTCCCAACCCAGTAATGCTCTCCTACAACCTTTTGTGTCAGGCAGAAGATACAGAGGCCTGAACACATGCACCAACAGGTTCAAGAACAGCTTCTTCCCTGCTGCTATTAGACTGAGGAATGAACCTCTCTAATTTCAAATCTAATGTTGATCTTGCTTTGTGCACCTCCTGTGCAGCTGTAACGCTGTATGTCTCATTCTGTCTAAACACCCTATGATTGGTATGTCCTTGTCTGTTATGATCTGCCTCTACAGCTCACAAAACAAAATATGTCACCGTACTCAGGTACACGTGACGACAATAAATCAAATCAAATTAAATCAAATCAGAGTGAATGGGCAGCACAGAGGGCACACAAGGTTTGTGCTGTCAGGGGTTGAGGTGGGTGAAGGTGAGGGAGGAAGGATGTTGTGGGGAATAATGAGATTGGGAGAGCATGAGCCTTGGGGAGTGGTAGGTGCAGTGACAGAGATAGAATGAGAGTGAGGTGTCAGAGAGAAGATGGTGGTAGTTGCCCTGGCAGAGTAGAGAAGGACATTGACCTTCTTCCTACAGCACTGGGCATTCCTCCAGATGCTGACCCGGGGGCACCCTCAGACCAGTCTGGGTAGGTGTTGTGGCCTCTACTTGTCTGGGAGAGGAAAGGAAACTTTGTGTTTGCCCCACACTATCCTGCAGGAGTTCAGGGACCCAGCCTACAAAACAAGGTGCTATTTTAACCTTCACTGCCCTGTCAAGGCAAAGATCAGGAGCTGTGCAGAGTCACCCCAAACTGATAGCTCCCCTGGGTCCACAACAGGGTTTTAACAATGGCACTGGCACCAAAGATGCCAGCAAATTGCAAGATATGTCAGCAGTGGTGAGTTATTCTGGGAATGGTGCATTCTGAATGGAGCTGGAATCAGTTGTGAGGGACGGTGGGGGGAAGGAGAGGGCAATTAATAAGCTCAATTGAGAAAAATTGGGTTTGTGAGAGATCTTGCTGGGCTTTGTGCAATAAACCATCCAGAAAACATACGTTACTTGAATTTAGCCAAAAAAAATGAAAGAGTTAACTCAATACCTCTTAGTAACATACGAAGAGGTGGAGAGTGGAGGAAGAGCTGGTACAGTCTGGACTGCAGAAACCAGGGTAATGTTATAAAGACATGGGCTTAAAACCCAATGTGACATATGGGGAAAATTTAAATTCAGTAAAAATCCGGAATAAAAAGCTAGTCTAATAGTGACCACGTAACCATTGTCATCGTAGGAAAGCTCTGATTCGCTAATGCCCTTTATGGAAGGAAAGTGCCATCCTTATCTGGTCTGGCCGACATGTGACTCCAGACCCACAGCAACATGGTTAATTCTTAACAGCCCTCTGGGTAATTAGGGATTGGCAGTAAATAAGGATCCAGCCAGAGTCACCCACATCTTCACCATTCTAGGTCACAGTTGATCACCTCCTCAGTATCACTTTCCCACAATGTGTCCCTGATTTTGGAATCTAAGCGAAACATCTAATCCACTTCCAATCTATCATGTCCTGTAAGAATTTTATTACGTTTCAGTCAGTTCACATTTCATTCTCCAAAACAGACCCAATTTTCTCTTAAGGCGTTCTTTCTATCTCAGGATTCATCTTATGAATCTTTGTTACTTATCCTCGAAGGCAAGTATATCCTTTGTAGATCAGGGAACCAAAACTGAATTCAATACTCTACATGCTGTTCAAGAAGATTTGATGCAATGCTATCAAGCTATCTTTTCATCTTGATAAAAATCACTTTAAAATTACCATCAACGCCAACACACTATTTGCCTTTTGAATTGGTGGCTGCACCTGCATGCTAGCTTTTAGTAACTCGTGAACAAGGACACCCAGACCCCGAGTTCACTACCATTTACAACTCCTCAGATTTTGAGGGAAGAAAGACCTGGTCAATATCCAGGCTTAGGCTGACAAGTGATAAGTAACATCTACATCGTATAAGTGCAAGGTAATGACCGCCTCCAACAAGAAAGAATCTAAACATTACCCTTGGCTACCATGACTGAATCCTCTGCTATCAACATCCTAGTGATCATCATTGAGCAGAAACTGAACTGGCAAGTAGCATTGGATCTGCAGTGCTGATTGTGGCCCAATCCCTGAACTGTATTGGTATTGAAGCCCTGACACTGACCACCCTGAGTGGCCAACTGACTGTGCCCAGTCACCCGGATTGAAATTAGACATTACCCTTGAATTACTGTGCGGGTACCCACTGACTCACAACAGACTTTGTTTACACTTCAAGAAGTTTGGCTTTGTCTGGTCTGAGATCTGTCGTGAGAAATGAATCAGAGACTGGGTGTCACCTATTTTGTTGAATTGAAATAATCACAGGCTGTCTATGTGTTCTTTCCTTCTGCAAATAAGAGAGCCTTGTATATTAATATAAATGCTTCCAGTGCATGCAAATTAGCACACAGTAAGAACAACTAACAACACTAACTTGTGGTCTATCAAGCCAGCCTCACTCTGAGAACTGACTTGTAATAGTGTCCATTGTGAAGGCTTCAACACATTGGATCTATTCTACTGGATAAGATGACAAAGTTCAAATGATACCAGTTTGACCAGGAAACCAATTGAAACAGAAGTTTAAACTGCACCATGACGGTTCCAAAGTCTGAATTTAATTACAAACAACATTCTGGAAACCATAATCAGTAAAATTGATCTCAATGGATTATTAGATTGTCACAAGAATAAGAGCACTCATTCACCACTACCCAAATGGGAGGGAAACCCCACTGACCATGCCTAATTAGGCATGTATGTAAGTTTAGTCCCATATGAGCATTGTTGACTAATAAAAACTGAAAGAACTCTGGACGTTATAAGTCAGAGACAAAAATAGAAATTGCTGGATAACCTCAGCAGGTCTGGCAGCATCTGTGGAGAGAAATCAGAGTTAATGTTTTGGGTCAGTTCTGAGGAAGGGTCACTCAACTTGAAATGTAACTCTGATTTCTCTCCACAGATGCTACCAGACATGCTGAGTTTATCCAGCAATTTCTATTGTTGACTCTCTGTTGACCGTTCCAGCAAGACCCATATCTCAGGAGTGTCCAAAGACAGAGACAGATGACTGCATAGCAGGTTGCTCTATGTCCTAAGAAATCACCAAAGATCCTCAGGCAGCACCTTCCAAATTCACAGCCACTTCCATCTAGAAGGTCAAGGGCTTCAGACATATGGGAACACCACCACCTCCAAGTTCCCCTCCAAGCCACTCACCATCCTGACTTGGAAATACATCACCGTTCCTTCACCGTTGCTGGGTCAAAATCCTGGAATTCCGTCCTTAAATTGCATTGTGGGTCAACCCACAGCAGGAGGAATGCAGTGGTTCAAGAAGGCAGTTCACCACCACCTTCTCAGGGGCAACTAGGGATGGGCAAGAAATGCTGGCCGTGTCAGTGACCCCCACAGCCTACAAATGAATAGAGAAAAAATCTCTGCTCCCATAAACGCCCCCACCCAGGCAGAGCAGCATGCTGGTTTCTTCTCTCAAGCCCTACTGAAGCAATCTGAGCCTGAGTTGTTACCCTTCACAAACCACAAGGGTACACTGCTGGGGCATCGGTTTACACACCAATTCAACATGAACTGGCAGCAATTTATCAATCTAGTTGTAAGGAGTTGCAAAAGGGAGTGATGGAAGTGAAGTTTCGCGTTGTCAATGGGCAGTCTCCTGTCGGGGGCGATTTACACAGACAGCACAAACAGAAAAGAGAATCTTTATTTCCCAGAGAAGTGAAACATTCCTTTTTCTCCTAATGATTGCAACTTTTCTTTTTGTTTTAGTATTCAGTGTTTAACATGAAAAGGTTGTATAAAATAACAAATAGTTAAGGGGATGAGATCGCCTGGTGCTATTATCAACTAGATTGTTAATCCAGAAACCCAGGTAATGTGCTGGGGTCCCTGGGTTCAAATCTTGTGCAATAACAGAGCATAGAATTCATCATCCAATTGTCAGAAAACCTATCTGGTTCACTAATTTCCTTTAGGAAGGAAACTGCTATTTTTCCCAGTCTGGCCTATATGTGACTACAGACCCATGACAATGTGGTTGACTCTTAACTGCCCTCTGTGCAATTAGGGATGGGCAATAAATGCTGCCCCAGCCAATAACACCCACATCTTGCAAATGAATTTGTTAAAAGAAACTGATATTCATCAACAAATCCAACAAAGTTTTTAGGATAAACTGAATCCAGACAGTTAAAATGTGGAGCTCACTATCACAGGGATTAGTTGAGGATTAGCACAGGCCACTTTTAAGATAAGCACATGATGGTGAAAGGAATAAAAAGACATAAAAATAAAAGAGTTCAGAGGAGGTTTGTGTTGTGCAGAAACTCTGTAATTGGGCCTTTCTATGTATGAATGCAATCACACATCAAACGTTAACCTTTCTCTTTGAGCCAATCACCAAAAACTCTCAGATGGTATTTTATGAAGTCAGCTCTGGAAGAAGTGCTGATGATACACCCGCACTATCTCTTCCTGCGACAGTCTGCCATACTACAAGGTAATTGGAAAGTTCAGAGGTCACCAGTGAACCTTCGGTGAGTTCAGGAGGTGGGGAAAGGGGAAAATCTCTCATGCGCTGAGTTGACGGCCAATCAAATGGCCACGTCTCTTTTACTCAGCACAGCCAATGGGAGACAGTAGTTGTTGTAGAAATTATACCCACAATAGGACCAGGATCATGAAATGAGCCTGGTCAGAGGGGTGCGACAGCAGGAAGGGCTTCTGGGAGTTGGGGTGTTGACAGCAAGGGCAGGGTTTGGCTTTCATCCTCCCACTTTTGTAAATGTGGGGGCCCTTGATCAAACAGTGCCATCTTCACAGTAACCCACACAGCTTTCCATCTTGTGATCCTTGTGTATACAAACCCACCTGTTCCTAGGTTATCTCCAACAGCATCAGTAATGGCTTTTAATCACCCAATTATTGTCTTCTTGTCATTTATAGTGATTTTCCTGAAAATTGTCCTCCCTGGGAATCTAACCAAAGGGATTGACAATTGCTTGGAGGCATAGAGTTGTACAGCACTGAATCATCCCATCAAGTCTGCACTGATTTAGCTAGGTTATCCTTAACTAGGTTACCCTTATTAATCAAAAATATAATGGGATCTCGACTCATCGCGTTGTCTCAGAACAACATACACAATCCAAAATGTAATAAATAACCTTTACAATTTTACCAAATTTTAAGTCACAGTTTTAATAATCATTGTTCTCTTGAGCTGTTTCCCTCCTTTAACTTTGGATTGATGTCTTAAATGGCAATATTTCTGGAACTATTCAAATTCATTTTGTCAACAGAAAGTTAAAATTTGGCAATGATTTTGTTACTTAAAAAGTGTATGAAACCCCCTGAGGTTTGAGTTTGACCAAACAGTGGGATGGCTGCACGTCTGAGCAGATGGCAATGTGTAGGCAGCCAGTTTTATTTTGCAAAACAATATGTAAGATGTCACTCGGTGAGAAATGATGAAGATGTTTTTCAGACTGTTTTTCTAAATGGGGCACAATCTGTGACTGCATGAAATGTCGTGAGCTGTGCTCAGACCTGGAATAATTTGCACATGTATTTGATTAGTTTGGCTGGTAATTGTTGATGCATGGAGATGAACTATCCCAACTTCACTTGGCAGATAATTAGTGTAGTGTTGAGGATAGAAGCAATTTCTCAATGCAGTTGCTGAGCTTTACAAATTGATTTGCAATCATTTTGTCACTAGAAAAGATCCCCATTTCCAATAAGCTATAACCACAGGTTTGGTGGGATTGAGAAGGACCCATTGTTTATGATGGGAATGCCAATAAAGGATACACTCCTTTGCGAATGAGTAATTTGAAATCTTGGGAAAGTTGTCAGAATGCAACCAGGTGCTTGGAATTTCAGTGAAGAGTGAAGAATCTGGAGACATTCAGAGCCGAAGTACTCAGCTGCCATAATAGAAAAATTAGCTATAGTTTCTGAACTGTTGGAGATGAGATGGCTTACCAAATAATGGAGATAAAGTGAACTAAAATATCTCACAAACCAGCCCCTTTGAAGCACAAAAACTGTGACAAGTGTCAGAAGGTAGACAAGAGAACTCCTGCAGCCTGCTCTTTACCATTGGTTCAGCTATACATTAGGCTACTATGACTTTGTTTCCCAATAAAGATTATATGGTTACTGTCAGATTCCTAATTCAGATCTTTATTGAATTCAAATCCCAGCATTGCCAGGATAGGATTTGAACCCAGAACATTTCCAAGGTCTCTGGATTAATAATCTAGCAATGATACCAGTAGGCTATTCCTTCCCCTGTTGGCAGGCAATGAAATTTGATTTAGCTAAGATAGTTAACCTAATGGTGGCCTTGCCACCACTGTTGATGTTAAAAAGATCACTAGTCACCTTTTGGGAAGGAAATCTGCTGCCCCTACCTGGTCTGCCCTACATATGATTCCAAACTTACAGCAATGTGATTGACTCCAAACTGCTATGAACAATTAGGGATAGGGAAATAATTGCTGATCCAGCCACCAATACCCACATCCCATGAACAAATAGCAAGCAGCAGGGCTTTAATTCCATCCATTTATAGAATAAAGCCCCACAAACTAATCCTGCATTTGTTGCCCATCCCTAACTGCCCTTGAGAAGATGTTTGTTGAGCTGTTTTGTTGAACTGCTATTGTGCATGCCGTATAGTTACACAGTGCTGTCAGAGGGAGTTCCATGATTTTAACCCAGTGACAGTGAAGGAATGGAAACAGAGGTCCATGTCAGGGTGCCATGTGGATTGAAGAGGAACCTACAGTTCCTGATATTCCCCTGCATCTGCTGGCTTGGTCCATCTCAGTGATAGAGGTCAGAGGTTTAGAAGTACAGTTGAAGGAGCATTGGTAAGTTATTAAAATATCTCATAGAGGTAGCACACGCTGCTACCATTGTGTGTCAGTGGTGGAAGAAATGAAAGTTTAAGGTGATGGCTGAGATGTTGACCAAATAGACTTTTTCCAGTCTACTGATCTTCACAGTAGTGTTGTTTACTGATCTCAGCCTGAACTATACATTGCAATCAACTTTGGTTTTAATTTCTACCTCTCTTTCTTCTTCCTGTAGTCCATCCCTGAATTATCCCTTCGTTGATACATGCCATATATTGGATCTCGTAGAGATTGCAATTATACCTTCTCACACTTTGCTTCCTGTGAGGACTCCATTGCTTTCTTCCAGTTTCTCAATCACACCTATTCTGACAATGCACCTTTACGTACTTAAACCTCCAATATTTCTGCCATTAAACTCAAATGAAGCCTCCTCCCTCACTCTAGTTGAAATGGTCCTCCTCTTCACAAGCATCTGTTCTCACCTCTTCCTCTCACCCTTTGTCTTTCTCCCAAAAGGATTTTCTTTTCCGTCATCTCCGAGCTCACAGACTCCCATTGGCCAGTTCTGCGAGGGGAAGGTGTTGGAACACTTGGAAAATCTCAAAGTAATCAGGAAGAGGTCAACATGATTTTGTGAAAAGGAAATCACATTTAACGAATTTATTAGAGATAAAAGGTATTGCAGATGCTGGAGAATCTGAGATAACAAGGCATGGGGCTTCATGAACACAGCAGGCCAAGCAGCATCATAGGAGCAGGAAAACTTGACGTTTCGGGTCTAGACCCTTCATCAGAAATCCGAATTTATTAGATTTCTTTGAGGAGTAACTTAAGCTGTTGGGTAAAGGGGAAACTGTAGGCAAACTGTACTTTGATTTCCATTAATTCATTTTGGTGTCGGCGGCAGTTCGAAGCGGGAAGAGCGGCAGCGAGCACCAGAAGCCTGACGGGAAGGTAAGACGGTTTAAAAACTGGCTTCGAGCGGCGAGCGGTTTTTTTTTCCTCACCGGGAGCGGCGGGAGACGGAGCGGAGGTGACGTTGGAGACCAGGAGGTTGTGAGGAAGGTAAGGAATTAGTATATATTTGGGCAGCAGCTAAGGCGTACAATGGCAGGGGACCTCAGACCCGTGGCATGTGCCTCTTGCTTGATGTGGGAGATCAGGGACGTGACTGACGTCCCTGACTGTTACACTTGCAGGAAGTGTGTCCAGCTGCAGCTCTTGTTGGACCGCATGACAGCTCTGGAGTTGCGGGTGGACTCACTGTGGAGCATCCGCGATGCTGAGAAGGTCGTGGATGGCACGTTTAGTGAATTGGTCACACCGCAGATTAGGATTGCTGAGGGAGACAGTGAATGGGTGACCAAAAGGCAGAGAAAGAGCAGGAAGGCAGTGCAGGTTTCCCCTGCGGTCATCTCCCTCCAAAACAGGTATACCGTTTTGGATACTGTTGGGGGAGATGGCTCACCAGGGGAGGGCAGCAGTTGCCCGGATCATGGCACCATGGTGGGCACTGCTGTTCAGAAGGGCGGGAAAAAGACTCATAGGGCCATAGTCATAGGGGATTCTATTGTAAGGGGAGTAGGTAGGCGGTTCTGTGGCCAAAAACGGGACTCTTGGATGGTATGTTGCCTCCCAGGTGCTCGGGTCAGGGATGTCACCGATCGGCTACAGAGCATTCTGAAAAGGGAGGGTGAACAGCCAGTTGTTGTGGTGCATATAGGCACCAATGATATAGGTAAAAAACGAGATGAGGTCCTGAAAGCAGAATTCAGGGAGCGAGGAGAGAAGTTAAAGAGGAGGACCTCAAAGGTAGTGATCTCAGGGATGCTACCAGTGCCATGTTCTAGCCAGGGTAGAAATGAAAGAATAGGCAGGATGAACACGTGGCTTGAGGGATGGTGTAGGAGGGAGGGGTTCAGATTTGTGGGACACTGGGACCGGTTCTGGGGAAGGTGGGACTATTACAAATTGGATGGTCTACACCTGAACCAGACTGGAACTAGTGTCCTAGGGGGAGTTTTTGCTAGGGCTGTTGGGGAGGGTTTAAACTAATGTGGCAGGGGTCTGGGAACCAGAGGAGAAGACTAGTAGACAGTGAGGTGGAAACTAGAGACTGTAAGGATCATGAAGTTAGCATTACCAAGGGGAAGAGTAGGCAGAGAGCAGATGAACGCAAAGGAAATGGTGGTCTGAAGTGCATATACTTTAATGCAAGGAGTATAGTGGGTAAGGCAGATGAACTTAGGTCTTGGATTAGTGCCTGGGAGTATGACGTTCTTGCGATCACAGAGACTTGGTTGAAGGAAGGGGATGTTTGGCAACTAAATGTCCCAGGATATAGATGCTTCAGACAGGACAGGGAGGGAAGTAAAAGGGGGGGAGGAGTTGCATTGCTGGTCAGGGATGATATCACGGCTGTGCTAAAAGAGGGCACGATGGAGGGCTTGAGCAGTGAGGCATTATGGGTAGAGCTGAGAAATAAGAAGGGTGCAGTTACATTGTTGGCGCTGTACTACAGGCCTCCCAACAGTGAGCGTGAGGTCGAAGAACAAATAGGTCGACAGATTATGGAAAGATGTAGAGGCAACAGGGTGGTGGTGATGGGAGATTTTACTTTTCCCAACATTGACTGGGATACACTCAGTGTCAGAGGTCTGGATGGGGCAGAATTTGTAAGGAGCATCCAGGAAAGTCTTCTAGAGCAGTATGTCAATAGTCCAACTAGGGAAGGGGCCATATTGGACCTAGTGTTGGGGAATGAGCCAGGCCAGGTGGGAGAAGTTGCAGTGGGGGATTTCTTTGGGAATAGTGACCACAATTCTGTAAGTTTTAGAATACTCGTAGACAAAGATGAGAGTGGTCCGAAGGGAAGAATACTAAACTGGGCCAAGGCCAATTATATCAAAATTCGGCAGGAGCTGGGAAATGTGGATTGGGGACAGCTTTTTGAAGGGAATTCCACATTTGATATGTGGGAGGCTTTCAAAGATAGGTTGAAGATAGTGCAGGATAGGCATGTCCCTTTGAAAACAAGGGATGGGAAAGGAAAGATTCGTGAACCGTGGATGACAGGAGAAATCGTGCGACTAGCCAAGAGGAAAAGGGAAGCGTACATAAGGTCCAGGCAGCTAAGAACAGAACGGTCCTTGGAGGACTATCGGGAGAGTAGGACCAATCTTAAACGAGGAATCAAGCAGGCTAAAATGGGTCATGAAATAACTTTAGCCATCAGAATTAAGGAGAATCCCAAGGCCTTTTATTCATATATAAGAAGCAGGAGGGTAACTAGAGAAAGGGTTGGTCCACTAAAGGATAAGGAAGGAAGGTTTTGTGTCGAACCTGAGAAAATGGGTGAGATTCTCAATGATTACTTTGCATCAGTGTTCACTGAGGAGAGGGACATGATGAATGCTGAGATTAGAGATAGAAGTTTGTTTACTCTGGATCACTTTGACATAAGGAGGGAAGATATGTTGGGTAGACTAAAGGATATTAAGGTGGACGAATCCCCAGGACCGGATGGGATCTATCCCAGGATGCTGAGGGAGGAGAGAGAGGAAATAGCTGGGGCCCTGACAGACATCTTTGTAGCATCCTTAAACACAGGTGAAGTGCCGGAGGACTGGAGAGTTGCTAATGTTGTCCCCCTGTACAAGTAGGGTAGTAGGGATATTCCAGGTAACTACAGACCAGTAAGCCTGACGTCAGTGGTGGGAAAGTTGCTGGAGAAGGTACTGAGGGATAGAATCTATTTCTATTTGGAAAAGAATGGGCTTCTCAGTGATAGGCAACATGGTTTTGTGCAGGGGAGATCATGCCTTACTAACTTAATAGAGTTCTTTGAGGAAGTGACCAAGTTGATAGATGAAGGAAGGGCTGTAGATGTCATCTACATGGACTTTAGTAAGGTGTTCGATAAGGTTCCCCATCGTAAACTAATGGAGAAAGTGAAGTCATATGGTGTGCAGGGTGTTCTAGCTAGGTGGATAAAGAACTGGTTGAGCAACAGGAGACAGAGAGTAGTAGTTGAAGGGAGTTTCTCGAAATGGAGAAAGGTGACCAGTGGTGTTGCACAGGGATCAGTGCTGGGGCCACTGTTGTTTGTGATATACATAAATGATCTGGAAGAGGGCATAAGTGGTCTGATCAGTAAGTTTGCAGATGACACGAAGATTGGGGGAGTAGCAGAAAGCATAGGGGATTGTCAAAGAATACAGGAGACTATAGATAGACTGGAGAGTTGGGCGGAGAAGTGGCAGATGGAGTTCAATCCGGGCAAGTGTGAGGTGATGCATTTTGGGAGGTCTAATTCTAGAGCGAACTATACTGTAAACGGAAGAGCTTTGGGAAAAGTTGATGAGTAGAGAGATCTGGGAGTTCAGGTCCATTGTACCCTGAAGGTGGCTGCACAGGTGGATAGAGTGGTCAAGAAGGCATATGGTATGCTTGCCTTCATCGGACGGGGTATTGAGTATAAGAGCTGGCAGGTCATGTTAAAATTGTACAAGACTTTGGTTCGGCCGCATTTAGAATACTGTGTGCAGTTCTGGTCGCCACATTACCAAAAGGATGTGGAAGCTTTGTAGAGGGTACAGAGAAGGTTTACGAGGATGTTGCCTGGAATGGAAGGTGCTAGCTATGAAGAGAGGTTGAGTAGGTTAGGATTGTTTTCATTAGAAAAAAGGAGATTGAGGGGGGACCTGATTGAGGTCTTCAAAATCATGAAGGGTATAGACAGGATTGATAGAGATAAGCTTTTTCCCAGGGTGAAGGATTCAATAACGAGGGGTCACGCGTTCAAGGTGAGAGGAGAAAAGTTTAAGGGGGATACATGCAGAAAGTACTTTACACAGAGGGTGGTAGGTGCCTGGAACGCGTTGCCAGCAGAGGTAGTAGAGGCAGGCACGGTAGATTCATTTAAGGTGCGTCTGGACAGATGCATGAGTCGGTGGGGAGCAGAGGGATACAGATCCTTCGGAATTGGGCGATTGGTTTAGACAGTGGATTTGGATCGGCACGGGCTTGGAGGGCCGAAGGCCCTGTTCCTGGGCTGTAAGTTTTCTTTGTTCTTTGTTCTTAAGGAATTTGATAAGGTTCCACATCAAAGTTGGAAACTTGCAGCATGGGGGTAAAACATCCACGTGGTTAGAAGATTAACTGTTCATTGATGCTGTTAGAGAAAGAGCTCCAGACACTGTATGAATAGTAATATATTTCCAAGACAGGATTGTGAGCAGCTTGGAGGTGATGGTGTTCCCATGTATCTGCTGCCCTTGTCCTTCTAGAAGGAAGAGTTTAGTGTTTTGGACATATTGTTAAAAGAGCCTTGGTGAATTTCTACGACACAACCTGTAGATCTTCAGTGATGGAAGGAACGATTATTGAAGTTGGTGGAATTGATGACAAATGGGCTTCTTTTTCCAGAATGGTTAAGAGCCACTTGAGTGTTGTTAGAGCTTCATCTATCCAGGCAAGTTAGGAGTATTCCATCACACTCCTGACTTGTAGCTGCCGTACTGTCTTTGGGGAATCAGGAGGTGAGTTGCACACTGCAGCACTCTTAGCCTCTTGCACATTCTTGTGAGGTGCTGCATTTATATGTCTAGTCCATTTCAGTTTCTGGTCGAAGGTAACTCCCAGGATGTTGATAATGAGGGAACTCAGCAATGGTAATACCATTAAATGTAAAAGAGTAATGGTTAAATTCTCTCATGCTGAAGATGGTCATTGCCTGGCACTTGTGTGATGATGGAATGTTGTCATTTCTCTTGCTGTATGACAATCTGGTGGGCATCAGTATTGGAGCAGTTGTGAATGACTGTTCAACCAGCAGTGACCAGCCCCACCTCTGGCCTTATGATGCCTCACAATTTCACCAACGATCAAAATCTTTGTATTTGTAAATAGGAGGCCCAACATCTGTTTGAGACCCTATTTTTCAATGTTTCTACAACTGTAATAGTTAAATTTATCCAGTATCTGATTTAATTGCAACAATCACATGGTGCATTGAATGAAATAGATGACATGCACAGGCTAAATAGAACAGTATAAAAAAATCCATAATCTATGTCCTTATTGCATATTGATTCCATCTCACATTTCTAGAGCAATGATTTCACTCCCAATCTCTGCACACTTTCAAAATGAATTGAATTCACTTCCTCAGTGAGCACCCAGGTAATTACACCACAGTTTTATTGCAGAATACAATTTAAATACAATTACCTAGATCATTTCTGTCTAAAACTCACTTCGCAATGGTTAAAAAATAATTGCCTGAGAACAATAAAACATCCATTCATACTGTCATCTTCAAATAAGTGAAGGAGAGTTTATTTAGTACAAGTTGCCATCTGAGACCCTTTTCTTTTACTATCTAATGTAACAGCGACAAGTATAAATCATTCTATGGATATTATAGCATTCACATAGGCAACTTGTCAAATTGATGTTGCTTCCAAAGTAAATTAAATGGATTCTTTCAATGATTTACCTGTTTCCAAAAGTGAATCAAATAGCTTTCAGTATAATATATTTATCTGTGTCATCAAAAGTTTTCCTCTGAGTTCTACACTCTAAAACTTAATTTTTGAGATACTTTCAGTCTCTGAATTCCCATTGGTCATGAATATTTCAACAGAATGCGATGGGTCTGTTTAAAACTCTTTAATGGAGAAAAATATGCAGTCCAGAATTAACTCGACACTTCTGACTTAAATACACCCAAAGGAATTTACACATTTCAGCTTTAAGTGTTTGATGATGCCGCAGCCTGTTCATCAGAAAACAGGCAAAGATCGCAGTCATATGGGTGACATGTTCCCTGCCAGAAGTGTGCCCTCTGCGCTATTGGGGAAAGTTCCTGCATTTATGGCACCTGTTCATTTGTTCATTTACTGAATGTATGAGTTTGATGGGTTTTATTTTCTGTCCCTAGTTGCTTGAGAAGGTGGTGTTGAACTGCCTACCTTGCAGTATAAGTTCACTCACAAGACATTTGTGAAATGAGCTCTGATAGATACAGCACACATTACAGTTTTAAATTGTTTCATCCATTAATGTGAATGTAAGCATACACTTGCTGGATAATTTCCATCCTAAAGTTATATCTTTGGTCTTTATGTAACTTACCTATAAGGCTTTGAATGTAACTTGCCACAGTGTCCACACAGCAATGAGCTGTATTGTCCTCGTCATTCCACACTTCATAAACTAGAAGCATCAATTGCTTCCATTATCTGTGACTCACACCCATTATTATAAACCAAAAATAAAGTGACAGGGTAGGCTTTATTTTTGTTTGAGATTAGAAATTGCAGTGCCTTCATTTTGGGGGAACCAAGTCTCTTTGTATTTGGCTTGTGTGTGGCTTGGCAGGGGCTGCTTTGTTTTTACTTGTAGTGAAGAAAGAACACTGTACCGAGCATTGAACTTGGTAGCAGACATCATCCGTCGTTTCCTGAAACTGTTTGTTGAGAGTTCACGAAAGATTTCAACTTCAATGACCTACCCAGGGACTCGAACATAAAAATCAAGGGTGATTCTCCAGCACAGTACTGAAGTGGTTCTGCTCCATCAAAGGTGAGAACGTTGGCTGTCCTTTAGGGCAGACATAAAAGATCTTGTGCCAAAAAAGAACCAGAGAATTACCGCACAATTCTTACTTATTTACTTCTTTTTTCAAAATATAACTGCTTCTCTGATGTTAACCAATCCACAATGTCAATTTTATATCTCATGTGACAAATCGACAATCCACCCCACTGTATTCATACGGCTTCATATAGTGCTGTCTGGTAGGAGTGTCCAATATGACACGTTGTCATAACATTTACAGCAGAAGCTCCAACAACCGCATTTTTCCAACTCAAGGGTTCACACGAGGCGTGAGGAGATGAAGGCAGTGTGTGCGAGAACAGTAAGCAGGAAACATAATACAATTAGGTGTCTCTCAGTTCTAAAGAGAGAAACAAAAATCTTTGCAGTGACTTATTTCCTCCCCTTCCTTAAATTTTACAATCACCATGTCTGGGATTCCCTTGAACTAAAGGGACACGGATCTCAATATCGGAGCACGACTTCATATCCAGAAAATCCCATCCCAGGAGAAGTTCATTACTACTCAGGTGTTACTTTGTGTTCAGAGATTATGGAATTTTTCAATATTAATAACTTTGGCTAACTCAAGACCAATGAAAATTTTGGTCCAAGATATTAATTTATAACTGTGCCAAACAAAATGAAATTAGTATTTTCCAAAAGGCAATGTTTGCCTTCATGAGGGTGTTTTCACAACCAGGCAACTCCATTCCTTCCTGAGAACTGAGGAGAGCTGAGGTTTTTTGCTCCTTGGCTGAAATTTGAAAATTCTCATTTTCATACATCATTTTATTCATCTTGTTTGGAGAGATTAAGCAGCCAAAGTGCAGTAGTGTTTAAAAGAAAGACAGGTGATCAAATTGAGGTATTTATATGACAATATTAAATCAAATCAAAACTAAAAAGAAATTGACAAACCAGACAAACAGTTTATGTTTCCCTTGTGGGGCAATCATATTATCTTTGTACTGATACCGTTTTACAATCTACTTCCTTTCCTGGTGCCCCCTTTTTTGAAGATTCCTTAAACATTCTGTTACTCCAAACAAACTCCCATTTAATTTTCATCTTTGGCTCTGGTACTTATTGCAACAGAAATGTTTTAGAACAAAGAACAAAGAACAAAGAAAATTACAGCACAGGAACGGGCCCTTCGGCCCTCCAAGCCTGCGCCAATCGAGATCCTCTGTCTAAACCTGTCATCTATTTTCTAAGGGTCTGTATCCCTTTGCTCCCTGTCCATCCACGTGCCTGTCTAGATACATCTTAAAAGACACAAACATGTCTGCGTCTACCACCTCCACTGGCAACGCGATCCAGGCACCCACCACCCTCTGAGTAAAGATTCCACGCATATCTCCCATAAACTTTCCTCCTCTCACTTTGAACTCATGATCCCTAGTAATTGAATCCCCTACTCTGGGGAAAAGCTTCTTGCTATCCACCTTGTCTATACCTCTCATGATTTTGTAGACCTCAATCAGGTCCCCCCTCAATCTCCGTCTTTCTAATGAAAATAATCCTAGTCTATTCAACCTTTCTTCATAGCTAGCGCCCTCCATTCCAGGCAACATCCTGGTGAACCTCCTCTGCACCCTCTCCAAAGCATCCACATCCTTTTGATAATGTGGCGACCAGAACTGTACACAGTACTCTAAATGTGGCCGAACCAAAGTCTTATACAACTGTAACATGACCTGCCAACTCTTGTACTCAATACCCCGTCTGATGAAGGAAAGCATGCCGTATGCCTTCTTGACCACTCTATTGACCTGCGTTGCCACCTTCAGGGAACAATGGACCTGAACACCCAGGTCTTTCTGTACATCAATTTTCCCCAGGACTTTTCCATTTACTGTACAGTTTGCTCTTGAATTAGATCTTCCAAAATGCATCACCTCACATTTGCCTGGATTGAACTCCATCTGCCATTTATCTGCCCAACTACCTTCTGTTTATCACTTTTTAGTTTCAGCTTTTATCCTTTATTACTTTAGAGTCCTTTAGTCTGATCTCTTCTAACCTCCTTTGCTCGAAGCTGGCCCATGGCCAATTCAGGTTCTTTAATGTAACAATCTCTTTGGAGTTTAAATTATCCTTATTCTATCTCCCTTTCCTTTTCGAGCTCTTTTTCACTCTATCTCCCTCTCTCCTCCATTTCTATCTTTCTCTGTTTTTCACCTGATTCAAGAATTTTCATTTGTGACTGTAACTGAGCAAATTCCCAATTGTTGGTTTCCTTTCTTTTAATTTTAAATGTTGGATATTTTTTAATAAACTTATGGCTTTTAACAGCTTCAGTGTAAGGTGTCTTCTCCCAGCCCGGCCTGGCCCCAGCATTGAGGAGGCTTCCAGCCTGGTGCAATGGTCGTGGCCCAGCCTTGGCCCACCCTGTCGGTCTCGTTCTGGTGAAGCGGTCTTGCCCCAGGTTGGAGGTCTCCTTTCAGCATTGAGGCCTTCTTTGGCATTGGCTTCCTTGCACTCCAGTGGCCTAGTGTGGCAGTCTCAGCCTGGTGTGGCAGTCTCTCGTTCCGGGTATTCCAGCAGCATGGTGGGTAATTTTGTCCTGACACGTCGGTCTCGGCCAGACGCGGCAGTCACCTTGTCCAGAAGGGGACAGTCTTGCTTTGGTGGTCTTGTCCCAGCATGAAGGTCTCATCCCAGTTTGACAATCTGGTTTTCGGCGTCTTGTTTCACGGCAGTTTCAGGTATTCCAGAATTCATCATTTTAATCAGCTTTCCCGGAATTGAAATTGATCTGAGATGAATTGTGCCTCATTTTTAGATTTTTCTCCTATCTATGATTTATGTCATTAATATAGGTTCCTGGTATGGCAACTTATAAAACTTTTCACTCTACTTTTTGTAAAAATACACACAACAATAAATTGCTATTCCATTCTATTCATTTGAAGCAGCTAAGTTTTCCAAGAACCTGCTTTGCTTCCACCTCCAAGTTATCTGTTAATTCTTTCAGTTTACCTTTGTTCAATGATTACAAATAATCCACTGTTATATCTTTCCATTTTCAGAAAGCCGTTAGTAACAATCAATGTCATATTCTGATTCCTGTGCATTAACTTTCACTACAGGACAGCTGTTTGATGTCCACAACTATCCTATAGTTGTTACATTACAAAGAAAAACACAGGTCCCACTTAAATGCAGTGAATTCAAAATCCTGCCCAAGCCCCAAATTGGTATGACCACAAACGATGCTGTTACTCGACAAGTCAGATCCCAGCCTAAAGCCTGGTTTGACAGATCATATTTTGTTTCTATTTTTGGTTTTAGCTTTGTGTTCTCTCACTGATACACAAACACTCAGTGCTGTAGATTTGGTTTTAAGAATAAAACAGAAGTTTATAACTCAAAAGCATGGAAGACAAAGTAGAGTTAACCAAATTACTTATATCAACAGAAGTTCAAAGATTTCAAAACTCACTGCAAAATACAAGAAAATTTATCCTCAAAGTACTCCTTTACAAGACTCACACCACAGAATGTTTCCTTATCTAATGCATCTATAGAGTTTGATTTAACTATGGCTTCAATTCCCTGTCTTATGAATGATGTGGAAGTGCTGGTGTTGGACTGGGGCAGGCAAAGTCAGAAGTTGTTGACACTTTACTCACCTTCTAACGACCCTGGTCACCCACAGAGACTTGTTATCTGACACTACACTCACACCAGTTGTATGATCTTTTGGTTTCTTAGCCCTTGGTTTCTCTGCCTATAAACCCTGTTCAGTGTGCTCTTCTCTCTCACGGCACTTGACGAAAGGGCTGCACTCCAAAAGCTTGTGATTTCAAATAAACCTGGTGGACTATAACCTGGTGTCAAGTGACTTCTCACTCTGTCTGAAGAATTTGACAGCCCCTTCTTTGAGACTTCTTACAACTGAGCTTAAATTTTCTTAGCTTCAAATAACACCTTCAGGATTTTAATCAAACACTTCTCATGTGGAGCTTTATAGCTAAACTCCTCACACTGAGGTCATCTATTTCTTAACTGTTCAAAGCTGTATCCCTTCTTTTGGAGCAATCATTTCTTATATTCAGCTTCAGCCAAGATTTTTTTACAAAAGCTGAATGTAAGAATCAAAAGCTGAAATTAATAAGGTTTCTAAGCTATGGTAAATGAAAACTGAAAAAAAACTGTGGATGCTGTAAATCAGGAACAAAAACAGAAGTTGCTGGAAAAGCTCAGCAGGTCTGGCAGCACCTGTGAAGGAAAAAGATCAGAGTTAACGCTTCGGGTCCGATGACTCTTTCTCAGAACTCAGTTCCAACAACTCCAGGACTCAGTTCTGAGGAAGAATCACCCGACCCAAAACATTAACTCTGATTTTTTTCTCACAGATGCTGCCAGACCTGCTGAGCTCTTCCAGCAACTTTCGTTTTTGTTCCAAGCTATGGTGTTTTTCCTAAGCCAGAAACAAGTGTAGAACCATCTAACTAAAGCCTAATATCCCTTTCTAATCTTTTGAAGGTAAACACAACCTTCTTTCTTGTCCTGTTGCTTGTTCTAAGATTTGTGAGGTGGTTAAAAATAGTATCCTGATAATTACAGTAAGTACTTCAATGCATGAAATTTAAGCTTTGCACAATAATTCATTGGTTATTAACTAAATCCTGCATGAAAACACAATATTGTTAAACCTCTGAGAAGTTTTGAGAAACAATCTTTTTATTCATTTTGCATTTTTTTTCTTGCTCTTGCCCAATCTAGTGAGTGACTGTATTTTGCCAAGCTTCATTAAAGGAAAATCATAAATTGATGGATGAAATTGATGGGTGATAAATATCTCTCCAGAAAACAGGATGAAGAAAAGAATAAGCTTCACACAAACTTAGTGCAGTGACAATGCTACAGGAAATTTTATTATAGAGAATATTAAATATTCCTTGCCTGTTTCCCACTCTGGATTCTGAATTTATTCCAGTATTTGGGGCTATCACTGATTTTTGCCTCCTTCCTTGCTTTTTCTTTAACTTAATACCCTCCCTAACTTCCTCGGTTAGACCTGGTTGGTTTATCCTTCCCATGGAACTTTTCGTCTTGACTGAGATATATTTTTGTTGATCGTCATGCGTGAAAACACATTTTAGAGAATTTTGATTTACTTTCAATTTGCCATGCAGATAATTTTGACAGATATTTACTAAACAGTGATCACTGAACCTATATCCGACTTTGCTGTGAAATTGAGGAAAATATTTGCAACTCACACTTTAGATCAGTTCTTAAGGGTAGTATCATAGTTTAGAATCACAGAATCATAGATTCCCTACAGTATGAAAAGAGGCCATTTGGCCCATCAGGATCTGCATCAATCCTCCAAAAAGCACAAAGCCTCGACCATATCCAGCAAGGATTAAGAAAACAAATGGAATGCTGGCCTTTACTGTAAGAAGGATAGAAAATAGAAACTGACTGCAAGTGGATAGAGGTAAGGTCATTTCTAAAGTACTGTGCATACTTTTCATCTACATATTTTCATCGACATAATGAACTTCCAGAGGAAGTGGTGGATGTGGGTACAGTTACAATGTTTAAAAGACATTTAGATAAGTACATGAATAGGAAAGGTTAGGGGGGATGTGGGCCAGAAGCAGGCAGGTGCGACTAGTTTAGTTTGGAATTATGGTCGGCGTGGACTGGTTGGACCGAAGGGGCTGTTTCTGCGCTGTATTACTCGATGACTCTACGTTCTTACGTTAAAGGCAATTCAGAGAAGGTTCCCAGGGTTGATTCTTGAGACAAAGTGGTTGGAGTATGAGGAAAGATTGACCACATTCTGTCTATTCATATTGGATGTCAGAGGAACATGGGAACAGGGAACAGGAGCAAGCTGTTCAGCTCATCAAACCTGTTCCACCATCCGATGAGATCATGGCTGATAAATGGCCCAACTCTATAGACCTGTCTTTGGTCCATATCCCTTAACAGCTTTGCTTAACAAAAGTTTATCTGTCTCAGATTTAAAATTAGAATAACAATTTATTGTCACTTGTATTTTTACAAAAGAAAAAGTGAAAAGTGTGATAAATCACCATATCATGGCACCTGTATGCATGACAGAAGTCACAAGTAAGAAGAAACAAGTAAAAATTAAGACAGAGTTCATCTCAGATCAAAAACAGAAGTTGCTGAAAGACTCAATAGGATCTGGCAGCATCTGTGGGGAGAAAGCAGAGTTAATGTTTCAGGTTGAGTGACCCTTCCTCAGAACAATCTGATCTCAGATCAATTTCAGTTTGGGGAAAGTTGATTAAGAAAACGAATGCTGGAATACCTGGACACTGCCACTGAAGAACTCATTGCTGCTGAAGACTGTAGAGGGCAGGCTAACGGTTATATTCAAGAAATAGATAGATAGATAGATAGATCGACAGACAGACAGAGGGACAGACGGACAGATAGGTAGATAGATAGACAGATCGATAGAGAAATAGTGGGAACTGCCGATGCTGCAGAATCTGAGATAACAAAGTGTGGGGCTGGATGAACACAGCAGGCCAAGCAGCATCAGAGGAGCAGGAAAGCTGACGTTTCAGGTCTGGACCCTTCTTCAGAAAGCAAGACAGACAGCTGCCCCTGGTAGTCTGGATGACGATCTGCAGGAGGCACCTCTGCCTAGAGAAACTTGCGATTCAGGTTGTGGAAAACAAGTGGCAGCCTCATTTTGTGAGGCTGAAAAGATCATGAATGGTACGTTTCAAGATGTGGTCACCCTGCAGCTTAAGGATGACCAACAGAGGGGAATTGGCAAACTGCCAGACAGAAGAAGGGCAGGTTGTGAGGAAATTGTCTGCCAACATTTCATGTGAAAACATGAAAATCATGAGAGTGAGAGTTCCTCTGTGGAGGCCAGCCAGATTCAAGACCATGAGTGTATGTGTGGCCCAATTACTTGGGGAGGGGTTATTTAGATGAGATAGAGAAGGGCATAGAAGAGGGTGGGGTTTTAATAGTGATCAGGGATTCAATTACAATGGTAGAAGGGACAATATCTTGGCATATTCATCAAATGAGGCCATATAGAATTATAGGATCCCCACAGTGTGGAAACAGGCCAATTGGTCCAACAAGTCCACACTGTCACTCTGAACAGCATCCCATCCAGACGTATTCCCCGATAACTTTTCCCCATAACCCTGCATTTCCCATGGCTAATCCACCTAACTTACACAGCCCTGAACACTACAGGCAATTTAGCATGGCCAATCCACCCAGCCTGCATATCTTTGGATTGTGGGAGGAAACCAGAGCACCCAGAGGAAACCCACACAGACATGGGGAGAATGTGCAAACTCCACACAGAGAGTTGTCTGAGGGTGAATCGAACCTGGGTCCCTGGCACTGTGAGGCAGCAGTGCGAACCACTGAGCCACAGTGCCACCCGTGTAGAATCCTTAAACTGTGGAAGCAGGCTATTCAGCCCATTGAGTCCATACCAAGCCTCTGAAATGCATCCCACCCAGACCCACTCCCTGCCCTATCACTGCATTTCCCACCCTTGACACTATGGACAATTTAACATAGCTGATTCATCTAACATGTACATCTTTGGACTGTGGGAGGAAACTGGAGCGCTGGGAGGAAACCCATATAGGTGTGGGGAGAACAAGGCTGGAACTGAATCCGGGTCCCTGGTGCTATGAGACAGGAGTGCTAACCACTGAGCCACCATAGAATTAAAAACACAGAACAGGCCAACACATTGTTGAGTATGTACTACAGGCCCCGAAACAGTCAACAAGTGAGAGAGCATCCAGGTCAGTTATGGGGATGCAACAGCCTAGTGGTATTATTGTTAGATTATTAACCCAGAAACTCAATTACTGTTCCAGTGATCTGGGTTCAAATCCCACCATGGAAGATGGTGACATTTGAACTTAGTAAAGAATCTGGAATTAAGGATCTAACACTGACCATGAGGCTGTCATTGAATGTTGTAAAAACCCGTCTGGATTCATTAATACCTTTTAGGGAAGGAAACCTGCCATCCGTACCTGGCCTGACCTACATGTGACTCCAGACCCACAGCAATATGGTTGACTCTCAACTGCTCTCTGGGCAATAAGTGCTGGCCTGGCCATAGATAACCACATCCAGTGATCACAGATGGAATACAATGTGGGAAAGTGAGAGGTTATGCGTTTTGGTAGGATAGACAATTTTCTAAATGGAGAAAGTCTTTGGAAATCTGAAACACAAAGGATTTGGGAGTCCGAGGTTCGTATTTTCTTAGGGTTAGGACATAGGTTCAGATAGTAGTTAAGAAGGTGAATACGATGCTGGTATTCGTTTTGAGAGGGCAAGAATATAAGAGTAGGGATGTACTGGTGATTCTGTGTAAGGCTTTGATCAGACTACATTTGAAATATTGTGAGCAGCTTTGAGCCTTGTATCTAAAGAAAGGTGTGCTGGCCGTGGAAGTGATCCAGAGGAAGTTTACAAGAATGATCTCAACAATGAAGGGCTTATCATTTGAGGAGAGGTTAAGGACTCTGGTTCTGTACTGAATGGAGTTTAGAAGGAAAATAGGGAATATGATTGAAACTTACAGAATACTGCAAGGCCTGACTAGAGTAGACGTGGAGAAGATATTTCCATCTGTAGGAAAAATTGGTACCTGAGGGCAGAGCCACAGATTGAAGATATGATCCTTTAGAACTGAGATGAGGAAGAATTTCTTCAGTCAAAAGGTGATGAATCTATGGAACTTATTACCACAGAAGGCTGTGTAGGCCATGTCATTGAGTATCTTTAAAACAGAGATAGATTGGTTCTTGATTAATCAAAGGATGAAGGGTTACAGGAGCAAGCAAGAGAATGGATTCAAGAAACATATCAGCCATGATTGAATGACAGAGCAGATTCAGTGAGCTGAATGGCCTCATTGTGTTCCTACATCTTATGGTAAAATTAATAAGGTACGAGGGATTTTAACTACTCAAATATTAATGAGGATAGTTTTACTGTATAAGGTTGGGATCGAACAAAATCATTCGATTGCACTCAGGAGAATGTTTTTCGTCAATACAAAGAGAGTTTAACAAGGAATGGGACAGTTGTGGACCTAATATTGAGAAACGAGCCTAGACAAATGGAAAACACATCAAGAGGGGAACATTTTGGTTATAGTGATCATAACTCAATTTGATTGAGGAAAGTTGTGGTAAAGGATAAGAAAGGGCCAAGATTAAAGATTATAAAGTGGGGACAGGATAATTTTACTCAAGTAAGATGCAATATAGTCCAAACGGACTGGGAGAAGTGATGTGCAAGTAAAACTGTGTCAGAACAGTGGGATGTATTGAAGGAGGAAATGGTATGAGTACAGAGCAAACATGTTCCCCCAATGTCAAAGGGTGTGGCCAAGACTGGGGACCTCTGGATATTAAGGAACATAAGGATTAGGATTAGGAAAAAAAGAGAAGTTTATGGCAGATTCAGAGGGCTCAATACAACAGAGTCCCTGTAGGGGTATAAAAAGTGCAGGGGGCAATGTAAAAAGGAAATTAAGAAACGACACTACGTGAGAAAACATTGATGGGTATACTAACAGAAAACCCAAGGGGTTTTTTAAAAGTTACATTTATCTAAATAGCAGGAGAATAATTAAGCAAAGAGTAAGACCCATTAAAGACCATGAAAGTGATGTGTTTGCAGATCTAGAAGATGTTCACAGTCCTTAGTGAATACGTGACATCAGCCTTCACCATGGAAAAGTGTGAGGTTGATGGTAGAGGGACATTTCTGTGATGACAGGTCTGTTTCCAGTGGGATTCTGCATGACTTGGTGCTGGGGCTCTTGCTCTTTGTGGTGTACATTAATAATTTGGAATTTAATGTCAGGGGTATGATGAAGAAATTTGCAGATGGCACAAAAATTGTTAGCATGGTAAACAGTGAGGAAGATAGTTATAACTTGCAGGACGATATTAACAGACTGGTTAGCTAGGTAGGGCAGTGGCAAATAGAATTCAAGTGGGAAATGTGTAAGATAATGTACTTGCAGAGGCCTAACAGGCAAGGGATGTGTGCATGGCATGATGTACCATAGGATCCTGGCTAACAATCAGAGGAACCTTGGTGTATATATCCACAGATCGCTGAAGGTATCAGGCCAGGCAGCTAATGTGGCTAAGGAGGACAGGGATACTTGTCTCTATTAGCTGAGGCCGTGAATACAGGAACAGGGAGGTTATACAGAAAGTGTATAAAATATTGGTTCGGCCACAGCTGTTGTCAGTTCTTGGTAGCCACATTACAGGAAAGATGTGATTGCAATAAAGAGTGGGCTAAGGAAGCAGTCTGGACTGAAGAGTCTGAGTGATAGGGACAGATTGGGTAGGCTGGAGATAAAAGGTACTGCAGATGCTGGAGAATCCGAGATAACAAGGTGTGTAGCTGGATGAACACAGCAGGCCAAGCAGCATCATAGGAGCAAGAGTTGTTTTCGTTAGAGCAGCAAAAGTCGAGGGGGGATCTGATCGAGGTGCTTAACACCATGAGGGGTATAGACAAAGTGGATAAGAAGGTACTTGTTTTCATTAGTAAAGGGGTCAATACCCGGGAGAATAGATGATGGTGAGAGGTCGAGGGATAAGAAGAAGGTTGAAGAGAAATGTTTTCACTAAAAAGGTAGTTGGAATCTGGAACTGAAAGGATCATTGAATCAGAAGCTCTTGTGAAGGAGTATTTCAATACATACTTTCCCTGCCACAGCCTCTAGGGGAATGGTCAAGAACTGGAAAAAGGGATTGGTGAGTCATTCTGTATCAGCACCAACACAACGGGCTGAATAGCCTCCTTCTGTGACATAAACATCTCTGAGTCTGTGAGTGTGTTTTCTTTCAATCAATGGCAGCACCACCAATGGACCAATAATTTAACTTTATATTAGCATGATTTCTGAAGTCTTTTTGTGGTAGTTACTGTGAGTTGGTATGGAAAGGCTGGGGCTAGGTGACCTGGGTTGGCAATGAGTTGATCATAAGAATGAATCGGGTGATAGGTTGGCATTGGGGTCCAAGGGGCAGTTGTGGACCTACTATTGAGAAAGCAGATGGAAATCATATGAAAAGGGGAGAATTTTGGTGATAGTGACCATAACTCAGTTTTTTAGGAAAGTTATGGAAAGGGATAAGGAACGGCCAAGATTAAAAATTCTCATGTGGAGACAGGTTACATTTACACAAGAATCATGCAATTTGGTCCAAATGGACTCAGAGGAAGGCCTTGCAGAAAAAAAAAACTGTGTCAAAACAGGGAGAGGCATCAAAGCAGGAAATTGTACAAGTTCAGAGCAAACATGTTCTCCTAATGACAAAGTTTATGGCCATGTGGCTACAGGGTATGAGATGGCTTGGAGGGCATGAGAATTGGTACAGGTCATGGAAACTATGGGGACAATGAGGGGGCATGTGTTTATCTGGTGGTTGTGGGGCGCAGAGATGTGGGTACAAAATGTCAGATAACATTAGTGAGGATGCCTGGGGCATGAGGTATGCGTGTGGGAGGGAGGCTATATGATGGTTGCAAGGTCTATTTTGTTATCATTAGTTTCTTCATTAATCACCCTCACAATGTCATTGCATGGAGACAGGTCTTGCGCCCAGCCTCACCAACAACCGAACCAGGAACCTCCCCTTTTATTCCACGGGGGGGTCCCAGTTTGCACCTCAGGGAGGCCCAACACCCTAGAATGAACATCTAGCCTCCCAGGCCAATTTATCCCAATGTTGGCTTGGCGACATGGGGAAATGTCCCAATTCTAGGCTCCCCTCTCACCCAGTATCGACATGGGGCAAAAGCTGATTAAAGCGCCCAGGTGAGAATGGTCTTTTATAAACTGGGGCTTTGTCTCTGGCTGGGGCTGGTCTGGAAACATTGTACCTTTCAGCTAAACTGGACTCCTGTTTGCAGAGTTCTTAAACCGAAAAGTACAAGAAAACTTTATTTTCTATAGTTAGCTCTTTCACCTCATTTCATTCCTAAGTGAAATGAAATTGAGAAACATGATAAATCTGTCCCTGGAATCTTGGTCTTGTCTGCAGATATTTGCTGGGTGAGACTGTGAATGACAGTGACAGACGTGAGGTGTTACATTGAGCCCCTCCTGGATGATGTTTTTTATGAATAATTATTGATTTATTTACAGAATGGCTTGTCTCCAAAAAGAATGCAATCACTTCCTTTTGAAACCTATCGATTGCAACATCTTTGTTTGGTGCCAGGGTTCCCAGCAACTGATAGTTACTCCAGTAAAACAGATGATACCTTTGTGTTTGTCTAACTTGTTTAATTGACGTGAATGAGAAAATTTGTCAGGATTATGCAGATACCTTTATCAAATCAGAATTGGAAAGAGCTAAATCCTCAAGTTCTTAAAGTGGCTTAAAAATTCTAATCTTCATTCTCAAACTGCAAGTCCTATTTATAGAAAGGGGACAGTCATCTAACAAAACAAAGCAGATACAAAAAAATTTTCTGAAGAAGGGCCCAGACCAGAAACCTCAGCTTTCCTGCTCCTCTGATGCTGCTTGGCTTGCCGTGTTCATCCAGCTCTACACCTTCTTATCTCTACAAAAACGTTGGCCCATGTTTTGCTGCCAAAATTAGTGATGAACTTTCTGGTGTTCAATATTATTTGTCTGTAAATTGCCTAATAACCGATAGTGAGGAAGAGATGCTCTGTAAATTGTAAACTGACACAAGACGCCAAGGATTTCTACTTCATCATTAACTTTGTGGATAATGGCAGCTCTCCCTCAACCACCTGTTGGTCTTGCAAAGTTGATGCGATTGTGTCAGAATTGCCAATTAAGCTTATTACGAGAAGTTAGCACAGTAACGTAACAGCAAGAATATTTTGCACCAGAAGGTTTCTGCCCCGTGGGGGCGGGGTGGGTAATAGAACAGGGGAGCAAGATGGTGGTCTTTTTAAAAATTAGAAAATGCATTTTATTTCTTTATTTACACTTCCTTTCCATCACTTCCCTTTCTTCCTCTTCATCTCAAATGTTAGTGGATTTGAAAACTACATTCAAAGTAATGTCAATAGGCAGTTAATAGCCAACATTTAATTAACTCATACATAGTCCACAAGAAAAATACATTCAAATGCTTCCAAGTTTATGAGACAAAAGAAAAAAAGAAACTGTGTCTTAACATAAGCAGCAAAACCTAGTTTGAAACTGTATGCTATCTATGTCCAATCCCAGAGAAGTATTGTTCTAATCTCGACTTTAATTTCTTACCAGCTGAATCTTTCCAGTTCTCCTCCATTGGAATTCCGAGACAGCTTTAAGACATCTTTCCAGTTCTGTTTTCCTGAACCTCCTTTCAATTCTAACAATTTGAAAATGTCTAAACGAACTCCCACAGGTTGGAGACTTCACAAACTCAAGTCTTTTTTTTTCTGTTCGGAGGAAATTGTACTCCTGAGCTAAAAACTTGTTTCTCCTACGAGTAGGAAATTTTTCTTGTTGAACTGAACTTCTTAGTCTTTTGGACTGAAGTGGATACAACACTGATGAAGTTCTGAGGAAGGGTCACCGGACCCGAAACATTAACTCTGTTTTCTCCTTCATAGATGCTGCCAGACCTGCCGAGCTTTTCCTGCAACTTTGCTTTTGTTCCTATTGATCCATAATTGGTTTGAGTGATGAAGAAAGGCTGGATAGTCTACAGATTTTTCCACTGGAGCGTAGGAGGTTGAGAGGCATCCTTATAGAAGTTTATAAAATAATGAAGGATATAGGTAGAGTTAATGGTAGTTGTCTTTTCCCAAGGATGGTGGATTTCAAGACTAGGGGGCACATTTTAAGGTAGGAGGAGGGAGATTTAAGAAAGACATGAGGGACAGTTCTTTTACACAGAGGTTAGCAGGTGGAATGAACTTCCAGAGAAAGTGGTGGATGTGGGTACAATTACAATGTTTAAAAGACATTTGGATAACTACATGAATAAGAAATGTTTAGAGGGATATGAGCCGGGAGCTAGTAGATGAGACTAGTTTAGTTTGGGATTATGGTCAGCATGGACTTATTGGACAAAAGGATGTGTTTCCATGCTGTATGACTCTATGATCTGCTTTCTGTGTCTGCGAAATTCAATGGTATAACATTCCATCAATTAAAAACACAGGTTTCTTGTTAGGCACAAAACTAAATCATGTAACTAAATGTTTTCTTCAGAATGATATTTCGATGACTATTCTACACGACTTTCTCACTTGTTAAAAAACGTTACCTTTACAGAACTAAGACCAGAATTCATCTGCCTCTATTTCAAAAAAGCCAATTTCCTAATTATAACTATATATACATATGTGTAGATATATATATATAAAATTGTCAGATCTCTCTTAGAAGGTATTTTCAGTTTCTATTAAAATTCCTTCCTGTCACTCTTTCTATTTTCCATTGACAGTAATAATATATTTACATTAAGAAAATAATGATTTGCAAAACAACCATATTCTACACAGGTCCATTTTGATTATGGAATCTGTTTTCACGTATATTTGCTCTTCCCAGAGTGTCCACCATAAGATTGTCCTTGTTGTGGCTTTATGCGATTTTTAAATTACATAGTTGAAGGAAAAAGTCTTGATGAAAATTCTTGGTTTTTTTGTCACGAAATTTCTCCAACTTTTTTCCGATGGTTGTGATCATTGTAAATAACAGTGTATTTAGAGTTGTTAGAAATATAAACACATATATACTGTATGGCCAAGTGCTGGGATTGTGAGATCCTTGTCATCATGACAGCAAAGTGGCTGAAAAGCATAACCTCAGGCTGAAGCATTAAAGGTGAAATATGAGGCAGGGGTCCAGGTGAACACCTGTTGAAGATGCAGTACCTCTTTGTTGAAACTTTCGAGGCAAATGTACTCTGATACTTCTGTTTATACTTTTTTTAATGAAAACCGGCCACTTGGAGGCACGTCAGAAGCTGGTCATGAGAAGATCTTGTACATCAATCTGTTGTACTGTGCCTTTGTGTAAAGTAGTTGTGGAATAAAATACGAAAACTCATTTGTGAAAACAAGACCCCTGATGTCAGTGTCTCATTCAGTGTCATTACATATCTTCTCTTAACAAGTATTCCATTTCCTGGGAAAGTAATTGACTGTCCCTTCTATCCATGTCTCATTCTCCAGTGACAATATCACATCAATTGTGATTTTGGTGGAAGCAACAGTAAATTTGAATGGGTCCTCATGATCTACTGCTTCTCAGACCAGTGTGGTTTGTCAGCGCAGATTTCAGATTGTCAAAGACATTTCAACATATTTTAGTCCATTCACATTCTTTGCCATTCTTCAATAAACTTTATAAAGGAACACCTACATAGCAGAAATTCAGAACAAGTCTCTGATGAATACACTCTTGTAAATATGTCATTAAATTTAAATTATAGCTTTAAAGAGGAAAATCCAAACTGGCCCTCACTTTGCTTACCTCATGCTGTTTGACCTTCTCCCACATTGTTGCCCAAATATGTCTCATATTTTGGAAAATCATGTTTAGACAGATTTACAACCAAACTGGCTCTTTGTAATCAATCAAGCAGTTTGTTCAATTTTTGCCACACTCACTCATTAGACATGGGTGTCTCTGGTTGAGCTGTAGATGCAGGGCAGATCAAATCTTTTACATTGACTGGTTTGCCCTTACCTGCCTTGCCTGGTACCTTCTCAAAGATGTGCCTCTCCAGCAAAATCAAGGCAATCCAATACAAAGAGATGCTTCTGTTGTGGACACAACCTGCTTCTGTGTTGAATACGCTGTAGGGCTTGTCTGAGCTGCACATTTCAGAAATTTTCATGCTAATTGTCAAACTACACTGGGATAATTGAGCTTCATTCATTCAAATTTTTAGCCAGTGTGGTATAATGAGATTGAAGAAAATAAAATCAATTCTATCTACTGATTGCCATCTGGAGAAACTTAATATTAGAATGGTGTTATTGGAAGATGATGAGAGAAAGAATTCCTTTCAATAAAGATAAAAGGAAAATTCAAATCATCATTTTTGACACGATAGAACTGAATCAAAACTTTCCACAAATAAGTTCAACATTTTTTTTTTTAGGGAAGGGTATTAAGGGTGACAGGGCCAAGGCAGAGAGGTGGAGTTGAGCAACTGGTTGGTCATGATTTAATTTCTTTTCTTCATCTCCGAGATGAGGATGTCACTGGCGAGGCAGCATTTATTGCCCATCCCTAACTGCCCAAAGGACAGTTAAGAGTCAACCACATTGCTGAGGGCCTGGAGTTACATGGAGGTCAGACCAGGTAAGGATGGCAGTTTCTTTCCCTAAAGGGCATTAGTAAACCAGATGGGTCCACTATTGAATGGAAATCAAGTGCAGAGGGATTTAATTGGCTGGTGAAGTGAGAGTATCAGCATATTATTGACATCCTTCAATTCCACCCTCTGTAAATAAACACAACAAAACAGCTGGCAAGAAAACTAGGATGGCACCACACATCATGAACACAACTCATCGACGTACCTAAGTTAAATGTTGAATGGACGTTAGGTACAAGGGTGGAAGTTTATTTTTTCACTTTGCTCATGATTTGTAATTTATGCACACACATGAGCTGCAATGCTTGAATCATGAGGTGCAGCAGCGGCTTTGACTCATTCCCAAGTGGAGGGAGATTATTTCTGATCACTAAGATTGTCCTCATGAAGCCAGTGGAGATGTGGAAAGCAGTTGTGATCACCTGTTTATTCGGTGCCACATTAAAAATTTCCTGTCACTGGAAACTGTTGTGAATTATATACAGGGTATTGGTCAATCAGGATCTGTAATTGGAAGGTCAGCTCGAATAATCACTTCATTCCATAATTGCAGAGTTTGCAATGTGGCTTGTTACCCTGTGTGTCTCTTCAACGACTATTTCCGCAACCTACTGACCTATCAAGAATATCTTTTATTGAACTCCATGAGACAAATTCCGAGGTTCTTTCCCAATTCATGAAGCATCAGCCAAGTGGGCCTTTAGATTAGAAACAGTCCATTTACCTGCTCTGGCCTATTCTCATATTCAAGCAGCTTCTGGCTGACTCACATCGCTCTTCATTTGTTCTCTAACCCTTTCTACCCTGGTTCAAGAAAATCGCAGTTTTGTAATTTTCCATTCATTCCACAGCTTTCTGTGGGAAGGGGGCTCCAGTTCCCCCTCCCCTGGATGTGATCTAGGGCTGACCTGCCTCTGCCCTGGCTTTCTCTTCAAGGATCTGTCCCTGTGGGGATTGGCTGAATCATTTATGCCAGCTGTGACTTAGCTCGTCAGACTCTTGTCACCAAATCACAGGGTTTGGAGTCCGCTCCAAGATGGAATCTAATACTGCCCTGTGTTGAGTTTTCAGTCACAGCAGCACTCAGTTTGGGGCAGTGTCTTGGGTGGAGACCCCGCTTAATTCCTGGTGTTGCCCATCGTAGGAATTTCAGTCTTTGGTTTCCTTACCTTCCTTATTAATGGGGTGTCAAAAAATGAACCAGTCAGGTTTTGCTGGTGGGATGGGGCAGACTCCTCATTCAAATCCCAGTCACTGCCTGATTGAGGCACCGAGCAAGAGGAGAGGGCTGACTGAGAGTCACTGTCCTGCTCTTGCTACTGTCATCCCTATCTCCTGTGCTCTCTCCCTCACATCCTTCCTCCTGTCCCTCACTCACTCTGGCCGAGGGACAGTTAGGGGAAGGGTGTGAAGGTGGTGTCCTCACTTATCCAAGCTCCCTGCTCGCTGTGTTTCTGACATTTGTGACCATTCTCTGACTGGTTGGCAGGTCCTGGGCAGATGGGATTTATATCGTCTTCCCCACTAACCACACCATCACTGCCTCCCCTATCTCTGACCCACAGGCAGTGCTAACCAGACAGGCCTTTCCCAAAAGAGAGGGCCTGGCAGTTTTACCTGCTGCCCAGCCTCAAGCAACACCAAGGTCTTCCAAGCCAGGTATCACCTCTTGAGCTAATGAATATTTGACATCCTAATTTCCTGTTGAAGTTGAAGCAAACAATAATATTTAAACAGTATTTAAAGTCTAACAGTGTAATTGTTGCTCCCCTCATTTATCCTTCAAACAATGTAAGCCAAAACTTTGCAATTGGTCATTCTCCATATTGTTCTTCTTGGAACCTTGTTGTGAGAAGACTGCTTGTTGTATTTACCTGAAAAACAACTGTGTCTGCACATCATTACCTGTACCACATTCTGTGGTGGATCGAGGATATGATAGATGCTACATTAGAGTAATTTATTTCCTGATAGGATGGAACACTGTCCATTCTGATTTGGAAAGACTATTGGATTATACAAAATACAGAAGGTTGACAGAGAGAGGAATTGGATATTTTCTCATAGCTCAACAATGTTGATAGCAGTGAGATCTCAGTTATGTTGGGACTTTGTAATAATATAAGATGCATAATACTGGGTCAATGGAACTTCGACATCTCTCATAACTTTTACCATCGCTGGTCTCCTTGAAAATGATAATAGGGGAAGACAGATATGGCTTTCTATTAACTTACTTATACCACCCAGATACATCACAGCTTGGCATGGCAACTGGTCTACACAGGAATACAAGAAATTACAGAGTTCTGAACACAGCCCAGTCCATCACATAAACCAGCCTTCCCTCCATTGACTCAGTCTACATTTCCCACTGCCTTGGGAAAGCAATCAACATAATCAAAGACCCTTCCCATCCCAGTTATACCCTCTTCCACCCTCTTCTATTAGGCAGAAGATACAAAGTTTGAAAACACTTACCAACAGATTCAAGAACAGCTTCTTCCCTGCTGTTATCACACTTGTGAACGGACCTCTCATCTATTAGAGTTGATCTTTCTCTGCACCCTCTCTGTAGCTGTAACACTCTATTCTGCATTCTGTTCTATTCCCTTGGTGTGCTTATGTAAGGTATGATTTGAGTGGATAGCACACGAAACAATGTTTTTCACCATATCTTGGTGCATGTGCGAATAGTAAATTCAATCAAATCAAAAAATGCGATCATCCATTGATATATTACACAAAGTCCCAATATATACTACTGAATGATGGTGTGAATAACTCATGTTGGGCCACATATCTATTTGTCCACTACTTTTGCCAGTGCTGATTATGACAGAATAGAAAAAGCAGTGCATTAACAACGTAACACTTTCTTTCATTTCCAACCAACAGTAATATATTTGATAAAAACAAAAATACAAATTAAATGGTAGTGTTTTAGAGAAAATATACTGGACACATGCAGTAAATTCATTCGGTTTACAGAGTGGAATACTTTATTATACACTGACAGTTATTCCATTCAATGCGTCATAAAACTGCCCAGATGTCAACAATAATTGACATTAAATTGTCTGTATCACTCACATAAGGCACAAGGATAACTGGAGTGGGAATTGCAAGGTGTCATACTGCTGCAAAAAGTGAGTGCTCTGTCAGAAGCAGGTGTTATTACAACAAAGCATGGGTCTTTGACAAGTTTGGGACTACATTTTGAGAACTGATTGGTGCTGTTTCTGATCTACAGCATAGAAATGAAAGCTGTATTCACCACGTTTGGGTTCCCTTCGTTCTGATGAGCACATCATTCTCTAAATTTTCTAGCAGGAGATTTCTGCACCGAAACTGATCAGAGATATTATATTTACTGTGGATAAAAGAGGATGCTCTTGATTTAATTTCTTTTTGAAAATATATTTAGTACTTTTTTTCAAAGGGGCTTTCTGATTAAGGTGAAAATTTTATTTCTGTATTCTGCAGGACAGATGTGATGTGCTTTGGCGTAAGGCTATAAGATTCGTTTGCACACTGAAATGGGATGTATGGCAGGTGAACCCTGCTCCTTTAGAACATAGAACATAGAACAGCACAGCACAGTACAGGTCCTTTGGCCCACAGTCTTGTACTGAACTTTTACCCCAATCCTGAGGTCTATCTAACTACCCCCCTATCTTGTACTATCATCCATATGCCTTTCTGATAGCCACTTAAACACCCCTATGGAGGCCAACTCCACTACCCTCTCTGGCAATGCATTCCACGCCCCTATCACTCTCTGAGTAAAGAACCTACCTCTGACGTCTCCCCTATATCTACCTCCTTTCACTTTAAAACTATGCCTCCTTGTAATAGCTACCTCCACCATAGGAAAATGTCTCTGGCTGTCTACTCTACCTATACCTCTGATCATTTTGTATACTCTATCAAGTCACGTCTCATTCTTCGTCATTCTAAAGAGAAAAGCCCTAGTTGTCTCAACCTTTCCTCATAAGACCTTCCCTCCATTCCAGACAACATCCTGGTAAATCTCCTCGGCACCTTTTCCAACGCTTCCACATCTTTCCTGTTCTGAGTTTGATACAAATGAAACGCCTGGAACACTCAAGGAAACTTTTTTTTTCCTTGTTTATGAACCATTCTCACAGAATCACAAAGGAGACGAGGAATATCACTGTCATTTTAGCAAAGTTATAATGAATCATAGAAACTAGGAGCAGGAGTAGGCCATTCGGCCCCTCAAGTCTACTCCACCATTCAATATGATCACTGCTGATCATCCAGCTCAGTCCACTGCTTCCACTTCCTCCTGAATCCCTTTGATCTTCTTAGCCCTAAGAAGTCTATCTGACTCCTTCTTGAAAACAGTCAATGTTTTGGCCCAAACCATTTTCTGTGGAGAGAATTCCACAGGCTCCCCAGTCTCTGGGTGAAGACATTTCTCCTCATCTCAGTCCTGAAGGACTTACCCCATATCCTTAGACTGTGACCCCTGGTTCTAGACCCTCCAGTCATCAGGAACATCTTTCCTGTGTTTACCCTGTGTGATCTGTTAGAATTTTAGTGGTGTGTATGAGATCCCCATTCATTCTCCTAAACGTCAGTGAATATAGTCCTAACTGATTCAGTCTCTCATCATACATTAGTATGAAGAATCTTTACTAAACACTAGTTCAACATCAACTGGAGGGTGGTGTTCAATTCTGGACACTACTTTGGAACGGACGTGAAGACATTAGACCATAAGATAAAGGGATAAAGATAAATTACTTCATGTCTTCTCATAAGAAAATTCCTCACAACCAGAAACAATCTGGTGAACCTTCTCTGAACTGCTTTCGATGCCAGTTATTGTGTTATACATGGAATGTCCATACCCAATTTAATTTGGATAATAGGGATTTGGTTCCTTCACTGTCACTTGGACAAGTTGAGGAACTATTCACTAATGATATTGTGGATGTTCCTGCACCCACCAGGTCAACAGCATTTCAAAAGGGTAGTTCACTGCCACCTTCATAAAGGTCAGTAACGATGGGCACAAATGTTGTTCTTTAAGGTTTTGGAGTAGATTTGTTGTACTTTCCAAAAATCACCATCCATTGTTACGTCCGCCACAGGCCACAACAAAAATACACAACACGACCAGGCTCACTAGTCACCCTACCGTACATCAGAGACATATCAGAGATGACCACAAGACTACTCAGGTCCCTAAGTATCAGCGTAACCCACAAACGGACAACCACCCTGTGACAGCTACTGATGAACGTTAGGGATCCTATACCCACAACCAATAAAACTAACGTAATATACAAAAAAACCATGCAAGGACTGTGAGAAACATTAAATAGGCCAAACTAGAAGAAAGCTAACAATAAGGATACATGAACACCAACTAGCCACCAACAGACATGACCAATTCTCACTGGTCTCAGTACACATGGACAAAGAAGGACACAAATTTGACTGGGACAACACATCCGTAACCGCACAAGCCAAACAGAGACATGCCAGGGGATTCCTGGAGGCCTGGCATTCCAACCAGAACTCCATCAACAAACACATTGAATTAGACCCTGCCTCCAAACCACTGAGAAACAGAACCGCAAGTGATGTCAACCACCCCAGCAAACCGAGGCATATAAATAACAAGCGGGACAGAACACCAACGCTTCACCGAAGGGGCACTGATGATCTTACCGAGCAGGGTAACGAAATGTCTGCAATCAAACACACCGGCTCGGCGAGCAAGTCCACAACCTCATCCACAAACCAAGCTACAAATCTTCTCAAAAATGTTGTGCTTTCCAACTATACTCACATTCCATGAAAGACTTTCAAAATAATTCATTTCCTGAATCAAAGTTGAGATTGTACGCATCAATAATTCCCCTCAGTACCAACAATGTCAGCATGAGCACTCTGAGGGCTAACATGCTGTTCCCATGTTGGACTCTCATCAGAAGATGATGAAGTCACTTCCTGTTTGAACATACTGAAACAACAAAGCCTGGAACATTGTGCAGTTCCTCACACTTTCAGCATCTATGTTGGCAGTGAATAGTGAATATGTCAGTGATCAGGTCTGGCAGTGTCTGGATAGAGAGAGGACCAGGGTTAACACTTTGGATCCAATCTGACATTTCTTTAGGAAATTCATATCAAACTCGAAATGTCAACTCTGCTCTCTCCGCACAGTTTCTGCCTGTCCTTCAGCTGTTACTATTTTTATTTCGGATCTCCAGCTTTTATTTGATAGTGATCTGATTGGTTTGAGTTGTCTTTAATGCAGAATGAAAGGACTGAAGGGAATATGAAGGAGCACCCCCTCGTGGTGTAGATATCTTCCAAACCCACCTGTTCAGAGATGATAGTCACACCAACTGCAGCAGGTGGGACTTGAACCTGTCTCCTGACTCAGAAGTAGGGGCACTACCATTGTGCCACAAGTACTCCTTGGGACTCTGTGTAAGGTCTGAGAACCAGTCACTGCAATTGTAAGCAATTGAATCCATTGATTAGTAGAAAGGACCCGAGGTGGTGTGTCTTTTCTTGCTGTTCTTTCATTATTCCCCAAGTTGCTCAGGTGCCATATTCGTAGAACATAGAACAATACAGCGCAGAACAGGCCCTCCGGCCCTCGATGTTGCGCCAACCTGTGAACTAATCTAGGCCCATCCCCCTACACTATCTCATCATAATCCATATGCTTATCCAAGGACTGTTTAAATGCCCCTAATGTGGCTGAGTTAACTACATTGGCAGGCAGGGCATTCCACGCCCTTACCACTCTCTGGGTAAAGAACCTACCTCTGACATCTGTCTTAATCTATCACCCCTCAATTTGCAGCTATTCCCCCTCGTACTAGCCGATGTCATCATCCTAGGAAAAAGACTCTCACTGTCCACCCTATCTAATCCTCTGATCATCCTGTATGTCTCTATTAAATCCCCTCTTAGCCTTCTTCTCTCCAATAAGAACAGACCCAAGTCCCTCTGACTTTCCTCATAAGGCCTTCGCTACAGACCAGGCAACATCCTGATAAATCTCCTCTGCACCTTTTCCAATGCTTCCACATCCTTCCTGTAATGGGGCGACCAGAACTGAACGCAATATTCCAAGTGAGGCCGCACTAGCGTTTTGTACAGTTGCAGCATGACATCACGGCTCCGGAACTCAATCCCTCTACCAATGAAACCTAACACACCGTATGCCTTCTTAACAGCACTATCAACCTGGGTGGCAACTTTCAGGGATCTATGTACCTGGACACCAAGATCCCTCTGCACATCCACGCTACCAAGAATCTTTCATTAGAATTAGAATCCCTACAGTGTGGAAACAGGCCCTTCGGCCCAACAAGTCCACACCGACCCTTGGAGCATCCCACCCAGACCCATATCCCTCTACCCCACACATCCCTGAACACTATGGGCAATTTAGCATGGCCAATGCGCCTAGCCTGCACATCTTTGGACTGTGGGAGGAAACACACGCAGACACGGGGAGAATGTGCAAACTCCGCACAGACAGTCACCTGGGGCTGGAATCGAACCCGGGACCCTGGCACTGTGAGGCTGCAGTGCTAACTACTGAGCCACTGTGTCGCCCCTAAGTTTCCATAGACCCAGTATTCTGCCTTCCTATTATTCTTCCCAAAGTGAATCACCTCACATTTATCTGCATTGAACGCCATTTGCCACCTTTCAGCCCAATTCTGCAGTTTATCCAAGTCTCCCTGCAACCTGCAACATTCTTCCACACTGTCCACCACTCTACCGACTTTAGTGTCATCTGCAAACTTACTAACCCATCTACCTATGCCTGCGTCCAAGTCATTTATAAAAATGACAAACAGCAGTCGTCCCAAAACAGATCCTTGTGGCACACCACGAGTAACTGGACTCCAGGCTGAATATTTTCCATCAACCACCACTCGTTGCCTTCTTTCAGAAAGCCAGTTTCTAATCCAAACTGCTAAATCTTCCTCAATCCCATGCCTCCGCATTTTCTCCAATAGCCTACCACGTGGAACCTTATCAAAGGCTTTACTGAAGTCCATGTACACCACGTCAACTGCCCTACCCTCATCCACATGCTTGGTCACCTTCTCAAAAAACTCAATGAGGTTTGTGAGACGCAACCTGCCCTTGATGAATCCATGTTGACTATCTCCAATCAAATTGTTGCTTGCTAGAGGATTATAAATCCTACCTCTTATAATCCTTTCCAAAACTTTTCCTACAACAGATGTAAGGCTCACTGGTCTATAATTACCTGGGTCATCTCTACTGCCCTTCTTGAACAAGGGCACAACATTTGCAATCCTCCAGTCCTCTGGTACTAAACCTGTAGACAATGACGGCTCAAAGATCAAGGCCAAAGACTCCGCCATCTCCTCCCTAGCTTCCCAGAGAATCCTCAGAAAAATCCCATCCGGCTCAGGGGATTTATCTACCTTCACACCTTCTAGGATTGATAACACCTCCTCCTTACTAACCTCAATCCTTTCAAGTCTAATAGCCCGTATCTCAGTCTTCTCCTCTACAATATTCTCCTTTTCCCGAGTGAAAACAGATGAGAAATATTTGTTTAGCACCTCTCCAATCTCCACAGGGTCCACGCACAAATTCCCACTTCTGTCTTTGACTGGCCCTGTTCTTACCCTAGTCATTCTTTTATTCCTCTTATTCTTTTATTCCTTTTATTGATAGTGTCCCTAACTCTGAACTGGAAGGTTTGGGTTCAGTCCCACTTGTTCCAGAGCTGTGTCATTGTATGTCTGAACGAATTGATTGAAAATATCTTCACTCTTCCTCTCTGCAACTCTTCCTCAGATGAGGATCAATGTAAATTCCTCTGTCATGTGAGATTGTGCATTACAGTGAGATACTTAAGTGCAACATTGGTTGAACACTTAGGCCTGTGTCAGTACTGGGCTCCTGCTTCAGAATCTTTTCACTCTGCTCAGTGTTCTCCTGGCCTTGCTTATATCCATGTGTTTCAGTTGTGTTGTGATTGAGGAGTGGGACATGTCTTGAGCCAAGTCTCTGTGGGTCCTCCCATGTCCACCAACACCCATCCTACCAGGATCCTGCAAAATTTGAGTACCCATAGGATAAAATGGGGTTGGGGGTGGGGGCAATGGTGTGTGGGAAGTGGTGGGTGCCACTGTTTGGAACCATCTGACAATTTCAATGCCCTACAAAAATCTGAATATAATGAAGTGTACTTTGAAATAATCGAGGAGCAAGTGACCTGATGTCATATGCTAATTGATATTAAAATATTTTACAGTTGAGAAGATTTTGTTCCTTCCTGTAAATAGAACTGTCTCTAGTCTGACAGATCCCTCAGTACCAAAGGGAGTAGCTCTCAGCACTGTATCACTGTTGAACTGTCAAAACAAAGCCAATTTAAATTTATATTTAATCCAACACAAGAGTTAGTTAATCCTAATTAAAATCTATCTTATTTTCTGCATGCTGTTTTCCTATATTTTATCCAAACCTTTCCTGGACATGTAAATCTCTGCTCTCTATATCACAACCTATTACATTGGCTTAAATAAGTCCTAAATCTCCAATCAAAGTGACAGAAAATCTTTTTGTAATGGACAACTGTTGTTCAGAGAGTAAATGTCTTTTATTTTATAAATAAAGTCAGGCTTCTGTTAAGTTGAGTTACAATACTGCAGAAACAGCCTGTAGAGAGAGAGAGAGAATAAGCCAGGAAAGTCATCTCATTGAAACCTTTTCATTGAAAATTAATGAACAGAACTCTTCCTGAACTGCAGCCAATGATATCGTTGCTGCAGCCAACATCTCTGACACCACACAGTGGGCAAACCAGAATAAACATGACACAATCTCATAGCTCCACCATGGGACATCAAGTTCAACAACTTTAGAAGTTTCCTATCAGCTTGAAGTGTCTTTGCTGTTGTGATTTGAAACAGAACAACCAATTTGTCAACAGAAAGCCTCCGCAACCAAGAATGAAATAATTGAGCAGGCATTCAGATGCAACCATTGAATGGAGGGGTAAGAATTGGTCAGGACATCATCTTTTCTCAATACTGATCGTGGAATGTTTTACATCCTCCATGACCCAAGTCTTCTGATCAGCATAAAAAGCTCTGGTTCCACTACTGCCTGTACAGTAAATGACTCACTAATCTATACACAATTCTCTGCTCAAATCCCAACAGAGGATCTTGAAGAGCTGCCTCAGTTTAGGAAACATTGAGGGTAACAGTGAAGGGAATCTGTGCAGGAGTCATGCCCATGTTTTATAGCTGCTGTGTTAAAAGTCATTGTCTCAAAGCCCCAGCGTTCTCAATGTGTCGTTGAGAGTGTAGATGTGAATGGGTGAATGTGCAGCTCTGCTGGTGGTCAGGTAGGTGAGTTAAGTGGGGAAGAGGGGACGGGGGAGGGGTAAGTGAGAAGGGTGGAGAGGTTGAGGCAGGTCAGGTCGGTGTTTATGCAGGGTTGGGAGTCAAGCACTGGGGTCTTGTAAGATAGTCATATAGTCATTTCGCGTGGAAACAGACTCCTCAGTCCAACCAATCCATGCCGAGCAAGTTTCCCACACTAAACTAGTCCCACCCACCTGAGCCTGGACCATATCCCTCTAAACATTTCTTATTTATGTACTCATCCAAATGTCATTTAAACGTTGTAACTGTAGCTACACCCACCACTTCCTCTGAAAGTTCATTCCATACTATCTGAGTAAAAAAATTTCCCCTCATGTCTTTTTAAAGCTTTCTCCTCACATCTTAAAAACATACCCCCAATCTTGAAATCCTCCACCCTAGGGAAAAGACTCCTGCCATTCACCTTATCTATACTCCTCATGATTTTATAAACCTTTGTAAGTCACCTCTCAATCTCCTGCGCTCCAGTGAAAAAAAGTCCCATCCTATTGAGATAACACAGTGTGGAGTTAGAGGAACACAGCTGGCCAGTCATCATCAGAGGAGCAGGAAAGCTGACGCTTCAGGTCAGGACCCTTCTTCAGAAGTCTTCCAGCTCCACACTTTATTATTTCTCACTCCAGCATCTGCAGTTCTTGCTATCCCAGCCTATTGAGCGTGTCTTTATAACTCAAACCTTCCAATCCCAGCAACATCCTGGTAAGTCTTTCCTGAGCCTTCTCCAGTTTAATAGTATCCTTCCTTTAGCAGGGTGACCAGAACTGGACACAGTACTGCAAACCTGATCTCTCCAATGCCCTGTACAACCTTAACATGATGTCCCAACTCCTTTACTCAATGATCTGACCAATGAAGGCAAGCGTGCCAAATGCCTTCTTAACCATCCAGTCTACATGTTGTCAGATAGTCAGGGTGTTTCAGGAAAGTGGGAGGTCTGGGGATTTGGTGTTCAGGCTGTTAGTCAATAGAGGGTCATCTGCGTTGTCACTGAGGAGTTAGAGTCAGGGTAAGATGTTCCTATTTCCAGTTATGGTGTTTAACTGAGCGAGATACATGCCTGGTCTGCTTTGGGTCTGAATGCCTTATCTCATACACTCTTCCATTCTGTGTGTGACTAATTATGCACTCCTGCACCTTCTCATAAAATCACGCGGTATGAGAGGAGGAAATACTCACTCCTTCCAGAACCTTGTGCTATTCATGCCACTGCCGTTATTTTAAAGCCCATGAGTGTAATGCCTCGGATACCGTGAGACTGGAACTGTGATCCCCTCCCTCCCGCCCCACACATTGTTGTGATTAATTAATGCATATGTGGCCCAGGGGGAGGGAGACCTCACTGCTTGCTCCATTGACAGGAACCTGGAGCACTCTTTCTTCCCATTAACTGCCACAGACACAGCCTGGACACAGATAACCACCTTGATTAGTGCCATGCCCAGTTCAAAGGAACACACAGCAGTGCACCAAAAAGGTCAATGATATTGTGTGCTCCTCAAGGCTAAGTGGCCCCATCGTCACTCCATGCTCTCCCTGGAACTTACCTGACTGCCGTGTGAACAGGATCGATAACATGGATCTTCATGTCTTCGGGAGTTCACTGGGCACTGCACTGCTGGGGTTGGCCCACATTCTCCATCAACTGTACTGAGAGTTCCCAGTTGAATACAATCAGTAAACATATCCACATAATCTCTGAACCAGAGACTGAAGCATCAAACACACTCCCATTTTTGCTTTCTGCACAATGCGAGAGGAACGCTGCCTCCTAGTGGAACGTCATCAAAAGCTACAACATCAATTGTTTGCTGAAAGACGTAGAAACAACACAGCACTGCTAAGGATGTCAGCTAAAAGCATCAAAACCGAAAAAAAAGAATTTGAATAAAAATCTGGAATCAGCATTTGGAGAGGTTAAGCACAAATGTTGACTCACTAATGTTTTATTATATTTAGTCAGGAATGTGTCACAGGTAATTGTGAACAACTGTTCCAAGATCAGATACAGCAAGGTGTTACAACTTGCAAATAGAATCATAGAATTTTACGGAAGAAAAAGAGGCTATTCGAGCCATCATGTCTGTGCCCACTTCTGAAACCGCTACTCAGCAAGTCTCACTCTCCAGTAGAAATAATCAGCACTACTTCACGAATAAATATCTCACTGAAAATGCGAATGGTTAAAGATGCTTTATCAACATGAATCAGGGTAATTTGGCAAAAGGATAAAAGGATTTTCTGTGATTTTTTTGGTGTTATTCTAAATCACATTGCCATCCCCCGATAACTGAACAGACCATGTACCAGTGGGGCTTCTGGCTGTTTACTGCCCAGAGCTTCCGAACAAAAGGCAGCAACATTTGAAGCCTTGAAGGAGTGAATGGCTTACTCGTGAGACAACAAGAAATAGGAGCAGAATTAGGCCATTCGGCCCATCGAGCCTGTTCCACCGTTCAATCATGGCTGATATGTTTTTCAACCCCATTCTCCTGCCTTCTGCTGTAACCCTTGATTCCCCCTTACCAATCAAGAATTTATCTATCTCCAACTTAAAGACTCTTAATGATTTGCCTTCATAACCCTCTGCAGAAATGTGGTCTGCAGATTCACCACCCTCTGGGTGAATAAATTCCCCTTCATCTCAGTTCTAAAGATTCTTTTCACACTCTGAGACTGTGTCCTTGGATCTTAGTCTCTCCTACTAGTGGTCACATCTTCTCCATGTCCGCTCTCTGCACACCTCGTTGTAGTCTGCAGGTTTCAATGAGATCCCCCCTCATCCTTCGAAACTCTATCAAGTACAGACCCAGAGTCCTCCACTGCTCCTCACATGACGTGCCCTTCACTCCTGGATCATTCTTGTGAACCCCCTCTGGACCCACTCCAGTGTCAGCACATCTTCCCTCAGATAAGGGGCCAAAACTGTTCATAATATTCCAAATGCAGTCTGACTAGAGCCTTATACAACCTCATCTGTATTTTTATGCTCTTGTATTCTAGCCCTATTTAATGAGTGCTACCACTACATTTCCCTTCTTAACCGCCAACTGAGCCTGCATGTTAACCTTAAGAGGATCCTAAACAAGGACTCCAAAGTCTTTTGTGCTTCAGATTTCTGAAGCCATTCCTCATTTAGAAAATAGTCAATACGTCTATTCTTCTTCCCAAGTGCATAACCTCACACGTTCCCATCTGCAACTTCTTTACCCACTCTCCTATCCTGTCCAAGCTCTTCTGCAGCATCCCTGCGTCCTCTACATTACATGTCCCTCCACCTATCTTTGTGCCATCTGCAAATTTAGCAACATTGCCCTCAGTTACTTTGTCCAGGTTATTAATGTATCATAAGAATAGTTGTGGTCCCAACACTGACCCCTGCAGAAATCCACTAGTCACTGGCTACCAGCCTGAAAAAGACTCTTTTATCCCTGCTCTCAACCTTTTACCAGTCAGTCAATCCTCTATCCATGCCAGTACCTTGCCCCTAAGACTATGGTCTCTTGTCTTATTTAGCAGTGTCTCATGCGACACCTTGTTAAAGGCCTTCTGGAAATCCAGATAGATCATGTCCAATGGCTCTCCTTTCTCTAACTTATTCGTTAGCTCCTTAAAGAATTCGAACCTATTTGTTAGGCATGATTTCATCTTGCCAAAGCCATGCAGACTCAGCCCTATTTTACCATGCATTTCCAAGTACTCAGGCATCTCAGGCTTAATAATGGGCGCAAAAATCTCACCAATGACTGAGGTCAGGCTAATCCACCTCCCTCCCTTCTTATACAGTTAACTTAGCCATTTTCCAGTCCTTTAGCATCCTCCCTGACTCCATTGATTTCTGAAAGATCACCACAAATCCCTGCACAATCTCCTCAGCTATCTCCTTCAGGACCCTGGGTTGTAGTCCATCTGGTCCAGGTGATTGATCCACCTTCAGACCTGTTGGCTTCCCCAGCACCTTCTCCTTAGTGATGACCACTACATTCACCTCTGCCCCTACACTCTCTTGAAGTTCTGATATGCTGCTTACATCTTCCACCTTGAAAACTGATGCAAAGTACCTGTTCAGTTCCTTCACCATTTCTTTGCTCCCCTTTACCACTTGGCTCGCCTCATTTTCCAGCAATCCAATGTTAAATTTTGCCTCTCTCTTACCTTTTATATAATCAAAAAAAAACTCTTTCAATCTTGTTTCTTATTACTAGCTAGTTTATTCTCAAATTTCATCTTGTATCCCCCCCATTGCATTTTTAATTATCATTTGTTGATTTTTAATTGCTTCCCAATTCTCTCAGGCTTCCCACGAATCTTCACCAGACTGAATGATTTTCTTTTGCTTTTCTGCTGTCCCTGAATTCCCTTGTCAGCCTCATCCTCCCCTTAGTATGCATCTTCTTCCTTGGGATGATTTTCTGCTGTGCCTCCAAATTACCCCTAGAATCTCCTGCCCTAATACTCTTCCAGTCAACTCTGGCAAGCTCCTCCCTCATGTTTTTGTAGTTACCTTCAGACAGTTGTAATCCTGTTACATCAGATTGCAGCTTCTCCCTCTCAAACTGAAGGGTGAATTCCATCATGTTATGGTCACTGCCCCTAGGGGTTCCTTCACCTGAAGCTCCCTAATCAAGTCTGCCTCATGACACATCACCAAATCCAGAACTGCCTGTTCCCGAGTGGGCTCAACCACTGGCTGCTCCAAAGCAAACACCTTGTAGACATTCCACAAATTCTTTTTCTTGAGATCCACTAACAGCCTGATTTTCCCAGTCCACCTGTCGATATAGTAGTGCCTTTCTCACATGTTATTTCTGACTCTTGACTTATTTCATGCCCACATTCTGACTACTGCCAGGAGGTCTGCACACAACTCCCACTGGGGTCTATTTTCCTTTGCGGTTCCTCAACTTTACCCATATAGATTCTACGCCTTCCATCTCTCCGTCATTTCTTGCTATTGGTTTAATTTTATTTCTTACTAACAAGTCGTCCCACTCCCTCTGCTCATCTGCCTGTCCTTTCAATAGGATGTGTATCATTGGATATTTAGTTCCCAGCCCTAATCCCCTTACAGCCATGGCTCTGTGATACCCACAACATTGTAACTCACCAATTTCATTCTGCGCTACAAGATGATTTCCCCCGTTTTATATCCTGCATATATTTATGTACAGCATCCTCAGTCCTCAATTGACTGTCCCTTCTCATAATTATCCCTTTATCTGCTACGCCTGAGGTTAGATTCCTGACCCTTTCCATACTCTCTATTACTGTTCTGGAAACTTTTACCACTGAGCTGTCTCATTTTTTAATATTTTTATAATTTCCTATGCAACTGAAAGCATCCCCCACTATTTAGTTTAAAGCCCTATCTACAGCCCTAGTTGTATAATCTGACAGGGTCTGGTCTAGTGTGATTCAGGTGGAGATTGTCCCATCGGAACAGTTCCCTCCTTCCCCAGCACTGGTGCCAAAGTCCAATGAATTCAAACCCATTTCTCCTCCACCAATCTTTCAGCCACACATTCACCTCTTTAATCTTGTTGACCCTGAGCCCAGTAGCCCATGACTTAGGTAGCAGTCCAGAGATTATGGCACTGCTTTTTAATTTAGCCCCAGGATGCTTCTATTCCCTAAGCAGAATCTCTTTTCTCTTCATATCTATGTCTTTGATACCTATATGGTCCATGACACCTGGATCTTTCCCCTTCCACTCCAAGTTCCTCTGCAGCCCATTTGAGATATCCTGAAATCAGGCAACAAAGCCTTCGGGAATCTCAATCCTAGCCACAGAGAACAGTGTCTATTCACCTACTCCATTCCCAAATCTATTCCTCAGTGTCTACTCCTGCTCCTATTTATTATGTTTCTAAGTTTCTAAAATCTTTTGAAAATAATTGCTTTTATTTATGAAGAATCAGTCTCCTTCTCCCTTGGATAACTGGAAAATGCTTTTGTATAATTTTCAAAGCCATTTCTAACTGTTTAAACTGACAGGTATTGAGTTGCCTCTATTATGAACAGTGTTTCCCAAAACTGGCTGGAGCTTTCTCTGGAAGTAATTCCACAAATAGAATCTTGATTGCATTGAAATTGCAAGATTAATTTTCATGAGGATCAGATAAACTGAAATGTACTCTTGAAAACACCGGTAACAAAGCGACAATACTAAATATTAAGAATGGGTTTTGCCTATTTCTGTCTGAATAAAGCATTGTCTCTATCAGCTCCAGACACACAGGTGTCCCCTAACATTGGTGGGGCTTGGTACAACTGCTTGAATCTTGCTCAAATGAAGAATGCAATGAACTGATGAGAACATTGCACAACATTCTTTGCACAAGGGGATGAAATATTTTGCTGGAATAAATATTCTCTTGAATGGTTTCTAAATTTTGCAATTTCCATAAACGTAAGAGAAGTGTGGAGCACATGAAGAGTAGATACACATTGCAATAATCAATGTGAATAATAATGTGTTGGAAGATATTCAGTTCTTGTCAAACCAGCTGCTCTTTTCTTGTTCTCAGTATTATGTTACAAACAATTATTTACGGACTCCCTTCCCTGTTAGACTATTCCTGAGAAAATCATGCAGTTATACTGCAACCTGCTGGTACAGCATCTCACAGCAGCTTCTGGAAAGGTCTCTCATTCACCAGGAACCTTTCTGCTCATGAATCACAGAATCTTGCAATTTTTACAGTGCAGAAGGAGGCCATTCAGCTCAACGTGTCTGCGCTGCTGTTATTACCCAGTGCCAATCTCTCCATACACATTCTCATTATTTCTATCCAGATAATCATCCTATGCTCTCTCAAATGCCTCAATGTCTCCACCACATTTCCAGGCAGTGCATTCCAAACCCTAAATGCTCACTGTGTAAAAAACATCGTTTTTCACACCACCCTCGCCTCATCCACATATCACTTTAAATCTGTGCCCTCCTGTTCTTGACTCTTTCTTTGGCCTGGAATAGCAGATTCCTCATGAGTTACAGGCTCTGATTCTCACAGCTAAGCCATACATTACAAATCCCAGTGTTCGAGGGTTCAGTTCTCAGGATTCTATGTTGCTTTAGAAATGTGCGTTAAACTGTGTATGAGTTGTGTAGGTGCTTGGCTGGGCCCGAAAGCGGTTGAGCATCTTCTGATAACGGGAGTGAATTTTGTTTGGGACTGGGAGGAGCTGGCAGATGTGGTGGGTGGGTGGAAATGCTAAAAAAAGAAGCAAAACAACAATCAGTTATATCGTTGAGAAAAATTAAAGAAAGCAGTTGCCAGGCCATGCAGGTTCTTCCCTGTTTAAAACAATAGCAGGATTTGTAGCAAAAGGGAACTAATTTTTCTGAGGCAAAAGTGTAATTTGGAGACATCGGAGTCAGAGCTGCTTTTCATTTTGAAAACATCTTTTGTTACGCCAATGGATTTACCTTATTTGATTTTAATCTTTCAATAAAACTTAACAAAATGCAGTGAACTATTTGCTACAGAAACTTACTTCTGGTCGTCTCTGATCGCAAGCATCAAATGTTTTTTCTGCTGTATCTGGAGCAATAATTGCTTCAAGAGGGAGTGGATAATTCTCCACAATGATGGTGCAATATCTAAATGTTGGTTAAAAATCTCCTGAAGACTACACCAAGCAGGAACATGGGAGAAACTGTGCTTGCGTGTGTGTTTCCATGTTTTTTTAGTTCATTTGTGGGATGTGGGTGTCACTGGGTCACTGGCTGGGCCAGCATTTATAGCTCGTCCCTAGTTGTTCCTTGAGAAGGTGGGGGTGAGCTTCCTTCTTGAACTGCTGCAGTCTTCCTGCTGTGGGTTGACCACAATGCTGTTAGGGATGGAGTTCTAGGATTTTGACCGAGCAACAGTGAAGGAATGGCGATATATTTCCAAGTCAGGATGGTGAGTGACTTGGAGGGGAACGTGAAGGTGGTGGTGTTCCCAAATGTCTGATGCCCTTGTCCTTCTAGATGGAAGTAGTCGTGGGTTTGGAAGGTGCTGTCTGAGGATCTCTAGTGAATTCTGCAGTGCATCTTGTAGATAGTACACACTGCTGCTACTGAGCGTCGGTGGCGGAGGGAGTGGGTGCTTGTGGATGTAGCGCTAATTAAGCAGGCTGCTTTGTCCTGGATGGTGTCAAGCTTCTTCAGTGTTGCTGGGGGTGCACCCATCCAGGCAAGTGGGGAGTCTTCCATCACACTCCTGACTTGTGCCTTGTAGATGGTGGACAGGCTTTGAGGAGTCAGGAGGTGAGTTACTCACCGCAGTATTCCCAGCTTCTGACCTGCTCTTGTAGCCACTGTCTTATGTGGTGAGTCCAGTTGAGTTTCTGGTCAATGATAATCCCCAGGATGTTAATAGTGGGGGATTCAGTGATGGTAACACCATTGAATATCAAGGGGCAGTGGTTAGATTGTCTCTTATTGGTGATGATCATAGCCTGGCATCACACACACACACACACACATACACATTTGCTCTTCAACACACACATGCGCGCACACACACACACACACACACACACACACACATTCGCTCTCCCAAGCTCACATGCACATGCACATGCACGCACACACATGTGAGTCTATTGGGTGATTTTGTATTTGCAGATGCTTTATTTTGTTCAAGAAACACACAATTGATAGACAGTCAGTCAATGTGGCATTTTATATATAAACAAGGCCTCACACTTAACATGCAGTGTCTGACCTGAAATGTCACCTCTTCTTTACACTGATAAAGCCTTTAGTTCTCTCAGCACAGTGACTTGAAAGGAATTCAGAGATTTACCTATACATATCAATCAATTAAAACTTTCTAACTGATTAAAGACTTAACAGCATCTTAGTTTTGTTTAGAATGTCCTTATCAGTGGTGTGAATCTTTGATCTATTACTTATAAATTCTGTGTCTGATACTACCTCTCTCACTAACACCCGAAGAAGAGGCGAGGTTCCGAAAGCTTGTGATTTCAGATAAACCTGTTGGGCTATAACCTGGTGTTGTGTGATTTCTGACTTTGTCTACCCCAGTCCAACAGTGGCATCTGCACAACTAGAGTTTTATGGAGAGATTTTCAGAGCTTAGTGTCCAAGCAGCTAAAGGAACGGCCTCCAGTGTTGCAGTGATAATTATATGGGATGTGCAAAAGACCAGAACTGGGGGAGCATGGACAACTCAATGGTCTCTAGGGCTTGAGGAGATTAAAAAATATGCAGATGCGTGAGGCCATGGAGTGATTTGAAAACAAATGGGAGAGTTGCCAGACCAGAGACTAATGGATGTGAGAGAACATGGGGATGATGGGTAATCAGGACTTGATGCAAGTTGGGCAACCAGACAAGAGACTTTTGAGTAAACTGATTTGCACATGGTAAAGGATGGGGATATCAGCACAAAGAACGTTGAGCTGGTCTAGAGACAGCCTGCTGCATTGATAAGAGTTTCCACAGTCAATGGGTGTTGGTGGGTAATTATGCAAGACAGTCATTGGGGATGGAGGGTGATATGGGGCCAGCAGCACAGAGTTTGATAGGAGATAAAAGGTACTGCAGATGCTGGAGAATCCGAGATAACAAGGTGTGGGGCTGGATGAACACAGCAGGCCAAGCAGCATCATAGGAGCAGGAAAGCTTGACGTTTCGGGCCTAGACCCTTCATCAGAAATGGGGGAGGGGAAGAGGGTTCTGAAATAAATAGGGAGAGAGGGGGAGGCGGATAGAGGATGGATAGAGGAGAGGATAGGTGGAGAGGAGGCAGACAAGTCGAAGAGGCGGGG
>JAHRHZ010000250.1:6405351-6434923 GCA_024137785.1 Ginglymostoma cirratum
TTCCCCTCCCCCATTTCTGAAGAAAAGTCTAGGCCCGAAACGTCAGCCTTCCTGCTCCTCTGATGCTGCTATTCCTGCTGTGTTCATCCAGTTCTGCACCTTGTTATCTCAGATTCTCCAGCATCTGCAGTTCCTGCTATCTCTGAAACATCTTGGTAAATCTCCTCTGCACTTTTCCCAATGCTTCCACATCTTTCCTGTGATTTTTTTTTGTAAAATACACTTCAGAATGATGTCACTGAATCATATTAGCACTCTGCCTCAGCTATTTGGGGAAATCAGAACTTGCTGTAAAGCTAAATGAATGAGTCCAGGCTATGAGTTTGCCTTGTCCTTTAAGGTACCTGCGTTAGAAAGAACCCTCTCATTCAGTAGACAGACAGACTGATTCAAACTAATTACACCACAGGGAAATAATGAGAAGAAGAAACAGAAATGTATGTTCAGCAAATTGCCCTGATATTCAGTAGTTACTTCAAGCTGATTTTAAATTGCAAAAGATTTTGATTAACTTTATTTTTCATCATTATTAATATTCCCATTCAGGAAACATTTGATGTGAAGTGAAATGTCTTCAGTGCAGCCAGGCCAGAGGAGGATGTAATAATTTGATGAGCTGGGAGTTGATGATGAAACAAATATTGATTTTTAATGAGGAATATTCTGTATCATGAAACTCCGAGAGGGTCCAAACTCAGATGAAGTAGAAAATCAAGTTTAGATCCCAGTCTTGGCTGATGGCAAGCATACTCTCACCCGAGAGATTATAATCTGTTCTGTTGTACTGAGGGAGTGCTGCAGCTTCCCAGGTGTAATCTTCCAAATAAAATGCTACATTGAGGTCCTGTCAGCACTTACAAATCAAAGGGAAGGCTCTCATTAAAGTATTTCTAAGAAAAACAAGGATTTTTGTCCCAGTGTCCTGGCCAATATTTATCCCTCATTATATCACCAAAACAGGTGATCCAGTCATTAAAATATTCTTACTTTGTCGAATCTATCCAAGCAGACATTTTCTTCTGTGTTTCCCACATTACAACAGACATGAAAAGCTTACGTCGTTAGAGATATTTAAGGCTGAGATAGATAGGTTTTTAATTAGTAAAGGTTATGGGGAAAAGGCAGGAAAATGGAGTTGAGGATTATCAGATCAGCCACTGAATGGTGAAAAAGACTTGCTAGGCTGAATAGTTTACTTCTGCTCTTACATCTTATGGTTATGGAAAAAAAAATCACTGGTCAAAAAACACTTCAGGAGTCCCTGAGGTTTTGAAAAGTGCATAAATTTAAATATAACTTTTTTTCTCCCTCTTCTCATTCAGGATGCTTAAGCCAACAACCCATCCAGTGATGAGTCCAGAAAAAGAAATTTCAATCCATCCACAGCTTCTGGAGGATGTTGCAATGCCGTTTGAATAAATTTAATGTTATTTTTCATGAGTTTACAAAGCAGACTTTCTTTTTTCAGCTGCTACCTCTTTGGACAGAGCTCCATGATGTCTCCTCAAACAGGAGAGATAATACTTTCTTCAGCATATGTTGTAATAGGTGTAAATTAAACAGAACCCTCACCAAACCTTAAAGCGCACTCATATGCGCAAACATGTCACCTCGGCCAATCGTAAAATGTGAGAAAGTTTTAAAATAGCTTTGTTCTTCTCTGAAGGGACAAGAGGCGCAAAAAGTACAGTAATTAATATTTGTTCAAGCAGTCAGTATTCTGCCAGAAATGGGATGATCTGGTGAGAAGTTACAAATATACCTTCTTCCCAATTATAATTGTGCAACATTAATTATCAGTCTGATCTGGATGAATACATCAGTTAGATATTTTCCCGTTTTGAGTCACCATTGACACTGCACTGACACAATGATGCAATCACACTCTTATCTGCTGTTCTTATGAATTATTTCACATTGTTCATTTCAAATGAAATCTTTTAAATGAAGCCTGAAGTAGTATTGCAGTGGTGTTTCTTGTAATTCTAGAGGGCACTGTGTGTTAAAGTGATCACTCCAGTTTTGTGTTAAATATTCTACCATGAAGTGAATGGACAAGTTATGTGAAAATTCCTCAAGCTAACGAGGAATCTAAAGATGAGATGCCAATTGCAAAGAACAGGGCAGCGTAACTCCACTGAAAAGTTCAGAAGATTCTCAGCTCATCTCCTGAAATTACTGATTCATTTGTGTATGAATACTAGTGTGAGGCATGAGCACCATTCCCATTCCCAATTACTTCAATGTCCTTGGATACATCTCCTCCAATCCTGGTGCCTTATCAATTTTAAATGTTAATAGCCTGCCCACTCTGTCTCTTCATCAATTCGGAAATCTTCTAGGGATGGAGTTTCCTTTCTGTCACTGTGGCCTGTGTACAATCAATCTCTTTTGGAAAAATAGGTGCAAAAACATTCATTTAACACTTCAGTCATGTCCCTACCTCCGTGCAGTAATCCCCTTTGTAAAGGCGACATTGTGCTAATATCCTATGTTTTAGATTGTGCTTCAAAATGGGAAAAGGATGCTGCTGTAAACCAAGGATTATGGAAGGAGTTGATGAACTTTTTAAAACAATGTACTGGAACTCATTGTGAGTTGTGTTTGGACTGCTCCTTTGTTCAAGCAGTGGGGGAAGATATCTAAAAGGTAGTGAGGAAGCTTTGTCCAGTAACAGATTGCTGACTGGTTTCTACAAACAGGGCTTGGTTTTGATGCCCGAAGACATCTGCTTGATAACAGCTCTCTGATCGGTTCCTGAGCTTGTTTGTTTATAGTATGAAGAGAAAAGCATCTCAGCTGCAGAAAAAGACAGGATCTCCCTTGTTTTCTGCATTAGTGCAAGCAAAACCTGGAAGAAATTGAGCTAATCTCTCCCAATACTTGCTGTAAGCTGTTGCCTCTAACCAGTGACCGAAGGACTGCCCATTTAATGTGACAACTCCTTTGTGCATCAGCAAACAGAAGCTCTTGGAAGAAGCAACATTATTGAAGAATCATCTCATCAAATCCTATCAACTCGTGATATTGTACTGTGTTTCCCCAGTATTTATTCCTCCAACCATAACATCCATGTTTACTTGTTTGTCCACGTCTTTCAGTATGTCATGATAGAAGTTTAAGAAGAGGGTTGGAGTTTAACGAGCATAATTATATTATTGACAATTTGTAGTTTTGTTTGTGTGCTGTCAGAATTTTCTTTTGAATAAATAGAACATAGAACATAGAACCGTACAGCACAGGAATGGGTCCTTCAGCCCACAATGTTGTGCCGAACATGATGTCAAATGAAACTAATCTCTTCTGTCTGCCATTTGTTCAGATCCCTCCATTCCTTGCATATTCATGGGTTTATCTAGAAATCCCTTAAATGCTGCTATCGTATCTGCCTCTACCACCACGCCATAGCAATGCATTCCAGCTCCTACCTCTCTCTGTGTAAAAAAATTGTCTCTCATGTCTCCGTTGAACTTTCCCCCTCTAACCTTAAATTCATGCCCGCTAGTTTCAGACATTTAAACTCTGAGAAAAAGATTCTGAATGTCAACATTATCTATGCATCTCATAATTTTATAGAATTCTATCAAGTTGCTCCTCAGTCTGCGTCACTCAAGAGAAAACAACCCGAATTTTTCTCGCCACTTCTTTTAGCTCATACCCTGTAATCCAGGCACCATTCCTATGATGCTGCTTGACCTGCTGTGTTCATCCAGCCCCATGCTTGTTATCACCATTCCAGTAAAACTCTTCTGCACCCTCTCGAAGGCCTCCACATCCTTCCTGTAATGTGATGACCAGGATTGAATATAATCCTCTAAGTGTGGCCTAACCAAAGTCTTATAAAGCTGCAACATGACATCCTGACTCTTGTACTCAATTCCCCGACCAATAAAGGCAAGCATGCCATACACCTCCTTTACCACCCTATCTACTTGCGTGGCTACTCTCAGGTAGCTATGGATTTCAACACCAAGATCCTTCTGTACATCAATGCTGTTCAGTGTCCTGCCACTGACTGAATAATTTTCCTTCACATTTGATCTTCCAAAATGCAGCACCTCACACTTACCTTGATTAAACTCCATCTGCCATTTCTCCACCCATATCTGCAACATCTATATCCTGCTGTATCCTTTAACAACCTTCCACACTATCCACAAGTCCATTGATCTTTGTATCGTCTGCAGACTTACTAATCCATATATATCTGTCCCAATAAGGATCCCCGTGGAATACCACTAGTCACGGATCTCCAGCCTGAAAAACACCCTTCCACCCATAACCTCTGAATTCTATAGGCAAACCACTTCTGAATCCACAAGGTCAAGTCACCATGGATCCCATGCATCTTGTTAAAAGCCTTACTAAAATCCATGTAAACAATATCCACTACTCTACCTTCATCAATCACCTTTGTCAACTCCTCGAAAAATTCAGTCAATTTAGTAAGACATGGTCCGCCTTGCACAAAGCCATGCTGACTGTCCCTAGTTAGGCCATGCTTTTCCAAATGCATGTAAATCCTATCTCTAAGAATTCTGTCCAATACCTTTTCAACCACCGATGTGAGACTCACCGGTCTGTGGTTTCCTGGATTATCCCTATTTCCCTTCTTGAACAGAGGGACAACATGAGCTATTCACCAGTCCTCTGGGACCCCTCCAGTGGCTAGCGAGGATACAAAGATCTTGATCAAGGCCCCAGCAATCTCCTCTCTTGTGTCTCTCAAAACCTGTGGTAGTACCGTCGGGCCCTGGGGTCTTATCTACCGTAATGATCTTCAAGAGATCCAACACCACTTCTTTCATGATCTCAAAATGCCCTATCGTATTAGCGTTCTCCACCCAAACCTTACTGTCCTCCATGTCCTTCTCCTGGGTAAATACCTATGCAGAGTACTAATTTAGGATCTTGCCCACATCCTCTGCCTCCAAGCACAAGCTCCCTCCTTTATCTTTGAGTGGTCCTACCTTCTCTCTAGTTCTCCTCTTGTTTTTAATGTATCTACAGAATGCCTTGGGATTCTCTTTAATCCTCCTTGCCAAGGTCATGTCATGACCTCTTCTTGCTCTCCTAATTCCCTGCTTGAGTGCTTCCCTACTTTCCTTATATTTCTCACAGGCCCTGCCCGATTTTAGCTTCCTAAACCTTAGGCATGCTTCTTTTAAACTTATGACTTAATTCACAACGTCCCTTGTTATCCAAGGGTCCCTTACCTTGTCATCTTTATCCTTCCTCCTTACTGGAACATGCCAGTCCTGAACTCTCCCCAGCAGGTCTTTAAACAGTTCCCACATGTCAAATGTGGACTTGTCCGATAACAACTTCTCCTAATGAACTCTCCCAAGCTTCTGCCGAGTAAGGATATAATTTGCACTCCCCCAATTTAGTACTTTCCCACAAGGTCCTGATTTATCCTTGTTCACAGCTGTCTTAAAACATAAAGAGTTGTGATCCCCGTTATCAATATGCTCTCCCACTGAATAGTCAGTCATCAGGCCAGGGTCATTAGTCAGTACAAGGTTCAGTATGACCGATCCTCTAGTTGGACTATCCACACACTGTTTCAAGAAACCCTCTTGGATGCACTTAACAAATTTCGTCCTGTCTAAGCATCTTGCGCTAAGAGGATCCCAGTCAATATTGGGGAAGTTAAAGTCACCCACTATGGCAACCCTGTTTTTATTGCACCTTTCCATAATCTGCCTACATATCTGTTCCTCAATGTCTCGGTGGATATGGGAGGTCTAGAGTACAATCCAATCAGAGTGACTGCACCCATTTTATTTTTGAGGTCCGCTTATATTGCCTCAGTAGATGAGTCCTACAGTATGTCCTCTCTAAGTGCGGATGTGACATTCTCCCTGATTAGTAATGCAACTCATGCACCTATTTTACCTTCCTGTCTATCTCATCTAAAAAACTAAACCCTGGGAAGTTGAGCAGCCAGTCTTGTCCATCTCTCAACCAAGTCTCTGTAATAACCACAACATCACAGTCCTAAGTACTGATCTAGGCTCTAAGCTCATTTGCCTTACCTCATACTAGTTTTGTGTTAAGTACAGAAACCTGTTCAGTGGTTTATGTCAATCTGAGTTCATTACATTGGAAAGCTGGGGACTTTGAGTGACTTGATTAAATCTTTAACTCTTGTGACAACCCTGGGAGAAACGAGGCTTGAGATTCAGTTCACTTTCCCAAGCGATCATGACATTATTTTAGTCCCTCATCGGCACTACTTCTCCTTGAACCATTGGTTCCTATTTATATTCTGTCAGAAGCCTTTGGGACATCCTTTATGTTGGCTCCAAGTCTTTTCTCATAATACCTCTTTGCTTCCCTTGTTTGCATTTCACCTTCTCCCTGATCTTTCTGCATTCCTTTCAGTTCTCAATTGAATATTCTCCCTAACCTCTGTTTGAAACACACTTTTTCCGTTGTTATCTTAATTTCCAACTTCTTTGTCACTTCAGGGGCTCTGGGTTTGTTTATCTCATCTTCCCCCTGGAGAGAATGTCACTGGAATGTACTGGAACCATATCCTCTTTGAAGGTAGGCATTGCCCACCTACAGTTTATCCCACCAAGCTTTCTTGGTATTTGTCCATTCAAGTTACTGCCCATCCAACAGTGTGGCCCTCACTTAGTGCTGAACTGGAGAATCAGTTCAGACAAGTATCTGGTGTGTGACATGAACCCATAATAGCTTGGCTTCAATGCCAGAGGGTGTCGGGATTGTCAAGCCAGGATTGATAGAGGAAATACAAAGTGAGTTAATTGAATCAACACGCGCAGCGCTCAATGATGCCTGCCTGGAACTTAGACAAAGATGGTCTTTGTGAATCCTAAAACACCTAATGATGCCCAAATCCCTAATCCCTAGTCCTGGGGATGTATGGGAGCAAAGGCAAACATCAAACAGAAAAACCCTCACATTAACTTTGAGACAACTAGCTATGGTTGAGCTGTATTTTGTAACTGTGAATAGATTCTCAGAACAGAGTGAGTTTGATTGCCTTTGCTCAGTGCATCATGAGATGAAAGCAAGAAGTGAAACATTGATTACAGAACAAACAAAGAACAAAGAAAATTACAGCACAGGAACAGGTCCTTCGGCCCTTCAAGCCTGCGCCGATCCAGCTCCTCTATCTAAACCTGTTGCCTATTTTCCAAGGATCTGTATCCCTCTGCTCCCTGCCCATTCATGTATCTGTCTGGATACATCTTAAATGACGCTATCGTGCCCGCCTCTACCACCTCTGCTGGCAACGCATTCCAGGCACCCACCACCCTCTGCGTAAAGAACTTTCCACGCATATCTCCCTTAAACTTTTCCCCTCTCACCTTGAAATCGTGACCCACAGTAATTGAGACCCCCCCCACCGGGAAAAAGCTTCTTGCTATCCACCTTGTCTATACCTCTCATGATTTTGTAGACCTCAATCAGGTACCCCCCTACAACCGTCTTTCTCATGTAAATAATCCTAATCTACTCAACCTCTCTTCATTGCTAGTGCCCACCATACCAGGCAACATCCTGGTGAACCCCCTCTGCACTCTCTTCAAAACATCCACATCCTTTTGGTAATGTGGCGACCAGAACTGTACGCAGTATTCCAAATGTGGTCGGACTAAAGTCCTATACAACTGTAACATGACCTGCAAACTCTTGTACTCAATACCCCATCTGATGAATGAAAGCTTGTCATATGCCTTCTTGACCACTCTATCCACCTGCGTTGCCACCTTACCAATGGACCTGAACACCCAGCTCTCTCTGTGCATCAATTTTCCCCAGAGCTTTTCTATTTACCACATAGTTCACTCTTGAATTGGATCTTCCAAAATGCATCATCTCACATTTGCCTGGATTGAACTCCATCTGCCATTTCTCCGCCCAACTGTCCAATCTATCCATATTTTGCTGCATTCTTCAACAGTCTCCTTGCAAGCAAACTTGCTACCCAGACCATCTATGCCTTCCTCCAGATCATTTATGTATATCACAAACATGTCTTCCAGTAATTGACATTTCTACCCTGGGAAAGAGACTCCAATTATCGAGGTTTCTCAAATGTGTAAGGTTTCATCAGGTCACCTCTAAGACTTCAACATTCGAGGGAAAACAAACAAAGTTTGTCCCGTCTCTCAGAATCAAAGAACCGAAAACTTGCCTTGTGAGCCAGTGGCTGTCTTGTTTGGAGCAGCGGGAACAGTGAGAGCGCAAGCCGAGAAGTGAACATTTATATTCGGGTCTAGGCCCGAAACGTCAAGTTTTCCTGCTCCTATGATGCTGCTTGACCTGCTGTGTTCATCCAGCCCCACGCTTGTTATTTATATTCGGGCATTGGCTAAACCTGAAACATTACATATGTAGTGTGTCCCACCCATCCTCCTCCTCTAACCAAAAAAAAAGACTGTTGGAGGGCGGTAAGGTAACATTTTTTTCTCTTTATTTCTTCTGGAAATCTAGAGTAGAGGGAATGGAAACTAGGACAGTTGCATGCTCCTCTTGCAGGATGTGGGAGGTAAGGGTCACTGCTGGTGTCCCCTCTGACTTCACCTGCGAGAAGTGCACTCAGCTCCAGCTCCTCACAGACCGCATTAGGGACCTAGAGCTGGAGCTGGATGAACTCCGGATCATTTGGGAGGCGGAGGGTTGTATTTAATTGTATAGCTCCCAGGGAAGGAACAGCCAGTGTATAAAACAAACTGTTGCAGTTAACTAACTGTGTAATCTATGTCCCTGTATTCAATGTAAAAAAAGGTCTTATTAGTCCCTTAGAGTGTGACATATATTCTCCATTCCACATGCCAAACACTTTAAATTCTTTTTTCCTTTCTCGTTGTAGGTGCCCATTCTGCATCTTATGGCTGTTAACTTCCTATATTCTGTTTGTTTTAAGATATTTAGACATTAATTTGAACATTTCTCAGATTCACTCACAATTTGATTTTGTTTCAAAGATTCATTTACAAGCAGTCATTCTAACTCTGCCTCTCCTGATTGAGTGACTGACTGTACACAAACACCTGGACCGGTAGCAGAAGCTGCTCCGGACTTTCTACGCCAGGGCCCCCTGACTAAAGTTAACTCCCTTTGAATTAACTGAACCCTGTTGGTAACCGTGAGAGGCTTCCTGGCTGTGTGTGTGCTGAACAACACAGCAAGACAGCAAAACTGTGAGCCTGCTATCTCTGGCTGCAGGGACAAAACGTGGCAATGCAAGACAGAGAATCATCAGAGTAGGCTCAGAGTGAGTGAGTGAGTGGGTGAGTGAGCGGGTGGGTGAGTGAGTGCGTGGGTGGGTGAGTGACTAAGTGGGTGAATAGGTGGGTGAGTGAGTGGGTGAGTGGGTGAGTGTGAGTGAGTGGGTGGGTGGGTGAGTGGGTGAGTGAGTGAGTGAGTGTGTGAGTGGGTGAGTGAGTGAGTGGGTGAGTGAGTGAGTGAGTGAGTGAGTGAGTGGGTGGGTGGGTGAGTGAGTGAGTGGGTGGGTGAGTGGGTGAGTGAGTGAGTGGGTGAGTGAGTGGGTGAGTGGGTGAGTGAGTGAGTGGGTGCGTGAGTGGGTGAGTGGGTGGGTGTGTGAGTGAGTGAGTGAGTGAGTGAGTGGGTGGGTGGGTGAGTGAGTGGGTGAGTGAGTGGGTGAATGAGTGAGTGAGCAGTAGGTGGGTGAGGGAGTGAGTGAATGGGTGAGTAGGTGAGTGAGTGAGTGGGTGGTGGGTGAGTGGGTGGGTGAGTGGATGAGTGGGTGGGTGAGTGAGTGAGTGAGTGATTGAGTGGGTGGGTGAGTGTGTGGGTGGGTGAGTGAGTGAATGATCAGAGTGAGTGCGGGCTCTGACAGAGAGTGACAATCCCGAATGGAGGTACAGCCTGGTGCAGTCCCTGAAGTTGGTGAGAGGAGGGTGTGTTGTTCTTGAGCACACAGTGTCCTTGCTGCAGCGTTACAATGAGAGTTACTGGGGCTGCCCAAGGGACAGCACTGAAGTGTACAAGCATCCTGTAAGTGGATAGGTGATGTGTCATGATGATGCTTTATGCTGGCATATGTCAAATGTCAATGTCTTTGGATGTGGAGTATGTGAGACTGGTACAGAGATGACCAATATGACACTGTTTGGAGTTTGGAGTAAAATGCAGTCAGCAGATACCTACTCTGATTTCCATATACATGATTCTCAATGTCTTGGCTAGTTTGTCACATTTGGTCAGATGGGAAACCAAATATTAAGGAGCTAAGTCGAGGTTTAATAAAGCATTTTACAAGCTATAATCTTCCTTAACGGACAACTCACCATAGTCTGGTGAGAAATTTGTCACTCGACCAAAGCATAGAGAGGCAGAAAGAACCTCCCAACATCAAGATGAAGCATGGGGGGCCTTCTTATCCAAACCTGCTACAAACCTCAGCATAACTCTTTTAACTCAGTCTCCTGCAAGAATCTGCCCAAAGATACCATGTACAAGACCAAAAGTAATTTCAAAGAGATACAATAATCTGTTAATTGGGAAACAAACATATTTTCCAACAGGAATTTCTCGCAGAACAAGTATTTTCACCTTAACACAGAACAGATAGTGATGCAGGTTTCTGTTTATAGTTTGAAATTTGTGGGTCCTATTTATTTTTTTCCTGTCTCTATGTTTTGTTTCTTCCTGATAAGGCTGAGCATAATACCATCTTTGACATTTGAACATATCTCTGCAGGTTTCTGGGCATCCTTTCTGTGCTGTTATCTTTGCTCTGTTTTGCAATTATTTAAATCACACATCCATGCAACATTATGTAAGTGAAAAGAATGTATAAAAATCACAGGCGATTAAGCTGCTCATAAAACTAACTCATCAGTCGAATGATGAGTTGAGTTCCTGATTTGTTTAGTGTTAGAGTTAGCATTTCAGATTTGTATTATGGTTGTAAATTTACAAAATTGTATGAAAATCCTAACAAATGCCTCTCACTGGGAAAGATAGAATACTTAAACATAAATTCATCAAGGCTCCTTAGGCAGCACCTTCCAAACTCAGAACTGCTTCCATCGAGAAGAACAAGAGGAGTAGGTACAAAAACAAAGTTGCTGGAAAATCTGAGATAACAAGGTGTGAGGCTGGATGAACACAGCAGGCCAAGCAGCATCAGAGGAGCAGGAAAGCTTGACGTTTCGGGCCTAGACCCTTCATCTCAGCAGGTCTGGTAACATCTGTGGAGGAGAAAACAGAGTTAACGTTTCGGGTCTGGGGACCCTTCCTCAGAACTGATGGTGGCTGGGAAAACATCAGTTTATATGCAGAAAATAGGGAGGTGGGTGGGTTAGGGAGTAAACAATAGGATAGACCCCAAAGAGAGAGAAAGACAGTTGGACAGACAAAGGAATTGCTAATGATCAGGCTGGAAGGGTGAGTAGTTGTTAATGGGGATTGTTAGTGACTTACAACAGGGGGTGTGTAATGGAAGGCTATGTGGTAACAAGGCCTGGTGTGTGGGATGGGGGTCTGGGACATGGGAGAGTTTAGGCCCTAAAATTATTGAACTCAATATTGACTCCGGAGGCTGTAAGGTCCCCAAGCGGAAAATGAGGTGCTTTTCTTCCAGCTTGCGTTGGGCTTCACTGGAACACTGCAGCAAGCCAGAGACAGAGATGTTGGCCAGGGAGCAGGGTGGTGCATTGAAGTGACAGGCAACAGGTAGTTCAGGGTCTTTTTTGCGAGCAGAATGTAGATATTCTGCGAAGCGGTCGCCAAGTCTATGCTTCGTTTCCCCAATGTAGAGGAGACCACATTGTGAGCAGCAAATGCAGTAGACTAGATTCTTGGAAGTGTAGGTGAAGTGTTGCTTCACCTGAAAGGTATGTTTGGGCCCCGGGGTGGGGGGGGGGGGGGGGAGGAGGTAAATGGGCAGGTGTTGCACCTTCACCGGTTACAGTGGAAGGTGCCGTAGGGCTGTGGGGAGGTGTTAGGGGTGAAGGAATTGTGGACCAGGGTGTCCCGGAGGGAACGGTCCCTGCAGAAGGTGGACAAGGGAGGGGAGGGGAATAGACACACATTCACCACCTTCTTAAGGGCAATCCGTATCCTGTGAATAATTATTTGGAAAAAATCAGATGAAAAGGAGAGTGTAAAACAGTAGTTTGTGTTAAAATTAAAGCTATTCCTTTCTTTTAATTGATTCTCATGATACTGGTTTTGCTGGCAAGACCCTCATTATTGGCCATCCCTAGTTGTCCTTGAAAATCCATTGATAACCCCCCTTCTCAACTCATCGGAGGTAATGAGTTCCAGATTGTGGTCCTGCATTGATATATTGCCAGGTCAGGATGGTGTGTAACTTGCTGATGGAATTGGATGTGCTTTTTTCTGCTATGCATCTTCTGACCCCGTCCTTGTAAGTGGCAGAAATTGTGAGTTTGGGATTTCTTGTCTAAGACACTGTGGAGAGATACATCAAATTCCAAATCATCTCATATGAATTTATGATAGTTTATCATCAAAACACAACAGTGTGTATTTGGAAGTTCTTGGAAGAATTAAGAAAACAAAAACACATGGTTCCCTGAGATGTGTGAAAGGCCATATCCTCTTTGAAAGCAGGTCCTTCCTGCTCTGGCTGGTCTAATTATTGCTGTTGTCCTTGGATACATTGCAAGTGGTGGATTTAGTCGAATTTTCTGCTTCACCTAACAATCTTGCTAAAAACTGGTAAAACTCAAAACAGCAGAGGTGAGAGGATTTGAATTGATTGGCAGAACGAATAAAACTTGTATCAAAGTTAAGAGTTTTGAAGTAGTGACTACGGGTGTGGCAATCATTCACCCAGATTATGGGATATGATTCAATCTTCCCAGAGAGCCATGCTTCACAGCACTGATGGAAACATGAGCTTCACAGAATGGAGAATTAAAACAAATCCTTTCATATTATTCCACACACAGATTAACTACCCCAGATCAAAAAATGAAACAGCATTTATGAAAAAACAACTTTTTTCCACTCCTTACATTGCATAACAACTGGCTGTAACATATAGAATGGAGCAGCTGTTCTGCTCTTGGATATTCTTCTGAGATTGTTGACTTGCTCATTGGTGACCCTTTGAGACAGGTCAGTGCCGAGGTCTGGGATATGCTCAACACATTCCAGACGATCTCCTTCAACATATCTGGCAGGAAGAATATTTGATTCACTTGGTCTGCGTTAATCTAGAAGTTTTGTTTTGGCAACATTCAAAGACAGGCCAAGTCTCCCATTGCAAAATTGAACAGATTGACAGTGCCCTGCAAACCCAGTTGAGACTTAGCAAGAACACTATAGTCATCTGTAAACCATAGAATATGTGTGTCTGTGCTGCAAACTATAGACTATGTGTGCATGCACTGTAAACCATAGACTATATATGTGCCTGTGCTGGCCAGTTCAGTTTCAACACAAAATGACTGATGTTTAAGAAATTTCCATCTGGATGGCATTTAATGGCTGAGATCATTTGATCTTTGATGAGTTGAACAACCATCACGAGGATGTTGTAAATATTCTGGAGGTAGCCTTAGAGACAAGCTTGCTATTGGTCTGGATTTTGGAGGCATCTGTTTCAGCTCTTCCCCTGGGGAAGTCAGGGTTGAGGGCAAAGGGAGGGTGATGTAGTTATTTCTTCTTCCAAACACACAGAATGGAGTAATTTCTCTTTTTATTCATTCACAAGATGTGGATGACTCTGGCTGGGCCTATATTTATTGCCCATCCCTAATTGCCCAGAAGGCAGTTAGGAGTCAATCACATTGCTGTGAGTCTGGAGTCACATGTAGGCCAGATCAGGTAAGGATGGCAGTTTCCTTCCCTAAATGACATTCGTGACAAGGTGTGTTTTTCCAAAACTCGACAATGGATTCACGGTCATCATTAGATTCTCAATTCCAGATTGAGGGACCGCTTTGCAGAACACCTGCGCTCAGTTCGCAACAAACAACTGCACCTCCCAGTCGCAAACCATTTCAACTCCCCCTCCCATTCCTCAGATGACATGTCCATCCTGGGCCTTCTGCAGTGCCACAGTGATGCCACCCGAAGGCTGCAGGAACAGCAAATAATATTTAGCTTGGGAACCCTGCAGCCCAATGGTATCAATGTGGATTTCACAAGCTTCAAAATCTCCCCTCCCCCAACCGCATCCCAAAACCAGCCCAGCTCATCTCCACCTCCCTAACCTGTTTTTCCTCTCACCTATCCCCTCCTCCCACCTCAAGCCACACCCCCATCTCCTATCTACTAACCTCATCCCGCCCCCTTGACCTGTCCGTCCTCCCTGGACTGACCTATCTCCTCCCTACCCCCCTACCTACACTCACCTTTACTGGCTCCATCCCCGCCTCTTCGACTTGTCTGCCTCCCCTCCACCTATCCTCTCCTCTATCCATCCTCTACCCGCCTCCCCCTCTCTCCTTATTTATTTCAGAACCCTCTTCCCCTCCCCCATTTCTGATGAAGGGTTTAGGCCCGAAACGTCAAGTTTTCCTGCTCCTATGATGCTGCTTGACCTGCTGTGTTCATTCAGCCCCATGCTTGTTATCTCGGATTCTCCAGCATCTGCAGTACCTTTTATCTCTGATATAATTTTAAGGTGATTGGAGGAAGGTATAGGGGAGATGTCAGAGGTAGGTTCTTCACACAGAGAGTGGTGGGCATGTGGAATGCGCTGTCGGCAGTGGTAGTGGAGTCAGATACTTTAGAGACTTTTAAGCGACTCTTGGGTAGGCACATGGAGGATAGTAAAATGTAGGGTATGCAAGGTAGATTGATCTTAGTAGGATAATAGGTCAGCACAACGTTGTGGGCTGAAGGGCCTGTACTGTGCTGTACTGTTCTTTGTTCTATGTTCTGTCGACCTCAGCTGGGATAATAACATAGCCTCAGTCTTTGTTAGTTCCCAATCTATTTAATTGCTTGTTGGTGCTCTCCCATTGATGAAGTTCCACACAAGATTCAAAAACAGGTTATTTGCGGATAGCATGGCAATAGCCAGCTCCCAGTCAAGGACTGGTTGCATATAAAGACAAAGTATAGACTATGTATAGGTCAAATGGTTAAATTTCCTTCAGTCCATTACAATCCCAGCTGATGGATGTACTAGAGTTGTGAATAGATCAGCTCCCAAAGTCAAAACTGGCTTGATAGATCATAAACATTCTGTCTCCGGTTTCTTTACTGAGATGGTCAGTCACTGAACATATCCAGATGAAGCTGCATGTGTAAAAAAATGTAACAAAAGATCATCTACCAAATGAAATTGCCTTGATATAAATATCAGATATGCAGATTCAAGCCTTTACCCTGGTAAACAATATCAGTGAAGGGTCACCTCTCTCCACTTTAAAGTTTCCTGCTCAGTTGGCATATTTGGAATTGATTTCTGGATATTTCTTCCTATCTTAAACTGCAAGAGGTTATGAGACAATTGGAATTCAAACTCAGAAATGTGAGGTAGTGCAGCTGAGGAGGGCTGACAAGGGATCACATGGTAGGATACTATCAATGGTCGGACTTGTGAAAATGCTGAAGATCAGACGGACCTTGGTGTTCATATTCATGGATGCCCGATGGGAGCAGGGCAGATTGAGAAACTGTTGGGAAAGGTATATGGGATACCTGTTTTTATTAGCCAGGACATAACATACAAGATCCAGGAAGTTATGCAGATTTCCTTTGCTCAAGAACATTAGTCAACCAGATGGGACCTGATGTTTCCAACAATCAATGATCATTATTATCATCATTATCACAGGGATTATTTCACTGTCAATTTCAGGTTTCACTGGCTTAATTTAATTTTACCAGTTTTCATGAGGGTGTTTGAATCTCTGCGCTCAAAGCATCAGCCTGAGTCTCTAGATTGCTGATCTGGTAACATTAGCACTACACCTCAATATTTTCCATTGAAGTATTTCTTGAGGGATAGGTTTTGGCCGGACCTTCACTCTGCTTTTGCCTTGCAAAGTATACAAAGATTTTTCACATTCGTCTGGAAAGTCTGGGGAAGGAAAAGCCTCAAGTTCATGGTTCTTACAAAAGGTGGCACATTGAACATACAGCCACCATAATAGAAATGTGTTGATAAAGCTGCAGAGTGGTCAGCACCCAAAGGACTGGGGTTCCTCTGATGCAATGATTATTATGCTTTGTGAGGACAGTGGGCGACAAGATTCATTTTCCAAGCAGTGTGCTTGGACTGACAAAACAGTTTGTTAAAATTGTTTGCACAGAAATAATGTGATAAAAATAGCACAGCTAAGAACCTTATTACTTAAAGTTTATTGCAGCAGAGCATTTTGTCAACATTATTGAAGGGCACGAGAAAATCAATTCCATTTGTTTACAATAATAGAAAATGAGCCTTCAAGCTTAGAATTTCTATTGAAGTAGTCTAGTTATTAACTATTCTCGTTTTGGTGAAAAGAATGGACATTAAACAAGAACAGGAAGGATGAATTCATTTCCATAGCTTCATTTCCAGAGAGTCTACACTGATGACATTGATCCCCTGGGATGTGGGATGGCAACTACACTGGCACTAGGAATTCTACAAAGAGAAACAACTTAGTCTGCTCACAGGGATTTTCCTTAAGTCTGTAGAGTTGCACTTCAATTAGCTCAAGACAGGCAAATTTTCTCCTCAAATTTTTGGTGATTTAAAGAATTATTGAGTAGTTGGTAATGAAAAGAATGGTTGTTAACTGCAGGAAGATATCGGGTTTATCTGTGTGAAAAAGTGGCAAATGGAATTCAATCTGGATAAAGATGAGGTTTTAGATTTGGACAGGGCAGTCAGATTCAGAGGATATGCAAGAAACAGGGATGTAATAAGAGAAGTAGAAAAAGTGAGAGCATTAGGCTCAGGTTCATGGAGATGGAAGGACAGGTAGAAAAACATGAGGGATGGTTTCCTTCAGTGGGTGAGGTAATGAACAGAAGAGCAGGGATGAAATGCTGGAACTATATAAGACACCAGGTAGGCCACAGCTGGAGATTTGTGTCCAGTTCTGGGGACCGTTACAAAAGGACATAATTACTCCAGACAGAGTACAGAGGAGATTTCAAAGAACATTGCCAAAACTTGAAAACTGCAGCTGACAAGTGCCAAACCACTTTTCCTGAGAACAGAGGAGGCTGAGGGGTGAATTAATCAAAAAATATACAATTATGAGGGGCCTGGATAGAGACTTATTTCCCCTGAGAGAGAGGTCCATTACCTGGGAAGGTGGTGATAGTGGGGGTTGGTTTTGGGGAGCACAAATTTGAATTGATTGATTAAAGAGTTAGAGGACAATGAAGAGAGTGGTGGGTTTTGCAATTCACTGCCTAGTTTGTTGCTGAGGCTAAACCCGCAACTCATTTAAAAGGTTCCTGGAGCTGTCCCTTTAGCTCCATAACCTATAAGGCTGCAAACCAGGTGTTGGTGTGTGGGATTCCAATGGGCTGCTAGTTTATTCAGCAGGTGCAGGCATGATGGGCTGTATGGCCTCATTCTGTGCAGTAACATCTAAAACAAAAAACACAGAAAAAACACAGAACAATGCAGAACAGGAACAGGCCAGTCGGCCCTCCAAGCTTATGCTAATACATTTTGCCCTTCTATCCTAAAATTGTCTTCATTTACAGGATCCATATCCCTCTATTCCCTTTCTAGTCATGTATTTGTCCAGGTGCTTCTTCAATGCTGCTATTGTGTCTGCTTCCACTACTTCCTCTGGCAGCACGTTCCAGACACTCATCACCCTTTGTGTGAAAAACATACCTCGCACATCTCTTTTAAACTTCCCCCCCTCACACCTTGAACTTACGTCCCCTAGGAACTGACCCCTCCACCCTGACGGAAAGCCTCATACTTTCCACTCTATCCATGCCATTCACAATCTTATAAACTTTTATCAGGTCGCCCTTCAACTTCCTGCACTCCAGTGAAAACAAACCTTGTCTATCTAAACTTTCTTCATAGTTAAAATCCTCCATACCATGCAACATCCTGGTAAACCTTTTCTGTTCCCTCTCCAAAGCACCCACATCCTTCTGGTAGAGTGGTGACCAGAACTGCTCACAATATTCCAAGTGTGGCCTAACTAAAGTTCTACAAACTTTCTGAATTTCTATCTCTAGCTTCAGTGTGGCAGTCTTTAACTCACATGCAATTGTTGTGAGCCATTATCTAATGACAGGTTCTGTGGAACATCTTGTGACATTTTTACAAAGTCAAAAATCATGGGCTCGATGGTGAGTTTTGGGATAATCTTCCTATATTCTTTTTCTCTTCAGAAACCAGAATCCTTTCTCATTTTGCTTTGCAATGCTAGAAACCTGAAAACATGATCCGGTAAGAAGTTTGCACTTTGTTGCTTGGTTTCAAGATTCATCCAATCAAAGACTTTTGATGTGCAGCACATTGGAAATGGTTCTATTAAACTGAGAATGTAATTGACTTTATCTGGTTAATCTGCTAATTATTTATAATCCAACTCCACTCCACTTCTGAGAAACTTTGTCTTTTCACAAGCAGCAGATGGACTGAGAAAATAGTAGCCTTAAAGTTCTCCATAGGTTCCTTATCATGTCACCAGCAAGAATTCAATCACAATGAGCTGCTTCAGCTTAATCGTGTAACACATCAATTTATTCAGGCTCTGGTAGAAAGGTGAAAAGCAGTGAACCCTAATGTTGCTAACATATGTTAAACTTTAGCAATCCATTTTTATTGAATGTATCAATGAACCAAAAATTCTCAACTCCCATCAGTTTGAAAATGAGTAATTTAAATAGTACAATGTCTAGTTCACATACAGGAAACATCTGGGCAGCATGTTAGAATTAGAATCAGGTTTTGTTATCACGTGTACTCGAGTGCAAAAGGATTTGGGATTCCTTGTGCATAAATCACAAAAAGTTAAAATCAAAGGAGTGATGTACTGGCATTGGAGGAAGTAAGGAGAAAGCTTCCTAAGCTGATGCTGGCATTAAAGGGATTGTTTTATGAGGAGAGCTTTTTTTTTTAGATAGAGGTGTTACATCAGCCATTTCTCCAAGCCTCTGGGATTTTTCCAGTATTTAAGGAGACCTGGAAAATTATTACTAGTGCATCCATTATTTCGGTAGCTACTTCTTTTAACATTTTAGGATGCACCCCATTACTTCCAGTTATTTGTCTTTAGTCCCCATTAGCCCCCCTAGCATCTTTGCTTTAGTGATTGTCATTAAAGTTATTTCCTGTCTTTTCGCTCCTTGATTATTTAGTAATTTTGAAATGCTGTTAGTGTCTTTCCTGTGAAGGCAAACATGCGTTATGCCTTCTTCACCACCTTATCTACTTGTGTTGCCACTTTCAATCATCCTCAGGGTCCTGCAATTTACTGTATACTTTCCTTTTGCATTTGACTTACAAAAGTTACAGGAAGATCCAAAGAGGGAGATTTCAGTAAAATAATGATTCATGTGTTGCCTTCCTTCTCAGTAAGTGAAAGTGGAGCCATTACCTAGAATGCCCCTCTTGGTTGACCACTGCCATCTCTGATGTCCTCTTTACGGACCATTTCCAGCTTCTGTTCCAGAAGAATTGGATACTCTGCCCACACCTTACAAGATGCGAAATGAGAGATAAAAGGTACTGCAGATGCTGGAGAATCCGAGATAACAAGCATGGGGCTGGATGAACACAGCAGGTCAAGCAGCATCAAGATGCGAAATGAAATGTCTTAAGTGTTTGTTAATGAAGGAAAGTGTAAAGCCATACAAACAGTTCTGTTTAATAAAGAATCGTAGTAATTGGGAATTATGTACGTTGTCTCCATAATCACCAGTCCTCTGTATCAAGGTGCTGTCTTTATCTGGCCACATAATTAAAATTTTTGTTCACTGTTAATCCCAAGGTTTAGAGGAATATTGTCCAATGATCTCTGGCCACAACCATGGACAAACTCGGAAAGGATCAATAGATAACCTCCAGCATCTGATTTAGAAATTGTTTCTCTGTGTTTTACGTTAATCTCTGCGTATCAAAGGTATTGTTAAGGAAGTCAAATTGTTTTGGTTGGCCTGCACATTTCATAAGAAGAATTTAGCTGCACTCTATGTCCTTCACATTTAGGACTCTGACAGACTGTTGTGTCTGTTTTCACTTTGCCGCTGTATCCATACTACGGTCTCTTTCTTCGGCCCTGTGATGTTTTCTAACACAGCTCATGTTGGGCTCCTGACTTTGGACTTTGTCATGAACATTTGTTCATCTGCTGATTGGTTGGTAAGTTGATGTTGATTGGCTGAGGCATTGAAATGGAGAAACCAATCATAGAATCCCTACAGTGTAGAAGCAGGCCATTTGGCCCATTGAATCCATGCCAAACCGCTGAAGAGCATTCCACGCTAACCTAGCGCCCCTGCCCTATCCCTGTAACTCTGCATTTCCCACGGCTTATCCACCTAGCCTGCACATCCTGGACACTATAGGCCATCTAAAATAGCCAATCCACCCTAACCTGCACATCTTTGGAGACCTCAGTATCTGGAGGAAACCCACACAGACATGGGGAGAATGTGCAAACTCCACACAGACAGATGCTCGAGGGTGGAATTGAAACTGGGTCCCTGACACTGTGAGGCAGCAGTGCTAACTACCGAGCCACCATGCCATCCTGGTAAATGTAAAGCAAAATGGTAAAGCATTGGTTCATGAAGCTCCTTGATAATTCAAAATATTAGAACACCATGTTCTTTCAATTGTTCCTGAAAAAACAAAGTACAGGGAGTACTTAGAGATAAAAGGTACTGCAGATGCTGGAGAATCCGAGATAACAAGCATGGGGCTGGATGAACACAGCAGGTCCTGCTCCTATGATGCTGCTTGACCTGCCGTGTTCATCCAGCCCCATGCTTGTTATTACAGGGAGTACTTAACTATTTTGTGGCTTCAAACCACCAAATGCAATGCCTATTGTTAGACGTGATTGGGGAGGACTTAATGAACAATCCCTAGTGTGCAAATAAAAGTGGCATGTCCAAACTCTGCTCTTTCTTTGATTTTTCTGGGAACATGAGGCCGATAATTACCCTCGGCCTTCTCCATGACAACATATCAGCTGATTAAAGCCAACTTGTCAACCAATCAGCAGCCTTTCTTCAGCAGCATAAATCCTCATGTTTATTTGAAGTTTGAGAACTTTGCCTTTATCCTGATATCAATCTTCTCAATAATATTTAAGTTCAGTTCCACCGGACAAGGGTTGATTTTAATAAATGATGGATCTCCAGAGTGTGTTCCATCCATTTCAGACCGTCCAATTAAAAAGGAGAACTAGATCACTGCTTTTTTTTTTAAAATAAGTTCAAGAACCTTATTGCACAACCCCATCCTTAAAGGTTGATCCTATGTTTTATTTACACATTTGTAAGACGACGATTTGAAATTTGCTCCTCTGAACTAGTGTTCCTTGTTCCACCATGTAATTTAACTTTTCAATGATATTTCCTGCCATATTTGTTACAAATTTCTGAATCCTTCACCCTCTGTAGTGTGGAGCTCATCCTGATTCTGCAGCCTGTGTCCTAACTTACATAAGGTCCTGCTCCATTCCTCACTGCAAAGCTCTCTTCCTGAATCGGGCTGAGAGATTGGCAGAATCTCAACTTTAAAACTCTCACAACTGTTTTCTTATTCTCCCGCAGTGTCACTGGTCCCCATCTCTGCAACTTTCTCTAATAGTCTCTAGCCATTCATACCACACTTCCATTGCTCCATCACTGGTGGATGTATCTTCAGTTGCTTGGGTTCTTTATCCAAGCTGTTGAATTCCTTTGTGGAGATCCTGTTTGATAAAATTCCTGGAAAGCACTTGAGATGCTTTTCTATATGACAGTCGCGAAACAAGGCAAGATTTTGTTCATGTTGTTGTTGGTATTTTTATTCAGTCTCTCAGTTGCCTTCTTTCAGGACATGAAATACTCTTGTTTCCCTAAGGTTCTGTTCTCCAACAGGAAGAATCAGTTTAACGTCCTTCTTTACACTCTAGAACTTGAATATTTTACAAAGATAATAGCTGGACAGAGACCACGTTACAGTTTGTACATTCTCTGATTCCATCCTCGTCTGTGACAGAGTCCTGCATTTTATTGAAAACAATAAATGCTGGAGGTCACAAAGGGGCACCTGCAGTAATTTGCTCCTACATTTTATTTCCAATGTTGAAAGTCACTCCACAGTGATTTGATGTTGCTGATTTGCTAACACCACAGATGACTTCCAAAAACACTCTAAATTTGTTTGAGATCATTCAAGAAAAGATCATTGAAATCTCCTGATCAAATGTTCAAAATGACCTGGGTGAAGAGTATTTAAATAAAAAGATGAATTGGATAAGTTAATTTGAAATATGTTTTTCTAAATATGAAAGTTCAAAGATTTGATTGAAACATGACAACAAATTGAATACTACAGATCTGTACTCATGTTACTCCAGATTCAAATCAGAGATTTCAAATTCAAAGACAAGATTGGGATCTAAAACGGGTCGTCTTGCAGCAATCCATCGAGAAGTACATTTGTTTCATTGATACATTCATGATAAACTCTATTTAGCTCCTCACACAGGATATACAACAGATGCTTGTTAAACTGGAATTGATGGTAACTAGGAGTGTGAGACGAGTCTATGAAACTAATTTGCTGCCTGTTGATCCTCTGGGACTCAGCTCTTTTGATTCTTCCACAATATACAAACAGAAACCTTTACCCTATTGTGGGACTCTAGCTGACTACAAATACAGATGTTTCTTAAATGAGGTTCCAGGTTTCCCTGTCTGGAGAAAATAGGGTGTTGAAAATGCTACAGGGAATAACTATTTAGTGTCTACAAATTGGACAATGGAACAGTGTGATTGAGCCTGGATAAACCTCATGGATCATATGCATGACTACAAATTGTGGCAGCTTGTTAGTAAATGTGCTCAGGGAAGATACAAATACAACCAACATTGTACAGTACATTAGCATGAAAGGGCAGCAAAATACTGACATCTCTAGGGATATTTAGTCCCTTCTATCATCTAATCAAACTGCGCTGTTGTTTCTTAACGGAATAGTTTCCAGCTCATCAAACTATGATTAGATGTAGTTCATTCATTAAGTGACCAGCTTGTTTCAGTTACAGGGAAAGAATTTTTTGTTAAATACTGCTATGATCCCAGCAGATGTCATGACCAGACAAGTCAATCCCAGATTGAAATCTGGCTTAGTAACTGTTTTATTTTTCTTTAATGAGGTGGCCTTTCATGAAATATAGACATGCAATGCTGCAGGTTTGTTTTTAATAATAAAACAGAAGTTTATTGCACAAACGAAATAAAGATAAAATAGAACAAATCAAGAAATTTACATATTCATATTTGAAAAGATTTCCAATCATACAGCAAGATACAATCCTATCTATTCCCTACATCAATACTCCACAGTACTCAAATACCAGAGGAAAACAAAGAGGTCCTTTGTTCAACACATCTCTACATTTGACTTGTTGTGAGGAAGGGTTCCACGAACCAAAACGTTAACTCTGATTTTTGTCATCTTGCTGAGATGCCAGACTTGCTGAGCTTTTCCAGTGACTTCTGTTTTTGTTTCTGATTTACAGAATCCAAAGTCCTTTCAGTTTTTATAGTTTTGACTGAACTGTTTCTTTTAATTCCAAATCTTGAGAACTTGATAGCCTTTGCCTTGATTATTTAGACAACTGAGCTGAAACTTTCTCAACTTCAAATAACACCTTTAAGTTTTGAAATAAAGAATTCAAGTATGAAAATTTCAAATGAAAATTCTTACACTGAAGTAACTTTTTTTTAACTATTCTGAGCTAATTCCTTTCTCCAGGAGAAACTGTTCTCTCATTGAAATTCAGCCAGATCCCCTGAGAACTGAAACCAAATTATTGACACTTCAAAACTCAAATATCAATTCTTGATTCTCCTAAATCAAAAACAAGCTAAAGTATATCAATGTTTTCTCTCCACAGAAACAAAATTATAAGACAATAAGGGGAAAATCGATTGGGTCTGCCATTCAATAAGATAGTGGTGGATCTGACCATCCTCAATTCCACTTTCCTGTCTTTCCCCAAAACCCTTGATTCCCCTCACTGGTTAGAAATCTGTCTCTCTCAGCCTTGAATATATTTAATGACCCATGCACAAAAACCTTCCGTGGTAAAGAATTCCAGATTCACTCCCCTCTGACAGAAGGAATTACTTCAAATCTCTGCCTTAAATTATCAATCTCTTGTACTGAGATTGTTCCCATGTATCTGCAGCCCTCGTCCTTTGAGATGAAAATTGCCATGGGTTTGGAAGGCGCTGTTTGAGGATCTTTGGTGAATTTCTGCACTGCATCTTGCAGATAATACACACTGCTGCTACTGAGCTTCAATGGTGGACGGAATGGATACTTGTGGATGTGATACCAATCAAGCGGGCTGCGGATGGTGTCAAGCTTCTTGAGTGTTGTTGGAGCTGCTCGCATCCAGGCAAGTGGGGAATTTTCTATCACAACATTCCGGCAATAGTACTGAAGACTTGTGATTCAGAACGTGCCGCTCCCCTAGCCAAGCTGTTCCAGTACAGTTACAACACTGGTATCTACTCACCAAGCGGAAAATTGCCCAGGTATGTCCTGGAGATTAAAAAACAGGACAAAATGAGCCCAGCCAATTACTGCCCCTTCAGTTTACTCTCAATCATCAGTAAAGTGATGGAAGTCATCATCAAAAGCACTATCAAGCAGCACCTGCTCAGCAATAACCTGCTCAGTGACGCCCAGTTTGGGTTCCACCAGGGCCACTCAGTTCCTGATCTCATTCCAGCCTTGGTTCAAACATGGACAAAAGAACTGAATCCTGGAGGGTGAGGTGAGAGTGACAGCCCTTCGCATCAAGGCTGCTTTCAACCGAGTGTAGTATCAAGTAGCCCTAGCAAAACTGGAATCAGGGGATAAACTCTCCGGTGGCTGGAGTCATACCTGACACATAGGAAGATGGTTGTGGTTGTTGTTGGTCATTCTTCTCAGCTCCAGGACATCCCTGCAGGAGTTCCTCAGGGTTGTGTCCTTGGCCCAACCACCTTCAGCTGCTTCATCAATGACCTTTCCTCCATCATAAGGTCAGAGGTGGGGATGCTTGCCGATGATTGCACAATGTTCAGCACCATTCACAACTCCTCAGATACTGAAGCTGTCCGTGTTCAAATGCAACAAGATCTGGACAATATCCAAGCTTGGGCTGACAAGTGGCAAGTAACATTCACGCCACACAAATGCCAGGCTATGACCATCACCAATGAGATACAATCTAACCACCACCCCTTGATATTCAATGGTGTTACCATCACTGAACCCCCCCACTATCAACATCCTGGGGGTTACCATTGACCAGAAACTCATCTGAACTCACCACATTAACACAATGGCGACAAGAGCAGGTCAGAAGCTAGAAATAATGCAGCAAGTAACTCCCCTCCTGACTCCTCAAAGGCTGTCCACCATCTACAAGGCACAAGTCAGGAGTGTGATGGAATACTCCCCACTTGCCTGGATGAGTGCAACCCCAACAACACTTAAGAAGCTTGATACCATCCAGGACAAAGCAGCCCGCTTGATTGGCACCACATCCACAAGCACCTACTCCCGCCATCACTGACACTCATTAGGAGCAGTGTGTACTATCTACAAGATGCACTGCACCAAAGATCACTCAACAAAGATCCTCAGACAGCACCTTCCAAACACATGACCACTTCCATCTAGAAGGACGAGGGCAGCAGATATATGGGAACACCTCCATTTCAAGTTCCCCTCCAAGTCACTTACCTTTCTGACTCGGAAATATATCGCCGTTCCTTCACTGTCGCTGGGTCAGGATCCTGGAATTCTCTCCCTAATAACATTGTGGGTCAACCCACAGCAGGTGGACTGCAGCCGTTCAAGAGGGCAATTCATCATCACTTTCTCAAGGGCAACTAGGGACAGGGAATAAATGCTGGCCCAGCCATCAAAGCCCATGTCCCACAAATGCACAGTGGCTCAGTAGTTAGCACTGCTGCCTCACAGCTCCAAGGACCCAGGTTCAATTCCAGCCCTGGGCAGCTGTGTGTGTGGAGTTTGCACATTCTTCCCATGTCTGCGTGGGTTTCCTCCAGGTGCTCCAGTTTCCTACCTCAGATGACATGCCCATCCTGGGCCTCCTGCAGTGCCACAGTGATGCCACCCGAAGGCTGCAGGAACAGCAAATCATATTCAGCCTGGGAACCCTGCAGCCCAATGGTATCAATGTGGATTTCACAAGCTTCAAAATCTCCCCTTCCCCCAAAACCAGCCCAGCTTGTCCCTGCCTCCCTAACCTGTTCTTCCTCTCACCTATCCCCTCCTCCCACCTCAAGCTGCGCCCCCTTGATCTGTCTGTCCTCCCTGGACTGACCTACACTCACCTTTACTGGCTCCATCCCCACCTCTTTGACTTGTCTGTCTCCTCTCCTCTATCCATCTTCTATCTGCCTCCCCCTCTCTCCTTATTTATTTCAGAACCCTCTTACCCTCCCCCATTTCTGATGAAGGGTCTAGGCCCGAAACGTCAAGCTTTCCTGCTCCTATGATGCTGCTTGGCCTGCTGTGTTCATCCAGCTCCACACCTTGTTATCTCACAGTTCAAAGATGTGCAGATTAGGTGGATTGGCCATGCTAAATTGCCCTCAGTGTTCAGGGATGTATAGGTTAGGTGGGTACAGGGGGATGGGACTGAGTGGGATGCTCTGAGGTTCGGTAAGGACTTGTTGGGCCAAAGGGCCTGTTTCCACACTATAAAGATTCTATGATTCAGAACACTCCTGGCTTGTGTCTTGTAAATGGTGGACAGGCTTTGGGGAGTCAGAATGAGTTACTCACTGTAGAATTCCCAGCCTCTGAATTGCCCTTGTAGCCACTGTGTTTTATGGGGTGATTCCAGTTGTGTTTCTGGTCAATGGTAACCCCAGGATATTGATAGTGGGGGATTCGGTGATGGTAACACCATTGAATGTCAAGGAGTGGTGGTCAGATTGTTTCTTATTGGTGATGGTCATAGCCTGGCATTTTGTTTATTCATTCATAGGAAGAGGGTGTTGCTGGCGAGGCAGCATTCATTACCCATCCCTAATTGCCCTGAGGGTAGATAAGAGTCAACCACATTACTGTAGGTTTGGACTCACACATAGGCAAGACCAGGTGAGGATGGCTGTTCATTCTCTAAAGGACATTAGTGAACCAGATGGGTTTTCCTGACAGTCGAAAATAGATTCACGATCATAATTAGATTCTTAATTCCAGAATTTTATTGAATTCAAATTCTACCATCTGCCATGGTAGGATTCGAACACGGGTCCCCAGAACATTATCTGGGTCTCAGGATTAACAGTCTACCGACAATACCATTAGGACATCATCTTCCCGTATATATGATATAAATATACTTTTAAAAACTCATGTTAAACCAATGCCAATCGCTGCCTGCTTCAACAAAATGTCACCTTTATTCATCCCTGGAGTTGTGACTGTACTGAAACAACGGCACAAAATAAATCTATTGGATGCACTACACAGTCTCCCAAATAGACTTCTCTGCAAATACAAACCCACATTATCGATTCACAAATCCTTGTGTCATGGAAAGACCAGACCCCCTTTTTCTTATTTTAAAGGCAAATGTAAGATGTTGTGTTTCAGATGCAATTCGACTGGGCAAACTACTCAATGTTATGCAAAACACAATTGATTTAAATACTATTGGAAAACTTAACAGTATAAAAGAAACAGTACCCATTACTAATTAACTGCTATAATATAGCAGCATCCCATATACACACCCCTTTGCAAAAAAAAGTTAACTTCAGAAAGGTAGATTTGTCCCACAGGTAAACAAGCAGAATGATTTTCAGCTTCCAACTGTAACTGAGAGAGGGAAAAGATAGTTTCTGCTGCTTAAGAACTCCAGTAGCTTCTGCTGAATCTAAAAGCTAAAAACAAAACCCCTGGAAATTCACATCTGAGGAAGCTGACCACACCCATTCAGGCTACTTCTATTGTTCCAGCTTTTAAAAAAAACCCGAAGCTTGACAATCTGTTTACTAGCTTTCCAAGTAGACAGCTCGGCACCTCTGTCAGGAAAGCTCTCTCCAAAAAAGAAATAAAATAACCTCTTAAAGCCACAACATCACCACACTTGTGCGCAATTGTGCACTTTTGTCTAAGAAGTAATACCTCTCAAATGCTGGCACCTGGTGGTTTTGACCTTGCAGTGCAGTCTCAGATATGGTGAATGGCAAAGGAAAACTGATAAAGTGAAATCCTGAGGCGAGGAGCCACATGGAGCAAATACTTAACCCTTACAGGGCATGTATAGTAAAGGCTCACATCAAAGCACCCACCTATCCCCTAAAACCGCCTTCATCCATTGTGTGCAGTTCTGGAATTACAGGAGGGATGTGAAAGCACTGGAGAATGCGCAGAGAGGATTTACCAGGATGTTGCCCAATCTGGAGTATTCCAGTGAGGAAGAGAGATTGAACAGGCTGGGATTGTTTTCCATAGAGCAGAAGAGATTTAGGGGGACATGATTGTTTTGTGTAAAATTGTGAGGGGCATAGAGTGGATGAACACAAAGGAACTTGTTTCCTTGGTGGAGGCATCAATGACTAGGGGCATAGTCTTAAGGTCAGGGGCAGGAGGTTAGAGGGAGTGTGAGGGTAGTGGGAATGTAGAAGTCACTGCCTGTAAGTCATAACACTGAAGAAGAATTTAGAAATGCACTCATGATGCCAAGGCATGCAAGGCTATGGGCCAAGTGCTGGGAAATGGGATTCAAATGGTTACGTGGGTAATTTTGACCAGAGCAGACTTGATGGGCCAAAGAGCCTTTTCTGTGCTGTAGACCATTATGTTTCTATGACTGTATAAATGAATAGTTGGGATGATAGCCAAGTGCAAACCATTTTTGCAATCTACGTTGGGCCACATGTTCCAATCAGGTTATTGCGGGATGGCAGATTGGGTCAGGTCAGGGGTGGAGTCTGCTCAGGGTGGTTGTCAGGGGTCCAGGGGTTGTCAGAGGGGTGGAGGTGCAGAGTTAGAGGTACATAATTTTAACTTCCCACGAGTTATAGCAGTTTGTCAACCTCTAACTGTTCCTGATTAATTTTTAAGCTTAATGGAGTCAGAGTCCTTCATGGATTCTTTCAGAGGTGACACAGCTGAATGGCTTTTTTGAAAGTCAATTTCTGGGGTCATTCCATGTCAGGTTTCCCAATGTGTAACACCAGTTTACAGTGCTCCAGCAACTTTATGACCATCAGAACTGATCCATTGTGCATGAAAGCAGTTCAGAGCCAGAATCAGACAGATCCATCTGATAAGGCAGAAAACCCAGTTGAAAGTCACAGATGAAATGAATCTTAGATAAAAGGTACTGCAGATGCTGGAGAATCCGAGATAACAAGCATGGGGCTGGATGAACACAGCAGGTCAAGCAGCATCATAGGAGCA
>JAHRHZ010000250.1:6435323-6552984 GCA_024137785.1 Ginglymostoma cirratum
CTTCATCAGAAACCCTTTCTGATGAAGGGTTTAGGCCCGAAACGTCAAGTTTTCCTGCTCCTATGATGCTGCTTGACCTGCTGTGTTCATCCAGCCCCATGCTTGTTATCTTGAAATGAATCTTTATTATTTTTGAGAACATTTTTCTTTAGACTCAGGCTGGAAGTTTGGGTCAAGAAAAGACAAATCCTCTTCAGAACAGGAAAATAGTGATTCCAGTTAAATTTGTAACTAAATGAAAGTCATTACCAATTCAATAAATTCAAATATTTGTCCAACATTAATTTTAGAGAGAGGAGTAGAATAAAATCTCTACTGCCCATTTGTACAAGTATGTAGATCCAAGTAAACTTGTTCCATTTGGTTATATGTCTCCAGACGTATGCTCCAATGTTTCTGTCTTGCAAAGATATCACAAATATTAATCATGCTGCATAATTCATTTGGATAACAAAATGTTTGATGACAATTACACAATCCTGGGGTGTAGAAGCCACTGAACTAGTGAACCAGAAACCCAGACAAAAGCTCTGGATGCATCAATTCAAACCCTATCACGCAGCTGGTGGCTTTTAAACTTGATTAATTAAGAATTAAAATTTTGAAAATTATTCTTAGAAATAATGACCTTGCAACTACCAACAATTCTCAAAATTTATCTAGTTCACTAGGTCCTTTAGGGAAGGAAACTGCCATCCTTACTTGATCTAGTCTATATGTGACTCCAGACCCACAGCAGCGTGGTTGACCCTTAACGGTCTTCTGAAATCACCAAGGAAAACATTCAGTGGAAGGGCAATTAATATAGGCAACACATGCTGACTGGGTACCCATATCACATGCAAAAGGGCTTTGAAAAAGTCTTTTTACAAGTACCCCAGATTATCTTTAAAATATTGTAATTAACTATCTGATGTCAGGGATCAAGGGATATGAGGACATGGTGCGAAGCTGGGTTTGATATGGAAGATTAGGTATTATCATATTGAAGGCTGTTCAATTTATTCCTGCTCTTGCTTTTTATGTTCATGTGTAAGCTTCCATCAGCTATGAAATAAATATTATATTCAGCAGGACATTGTGTAGAATTCCATTTCAACTGTGTTTACGTTGATAGTTTGAAATTGAAAAAAGAACGATTTCTTTGACTGAATTACTTTCACAGTCGTTTCTCGTATTGAACCTTTCAATAGTTTCTTTTCTGCTCATGATGGAAGGAATATCCCAGAATCCTTGAAGGCAGTCAGTCCATGGACGTTTCTATAGTTACCCCGTTCACACGATGTGTAATTACATTGTGAATATAGCCATGAAGATTTTCTCCTCTGGGTACATAAAGTGAAATTTAAAACATTTTCCTTCCCAAATCATTGAAGATCTGAATAAGCAAACTGCAACACCATTGCATGTGATGTCTGGAATAAATATTAACAATGCGACAACATAAACTTTTATTTCTGTATTATTCTTTGTGTAGCCAAATATCCCAAGATGCTTTCTAGGGGCATTATCAAAAACAATTTGACACTGATCTGTGTAAGGAGATATGAGGACAATTGGTTAGAAGTTTGAAAAAGATGAAACACAAGGTACGATATTCCTTTTGGAAGCTAAATGTAGATCTCAAAAAGTGGACAGGATTTTCTCTAAGATATAGGACCGGAAATAGGCCAGTAGGCTGATCATGTCTGCTCCACCATTTGATCAAGGACGATATGTTTCTCAACTCCATTCTCCCTGTAACCCTTGATTCCCCCTACTTTTCAAGAACCTATCCATCTCTGTCTTAAATACACTCAATGACTTTGCCTTCATAGCCCTCTGTGGCAATGAGTTCCTCAGATTCACCACCCTCTGGCTGAAGAAATTCCTCCTCATCTCAGTTCTAAAGGGTCATCCTTTCACTCTGAGTCTGTGCCTTCATGTCCCATTCTTTCTTACTAGTGGAAACAGCTTCTCCACATTCACTTTATCCAGGCCTCTCAGTAACCTGTTAGTTTCAATCAGATCCTCTCATCTTTTCTAAACTTCATTGAGTACAAACCCAGAGTCCTCCACTGTTCCTCATATGGCGCGCCCTTCATCCCCAGGATCTTTCTGAAAAACCTCCTCTGGATGCCATCCAATGCCAGTATGTCTTCCTTAGATACGGAGCCTAAAACTGCTCACAATATTCCAAATGCGGCCTGACCAGAGCCTTATACAGTCTTGGTTGTACATCTCTACTTCTGTATTCTAGCCTTCTTGAAATGAATGTTAACATTAAATTTGCCTTCCTAACTGCAAACTGAACCTGCATGTTAACCTTAACAGAATCCAGACTCATAGGTACCTTTGTGCTTTAGATTTCCAAATATTTTCTCCATTTAGAAAATAGTCTATGTCCCTATTCTTCCTACCAAAGTGCAGAACATCACATATTCTCACTTTGCATTCCATCTGCCAGTTCTTTGCCCACTCTCCTAGCTTATCCAAAACTCCCTGTAGCCTGTACAAAGAATACAATCTTGAGAAGTTCTTTCAGTCAGCCTTCCAGAAGAAGAAACAGATATCTCCCTGATCAGACAGCAAAGGTGTTTCAGAAACAGGAGGTTCAAGCTGAGCAGTTTGTTTTACAACAGGCTTTCCCCAAATGAACACCCAAATGTAAGCTCCATGCCTGCAAATATCTTTCAAACAGAACAGCCATAAAACCCAGCTGTAAAACCAAGAGGCATTTTACCTGAAGTGAGTTCCAATGACCAAGACCATTAATTACCTGAAACTGCATAACTCCTAAAAAATGCCTTGTTTCGAAAAAAAGTGCCCATGTGTATTTCAGTGTCCTTAAAAAAAAATCCGGGCATTTCCACAATGTTTCTAACATGATGTCCACAAAAATTCTTAAATATGAAGCGTCATCATGAGTACATGAAAACTGTTTAAATTTTATGCTGAGCTGAGCATAAGAGATGAGTAAATAAGTTTCTCTTTTGAAAGAAAAATATATTTCTGCTGCTGCTGGATCCCAGGAGAGAAACCTGACAATAGGTGACAGCAGTTCTCATTTAAGCAGTTCTCATTTAAGCAGTTCTCATTTATAATGCAAGTTTCATTTACTAATTTCTAGCACACAACATAAAATTTAAACTTTACTTTCCTGAACTAACAATGATTGAAAAGCAAGGAATACTAAGGACCTGAGCACAAATTTGAATTGAGCCTTGACTCAATGCCTCCAAATCTCCATTGTGGTCAGCGCAACATGTTACCTTTGTAAAATTGTGTTGCCTTTTCACCTCCAACAATGATCCTTTGGAAACCAAAGAAAATACACTGGCAAAGTTTGACAATTTATTTAAGCTCAATTACTCCAATGAAGCAAAATTATAAAACTGATATACATTTTCTTTCTGTCAGCTTCTCATTAGGTATGTAGTCTGAAGCTGTTACTGTGTGGATAGACTTCTCATCCTTACAATTTTTTTATCGTCTTACTTATACTCAAAGCAAATCTCATTTCTTAGCTGAATGCTCAAGACTTTATGAGAAATATATTTCTTTATATAGATGGCCTTCCTCTTTGTTGTAATACCTGATATCAAGTAATGTTTAAACTGTCATGCCCACTGTCACAAGATGATTACTCTGTCCTTTGGGATATAATGAACCTCGAGTACAGGAATATAAAAATAACATTCCCTCTGCACACTGACAGTTTACTGCTTATACTATTGCAATTTCTTTCGTTCTGTATTCAAAAAGTTTTAAATCATGTTCTGGGACAGCATAATTTGAGACTTATAATGGCAATCTGGAGGCCCAGTATGGTACAATTATTACTGGATTGAACAGTTATGAATGAATTGCAGCAAACAGCTCATGGCTATGTAGTTTCTTTACCATGTTAAAGGTAATTCACATTTCTTCCTCAGTCAGCAGCTTCAGAGCTGGTTACAGGGTCTGATAATTAGACCTGTAGCTAAATAACACATTTTACATGAGCATTTTGTTTTCAGATTGCATAATCTGGTTTAATGTTTTCAGTTTAGAATAGGAAGTTATATTGATGCACGGTAGGTAACCAGCTCAATCGCTAACTGTCTCACAAAGTTTATTTCTTACGATTCAGAACTTTGCTTGAATTCATTCATGGGATGTGGGTGTCATTGGCTGGCACAGCAATTATTACAGATCCCACAGCATCATAGGAGCAGGAAAGCTTGACGTTTCGGGCCTAGATGGTCTAGGCCCGAAACGTCAAGCTTTCTTGCTCCTATGATGCTGCTTGGCCTGCTGTGTTCATCCAGCCCCACACCTTGTTATCTCGGATTCCCCAGCATCTGCAGTTCCTATTATCTCTATTACAGATCCCAACAGTTATTGCCAGCCAGAATTGCCCAGAGGGCATTTGGGAGTCAGCCATGAAACACACTGCCTGGGAGGGAGGGTGGGGGAGGCAGATACTCTCATTGGGATTCAGAAGAATGAGGGGAGATCTTATAGAAACATATAAGATTATGAAGGGAATAGATAAGGTGGAGGCAGGGAAGTTGCTTCCGCTAGCAGGTGAAACTAGGACTAGGGGGCATAGCCTCAAAATAAAGGGAAGCAGATGTAGGACTGAGGTTAGGAGGAACTTCTTCACCCAAATGGTTGTGAATCTGTGGAATTCCCTGCCCAGTGAAGCAGTTGAAGCTATCTCACTGAATGTGTTTAAGGCAAGGCTAGATAAATTTTTGAACAGCAAAGGAATTAAGGGTTATGGTGAGTGGGCAGGTAAGTGGAGCTGAGTCTCAAAAAGATCAGCCATGATCTTATTAAATGGCAGGGCAGGTTCAAGAGGCCGGATGACGTACTCCTGCTCCTGGTTCTTATGTTCTTACGAAGCATCTGGATGGGCACTTAAAATCCCGGGGTATGTTAGGCTATGGACCAAGTGCAGGTAAATGGGATTAGTGTAGTTTGGTGTTTGTTGGCCAGCATAGTCATTGTGGGCCAAAGGGCCTTTTCTATGCTGAATGACTCAATGATATTGCTATAGGGCTGAAGTCACATGTAGGCCAGACCTGGTAAGGACAGCAGATTTCATTAAAGGACATTAGTGAACCATATGGCCTCCTGCAACAAGGTCGCTATTAGACGAGCTTTTTAATTCCAGAATTTTGTTTAATTCAGATTTCATCACCACTCGATCGTGAGATTTGATTCCCTGTCTCCTGGGCTTTTCATTACCAATGCAGTGGCATTTCCACTGTGTACACTCCCACTCATGTCAATGCAAATTGCAAATTTGCAAATCACCAAATCAAGCTGAAAGTGTAACTTATCAACTGGAAGTTTGCAGTACCAAGGTTTTCAGACAAATGTATTTGTAAAAGTGTAAATGACACTGAGGTGGCAGTGCTATACTCATCACAGGGTGCTGTTCTCTGAATACAGAATAAACTGAGACATCGTTATACTCCTCTCAATTAACCCAGGGGACCAGCAGTCTCTATCATACGCCAGGAAGTTAATTAGGCAATATTAATCACCTGTCAACCTTTAAAACATCAACCATTAACACTCCCTGTGTGAAAATTGGCTGCCATGTTTTCTGCATGACAACAGTGATGGCCACACAAAAGTGTTTTGTTTTATCGTAGTTTTTTGTTGTCTTTGTCTTTATCTTTGTGCTGCTGTTAATTGTTGCGAAGTTAGGTAGAGCACTTGTGGACTTGGAGCCAGGAAGTTAGAACCTGTACATCTGCTCTCCCACCTATCCACCCCTCCCATCCCACTGACCAATCCCCACCATTGCCTACCTGCACTCACCTATCACCATCCCACCTACCTTCCCAGGCCCACCCCTCTTCTCTCTATTTATTTCAGAGCTCCCTTCCCCCTCCTCCTTTTCTGAAGAAGGGTCCTGACCTGCAATGCCAACTTTCCTGCTCCTCTGATGCTGCCTGGCCTGCTGTGTTCCTCCAGCTTCACACTGTGTTGTCTCTGACTCTAACATCTGCAGTTCTTGCTACCTCTAAGGAAGTTAGAATCTGTTGTTTGTAAAGTGCTAAGGGAAGGATGCATTGTGTGGTCTCTCTAAAAGATCATGTGTTTTCTCTGTGCTTAGATTTAAAATGAATGTCTGTGAGCAGCAGCTTGAAAGTTTGCAAGTATGCAGGGAGACCCTGAATTGAAGCACTTGTTTCAAAAGACCTGAAAGCTAGCAGGCCAAGCAGCAGCTTTGTTCTGTCAGCAAGACAACAAGTTTTGAAATTAGAGATAATAGGTACTGCAGATGCTGGAGAATCTGAGATAACACGGTGTGGAGCTGGATGAACACAGCAGGCCGAGCAAGAAGGCTTGACATTTCAGGCCTAGACCCTTCATACCAACCAATTTGAGCCAGGCACTGAGATGCTAAAAAAAATTAAATTTTAAGTGTGAGTTCAATTTAAATCTGATGGTTTTGATAGTGTGGGACCAATCCTATTGTAAGAAATATTGATATGTTATCACAGGTATAACAAGAAGAGGCCAGTTAGACAAAGGCCCAGAGCTAGCTCCTATCCACCAGAGCTAACGGCCCTCAGCTGTCAAGAAAGAATTGTTGGTTCTCACAGTCTCCACCATGTTTTAGAGAAAGCACCATCTAAATAACAACAGTATCAATGGCACAACTAGTTAATATTCCTGATAGCAGAATTCATGGTGAAGTCACAGAACATTCCGGAAGACATGTTTGAGCCCAGTGCTTCAGCGGCAACTGCATTGCTGAGATCAGAGCAGTGCAGTCTCATGGTGGCAGTGGCATTACCAGTAAAGACAAGATGGCGATGAAGAATGGTGACATGGTTCTGCAGCAGCAATGCTGTGAAAGGACTACAGGCAGGCTGACTGCTTTGTGCTAGTGATGGTCTCCGTGTCAGGGAAGAACAGCCAGATCCAGACCCGTAGCTAAGCACGTAAGAATGACTAGAATGTTGAACATTTGACTTTATTTTTCTACTTTATACCTATGATTTTGTATCCAGGTACCTTTATACCTTCTGGTGACTTTGTACAATTTTCGCTGTACTCCTGTAAGCCTGTATTTCAGTACACGTAACAATAAAACTTAATTCTAATTAGGTGTGGCTCAAGGGCTCAGCAGTTAGCACTGCCGCCTCATAACACCAGGGATCCAGGTTCACTATCACCCTTGGTCTGTGTGGAGTTTGTATATTCTCCCCATTTCTGCCTGGGTTTCCTCTTGGTGCTCAGGTTACCTTCCACAGTCCAAAGATGTGCAGGTCACGTGGATTAACCATGTTAAATTGCCCATAGTGTTTGGGATGTGTAGATTATATGGGTTAACTATGATAAATGCAGGATTACTGGGATAGAGGGGTGGATCTGGGTGGGATGCTCTTCAGAGAGTTAGTGTTTACTCAATGGACCGAATGGCCTGTATCCACAATGTATGGATGCTAATGTTATTGGAGGCAGTTCAGGGAAGGTTTGTGAGATTGTTTCCAGAGATGAGGACTTTGTCTTCTGGAGGGAGATTGAGTAGTTTAGGCGAATACTTCCTGGAGTTTAGAAGAATGAGTGGAGATCTAATTGAGGTTTATAAGTTGCCAAAAGGGATTAACCAAGCAGATGTGGAGAAGATGTTTCCTCTTGTGAGGCAATCTAGAACAGAGATTGTAGTTTTAGGATAAGGGGTAGCAAATGTAATACAAATATAAGAAGAAATTAGTTCTTTCAAAGGGTTGCGACTCTATGGAATTCACTTCTCCAGAGTGCGTGGATGCTGGGACATTCAGTAAATTTAAGGGAGAGACATGCAGATTTCTAATAGGTTGAAGGGTTATCGGAGTGGCTATGAAAATGGAATTGAGGCTGAGCTGAGAACAGCCATTTTCTATTGATTGGTGGAGAAAGCTCAAGGGGCTGAATGGCCTACTCCTGCTCCTAGTTCTTATGTTCTTATGATCCAGTTCCACATCCAAAGCAGTCTATAATAACCCAAATCAGTGTGTCTCACTGGAATGTTTCTTTTGATGTATATTGTACCCATGCATATAATTGACAAACAGCAAAACCCAGCTCAATTATTGCACGCAGCTTGATATAAAAGGAAAGCCTTAGGAGGATCTCCAATGCATTGTAAGTAATTGAAAAAGTCAGGGCCATAAAACAACAAGGTAAACCCCTGTGTAATGTCACCACATTTTATACAAGACATCCATCATCGTCTGTGCAACATGGTTAGAATGATTGGCAAAAATGCAATTACTAAAGACGTTTTCCTTTATTGAATTCTAATTTACAAAATATAATTTGATAAACTTTTGGTGAAATGAGAACAAAGCTCAATGTAGATAAAATCAACTTCAATGCTCCAAGAATTCTCTGTTGCAGAAGTCACTGGGGGGAAGCAAATGGCAATTATCAATTGCATCAGTAGGTCAGTATAATCAGAATACTTTTAGATAGACCATCACCAAGACAGCGAGGAAGTACAGCATTCTTGCATATTGATGTGCAAGTGTAAATTAAATTAAGGAATAAATCACATCACAGAATCCAATTACTTTGCTGAAGTTGGACCTTTACAAATCTGCTCAGCATTCAGTTAGCAGTGGATCTTTCTTCTCACATCTTCAGCTATAACTCAGAGTAACGGCTGAACTTCACATGTACGTCTTCCTGTAAGTGTCATTGATGCGCCAGCTCATCAGTTCAGTCAGGAGGTGCAGGCACTAATTGTGACTGTATGATTAACGGAAAAGAGAGAAGGCTCAAGGTTCACATGATGAGGAAGCTAAGGCAAAAGCCAAAAAATATACTGTCATTGGGAAGAAAAGGCCTAGAGTATAATTATGAGTCGAGGTAATAAACTTAATTGAATTTCTATTAACTAAATGAAGCATGTTTGGAATTATGTTTTTAAAATGCCTTTATTGACCTGTTACTTTGATCCATCATTCACCAGAACTCACCCATAATAAAGCAAACCACAGGTTTGAGTTATGAGGAAAATCATAGGCTGTAAGGGAAAGGAAATAACAATAAATTTGTACAAACCACTGTTTAAACTCAAGTATTGAGTTTGTTTTGTGTGGCCCAATTTAGAAAGAAGGACAAAATCACAGAGAGCAGTATTCATTCACAAGGACATTGTGAGGGTTGTGAGATTCCTTTTCCATACAGGAGATTGATTTATCAATAAATACATTGTAACACACCCCATGGGAAAAATCAATAAATATTTGAAGATGTGGAAGATATTTGAAATGAGATGAATGTGTGGTTTATTTTTTAGATCTTATTTTCAAAGAACCACCACAGATTGAGAGCTGAATGGGACTCGACTTAGAGATAAACAGACCTCTATTATCAAGACAAGAGTGTCACCATTTTGATGAGGCAAAGAAAAACAACATATTTGCATTTATATAGCACCTTCCATAATGGCAGAAAATCTCAAAATACTTTAAAACCAATGAACAATTTTTAAAAATTAAGTATTCTCTGTTATATCAGGAGGAACTGTGGCAACTGATTGATACATAGCAGGCCCCCACAGCAGCGTAGGACAGCAGTGTTAGTTGAGGGATAACTGAGGACTATGATTCCAATAAACAGAAATCTTCTATCCTAGGTCTTTGTCTTATTCAACGTACAGGAATCTCTTCATACTCTCTACTCTGCTTGCAAGACATATCAAAGTGTTAGGCTGTACAAGGTTCTCCTCCAGTCTTTCCTGCTGATGTGTATCCTTTGATAGCTCAGGTTTCATGCTTGGTAAAATGTACCTTACAGTATAAGCTTGTAAGATGTTGTCCTGCATTTGCTGTAATCTGATTTTTAAAATCTTATTTACATCCCACTGATTTCCCTCATTTAGCCATTGGCTTGGCCAAAAGGCCATTTTGGAAATGCTGTCCTCTCCCTTTCTACAGCACCTCCCATTAATACTGGTTCTGATTTCCAGCATCCACGGACTTTTTTGTTCAATGCACCCTTTAGTATTGTGAAAACATGTACTTCTTCATTAATAGCACATCAAATCATTGAGAATTGCAAAGTTGTTCAGTAGGGACAGCACGGTTGCTCAGTGGTTAGCACTGTAGCCTCATAGCGCCAGGGACCCGGGTGCAATTCCATCCTCGGGCAGCTGTCTGTGTGGAGTTTGCACATTCTCCCTGTGTCTGTGTGGGTTTCCTCTGGGTGCTCCGGTTTCCTACCACAGATCAAAGATGTGCAGGCTAGGTGGATTGGCCATGCTAAATTGCCCATAGTGCTCAGGGATGTGTAGATTAGGTGGTTTACAGGGGATGGGTCTGGGTGGGATGCTCTGAGGGGCGGTGTGGACTTGTTGGGCCGAAGGGCCTGCTTCCACACTGTAGGGATTCTATGATTCTAACTGTCCAAAACAATCTAAAGATAAAATAAAGCAGTGCTCAGTCTTTCAGAATATCTGTTCAGAAAAGAAAATCAAGGATTTGTGCTACTGACCTGATTTCCCAAGCTAACATCTTTTCAATTGTGTCTCCTCATTGATCACTACACCTGCTTTTTGATCAGAGCCATAATTTTCTTCCTCACCTATGGTGTATTACACTGCTGTTAACAGTTAGCGCTGCTGCCTCACAGCACCAGGGACCCAGGTTCAATTCCAGCCTCGGGCCACTGTCTGTGTGGAGTTTGCACATTCTCCTTGTGTCTGCGTGGGTTTCCTCCAGGTACACCTGTTTCCTCCCAGACTCCAAAGATGTGCAGGCTAGGGTGGATTGGCCATGCTAAATTGCCTGTAGTGTTCAGGGATATGTACACTAGGTGGATTAGCCATGGAAGATACAGGGTTAAAGGGACAGGATAGGGGGTGGGTCTGCGTGGGATGCTCTTCAGAGGGTCATTGTGGACTTTATAAGCCGAGCAGCCTGCTTCCACACTGTGGGGATTCTATGATATTATAATTCTATGACTATGTAAATTGAATAATTGGAAATACAAGTGATGTTCTGGTCGTGGCTAATCGGTATAAATTACAACAGGTTATTTGGTGATGGGAACAGCCATTCAGTTGCATCTGATGGCGCTTCTGGATATGTTAATAAACAGAACCATAAGGTTGTAGGTAACAAAGTGAGCTGTTGGATTTTTGTTTTGTTTCATTGATCGTATGTTTTTTTTTCCCAACATTGACGCAATCTTTCCTGTCATGAAAGCTTTTCTCCTTTCAATTTACTAAACAATCAATTCTCATGTTATCTGCAAACTTATTGAGCATGCCTTGATCATTAATGTTCTCAACAAACGGCAAAGGGTCCTGCACTATACCCTCTAACCCCCACACACAGATTTACAGTCACAAAAACACCCTTGAACAATTACCTTCCCATTCTTGCCACTGAGCCAATTTTGGATTCAGTTCATGAAATTGCCCACAGTCCCATTTGGAGGGCTTTTACCTTCTTGACCAGCCTCCCACATGGGATAGGAGAGGCAATGGAAATTTGGTATTATTACTGGATTTGTAATCCAGAGACCCAATGGGACCTGCGATTTATTTTAAAACTCATTCACAAGATGAGGGCGTTGCTGACCAGGCATTTATTGCCTCTCCTTAATTGTCCAGGCAATCACTTTGCTGAGGGTCTGGAGTCACATGACGGGCGGATCAGGTAAAGTTGACAGTTTCCTTCCCTAAAGGGACCTTAGTGAACCAGGTGGGTTTTTCCAACAATCGACAATGGGTTCATGGTCATCATTAGATTCTTAATTCCAGATATTTTATTGAATTCAAATTCCACCATCTATCATGGTGGGATTCGAACCTGAGTCCCCAGAACGTTATCTGGGTCTCTGGATTAACAGTCCAGTGATAATACCACCAGGCCATCGCCTCCCCAGCACGGCAGATAGTGGAATCTGAATTCAATAAAAATCTGGAATCAAAAATTGAATGATGACCATGAAACAATTGTTGGAACAAGACCCATCTAGTTCACATGGACTGTTTAGGGAAATAAATCTGTCATCTTTACCTGGTCCAGCTTTCATGTGACTCCAGGCGCATGGCAAACAGTTGACTCTGATTTAACCTCTGAAAATGGAGAAACAATTCACTCAGATGTATGAAAAGATATCTTCCTAAAGTTCATGTAGACCACATGACCTGCTGTTGATATCAGTTTGAAATGTCTAAGACAAGTACAAAGGGTTCTATGACATAATTTTATAAAGATAGGAATGCATGTCTTTGGCCTGAAGTTGACTTTGAACAATCTCATATTGCTGTGGTAACTTTACGGAAAGTTTATAGGCATCATGTTAACATGCAGCTTCCATCACTACCAGGAAGAAATTCTGGACTGAATCAAATTGCAGGTTCTCACCGAACATAACTGTGAACAATGAAGAAAGTGAGGTGTTCAGAGTCCACAGCATTCAGATCTCTGTGTTATCATCCATGCAGTACAGACACCAGTTCTCCCAGACAGATACAAACTGGGATTAAAGCTGTAATTTTATATTGCTATGGTAGAAAGCTGCCAAAGCAAGAGGCAAAGCTGCCTGGGAGCATTAGCCTGGTTGTCTCATTTCATTTTAAATGATGCTTTTTGGAGCCGTTTGGCAACTTAGCAACCTAAACCACTTGTGAAATCTAATAGCAGGAATTCCTTAGGGAAGCTTCAATGAAAGCCACGATGGGGATCCCTGACCTACTTTGATCATTTCAGGCTCACCACAATGAGCAGTGACCCAACCTGGGCAGCTCAGTGTTAATAACACCATGGCTGTATTCTATCACAGGGTAGGAATGAAGACATTCAGTTAAAATCACTCCTCTCTACTCTCACTAAAAGGCTACCTACTTTAAGGGTACAGGCTACTATTTGAGTCACAGAGTCATAGAAGATGGAAACAGACCCTTCAGTCCAACTTGCCCATGGGACCAGATATTCTAAATAAATCTAGTCCCATTTGCCAGCAATTGGCCCATATCCCTCAACCCTTCCTATTCAAGTACCCATTCAGATGCCTTTTAAACGTTGTAATAATTCCGTCATCCGCAACTTCCTCTGGCAGCTCATTCCATACACACACAACCCTCTGCGTGAAAAAAAGTGCCCTTAGGTCCCTTTTAAATCTTTCCTCTCTTACCTTAAATCTATGGTCTCTAGATTTGAACTCCCCTAACCTTTGAAAAAGACCTTCTCTATTTACCTTTCCCATGCCCCTCATGATGTTATAATCTTTTATAATGTCACCCCTCAGTTGTAAAGAAAGACTTTTGCCTTCTCAAGGAAAATGTGTTTTCTCAGATCACAAAAACATTGACGAACGTTAAACTCATTGCTCACTTGTTGTGAACTTTATGTGTTTACCCCTTGTTCTTTCTACATGAGAATGAGTTACTAGCTGTCATAGAATCATAGAGAAGTACAGCACAGAAACAGACCCTTTGGTTCAACTAATCGGTACCAACCAGATATCCTAAATTAATCTAGTTCCATTTGTCTGCATTTGGCCCATATCCCTCTAAACGCTTCCTGTTCATATAGCCATCCAGATGCCTTTTAAATGTTGTTATTTACCAGCTTCCACTTCAATTATCAACCATAGAATTATGAAATTATGAAAAATGAAGTGTTTCAGGGAAAGAAAGAATAAAATTGAAAAATCTTGTTCCAAAAGACAGTGAAGTATTGTCTCAATTGTGGAGAAATTATTTCACTTTCTTAGCTACGACAAATATTTAGCCTCAAGTCAATTGGTGTTGGTCTCCAATGGAGATGCAAACAGTGAGCCTGGAAAGAATGAAGGAAATGGTTTGTTCAGATTCCTCGCTGCTGTCCGTTCATATGGTGACTGGGAGTTACTTCATCTGCCACCTGAAGGCAGGTCATTTTAAATGATGAATCACTAATTGATATCACCCTTTTGATTAACCACATCCATCTCAATTGTAAAAACAAAGAGGAAATGAGTGAGTTGGAGAATATGATTGATGAAGGGAGACATGTCCTTTTAGCAACAATATCTCACTTCCCTCATTCTGATTTGTAAAAAGTGACAAAAATAACCTTGTAGATAGAAACAGAGAGAGAATCAAGTCCAAGCCATTTCTACATTTTGCTGAAGCAAGCAGTCTGACATCATTTTCTTACACTCAGCTTTTTCAATCTGCCACGGTTGTCGGAAAGAAAGAACCATAGGTCAATCTGTCCAATTAAAAACTGAGATATTATTTTAAATTAAATATCAACCTCCAGAGAAAAATTACTCTGTATTTTCACAGTGAGGAGATAGCCTGCTTTTACAGCAATTGTCTTGGGTTGACTCAGTTACTGGGACAGAGTGGAACAGCCAGTTGTAACTGATTTAAGCATCATTTCTTCCAGGAACAAATAAACGCTCAAGAAGAAGCTCAGTAAATTTCACACTAGCTTTTCAGTTTAAATCTCCACCAAACTAGCTCCCTGACCTGTGGTCTGGTGGACAAGCTGAATGGGAGTAGTTAAAATAAAGCCATTCATGTACCCCATTCAGTTTCTGCTGCCTCCCTTCTGAATTATTAACCTTGTTTCTGTTATGCACTCACAGGACAACTGCCTGCTTTTACTGCATACTCAGAGAGTGGTTGGAAGATGATGGCTGCCTGGTGGTGATTGCCACATTGTAGGGATAACATGGTTATAACAAGCAAAGAGGCATGTTGATATTGTCTTGCATTCCTAATTTAAACATTCCCCCTTTCCCACAAACTAAACAAAACAAAGTTGCATAGATTATGTGATGTAATGTGTGTGATTGACATTCATTTAATTAAAAGTTGTTTTTGAGTTTGGGTTTTTGATTTTGAGTTTGTAGCATATGTATGTCTGTTTGTTTGAAGGATTTTACTCTAACCATAAGACATCTGAGAGACGTAGGTTTGGAAGATAATGGAAATTTGTTTACATTGGGAAATTTAGTGAGTGACGAAGTGTGAGGTCTTTTGCTTTCAGATAGAACATTCGGAAATCTTTATTTGAATTTAGAGGAAACATGGGGAAAGGAAAAGCTTTTTTAAAGTTTCAGTTTGGGCAGACCTGCAGAGGGGACAGTGCTAGCAGTGTATTCCTGCCCCTTCTTTCATTCTTCCAAGTTGGAGGGGGGATATAAGATGTCTGAATTGTACTTATGTGGATTGACCTTCCAGATGCTATTATCCTCACGTCCCTCTCCTATGCAGCAATTAATTTGAGGAGGACCCAAGCCACGTTACAGGAGGCTTCAGAGGGGTCGAATCCCAGACATGTATCCCGCCCACTTTCTGAGGCATGGGAGACAAGGGTGTGGACCCGGTTCTTCCATTGTGCATTGGTAAGAGATCTGTGTGTTATGTCCCTGAAAACATGGACTGGAGTCTCCAGGAAAAGCTGGTGGGGTGTTCCCCTTGTTGTTGTCAACACTTGTGCAGAGCCTCTATGGGATCTGCCTTATCCTGCCCGACGGCAGTAAGAGCCACTGCCTTCATGACAGCAAGGGACCCCCTCCTGAGTTTTTGGTCCTCAGGGAAGGTTAAATGTGCTGCTGGACTGAGGCACATGGTGATTAATTTTGTTTGATCCCCGCATCCAGTCTGTACGGTAAATTTCATCAAAAAATGTATATGAGTCTGAGGTGGATGCCAAAAAAAGTGTCACTTTTTGGCATGCCTGCCAGTTGGGTGACTGCAGTACGTGTGTTATGTGTAGTGTGACCTTCAGCTGTGTGGAGCTGGGTGACCACAGGATTCATGGGCTGCGGTGCTGGTTGTGGGTCAGGGTATAGGTGACGGTATGGGCCGAGGGTGGGTGCTGGAGGCGCAACCAGCTGGGAGAAGGGTGGCAGGGGACAGCAGGGGCAGTGGCGGGTTGGGAGTGGATGGGTCAGTACAGAGCCTCTTGTTATCTCTTGGGGATAGTAGGACCCCAAAGGCACACTCTAACTTGATCCCTTTCTTGGCTGAGATCTCTTCTCGAGGGTCTGTCTTTTTTGGCACCTTGAATGCTCCATACTACGGCCTGATGTGCATTGCTCTGCATTGCAGGCTTGGACAAGCTGTAAGGCTGCTCGGAGCTCCCTACACCGCTCTTCCAGCTTCTCAATGTATGGTGAGGCTGCCTCCTGGTCCTCAAGTGCCCTCCTCTCACTAGAACAGGCTCTTTCCAAATGTAGCTGCAACTGTCCTGTGTGAATCAGATTTCCCTTTATTCTGGTGTCCTACTCCAAGTTTTAACTTTTCCAATTCATTAGTAGTGATTTCTAATTACTCCTGCAGTGATCTAATCTCAGCTAGACATCTATAGGACTCTTCTGGAGTACGTGCTATTGCTTTTGCTGTGGTTATCTAAGTGGCTTTATTCCCTAATTTGTTATGTATTTCTTGCCAAAGGTCCTGGGCTGTGATACCTGTGGTTTGGGACCAGCCCAGGCTGTGACAGAATTCTGTCCATTCGGGTCACTTTTTAAAAAGTTTTTGTCTGAGATTGTCCTCCCGTACCAGACAAGGGGCTGCTTGTCCTATTTTGCTAGCAAGCGTATTATTGCTGGGTTCGTTACTGGATTTCTCTTAAAAGTAAAATCTCCTCAATTCTTTGAAACTCCGAAGTCCCTTAACTCTCTTGAACTCAAAGTAAAGTTCCTTCAACTTTTAAAGTAAAAATATAAAATGACTTTCCCTCGACTGTCCCCAGCAAACACTCCTGGGCCAGGGACAACAAGGGGTCAAAATATAAAACTTTCCTCTACTCACTCAAGCTCGAGTAAATTGAAATTCAAACCCTCCCCACCCACGCCTTACATTCATCCCCATCAAATACTCCCAGGACAAGGACAAAAGTTTAAAATTCAGAGGAAAATTTCTTCTCCTCATTGGAACTGAAAATAAATAAAATAAAGCTTCCCTTACACTGACCCTGACAAACACCTTTAGGACAGGGACCACAGAACGTTAAAAATAAAAGCTTCGTTGGTTTGTTCAAGGAGTCTAAAGTGTTTCCAGGGTTTCTATACAAGACGCACACACCTACCCCCCTCTGGGCTGACTTTCTCATAGTCCCTCTATATCCCATTACCTTTTGCCAGCTCATGCTTTGCTCGCTCGGGCTGTAGAACACCTGGCACGTATTGTGCCTGTCACACCCTGCGAGGTAACATGGTCAGTGTGCCTCCGGTGAAGCATTGGTGTTCTGTCCCACTTGTAATTTATATGCCTCAGTTTGCTGGGAGGGTTGGCATCATTTCCAGTTCTGTTTCTCAGTGGTTTGTATATCGAGTCCAGTTCAATGTGTTTGTTAATGGAGTTGCAGTTGGAATACCAGGCCTCCAGGAATTCTCTGGCATGTCCCTGTTTGACTTGTGCTATTATGCATGTGTTGTCCCAGTCGCATTTGTGTGCTTCTTTGTCTTTGTGTACTGGGACCAGTGAGAATTGGTCCTGTCTCTTGGTGGCTAGTTGGTGTTCGTGTATCCTTATTGTCAGTTTTCTTCCAGTTTGGCCGATGTAGTGTTTCTCACAGTCCTTGTATGGTATCTTGTATATTACATTAATTTTATTGGTTGTGGGTACGGGATCCTTTACATTTGTCAGTAGCATTCGCAGGGTGGTTGTTGGTTTGTGGGCTACTCTGATACCTAGGGGTCTGAGTAGTCTTAGAACAAAGAAGAAAAGAACAAGGAAAACTTACAGCCCAGGAACAGGCCCTTCGGCCCTCCAAGCCTGTGCTGATCCAAATCCACTGTCTAAACCTATCGCCCAATTCCTAAGGATCTGTACCCTCAGCTCCCCACCGACTCATGCATCTGTCCAGACGCACCTTAAATGAATCTACCGTGCCTGCCTCTACTACCTCTGCTGGCAACGCGTTCCAGGCACCTACCACCCTCTGTGTAAAGTACTTTCCCCGTGTATCCGCCTTAAACTTTTCCCCTCTCACCTTGAACGTGCGACCCCTCGTTATTGAATCCCTCACCCTGGGAAAAAGCTTATCTCTATCAACCCTGTCTATACCCTTCATGATTTTGAAGACCTCAATCAGGTCCCCCCTCAATCTCCTTTTTTCTAATGAAAACAATCCTAACCTACTCAACCTCTCTTCATAGCTAGCACCTTCCATACCAGGCAACATCCTCGTAAACCTAGTCTTGTGGTCATCTCTAATATGTCTCTGATATACAGTAGGGTGACTAGTGAGTCTGGCCATGTTGTGTCTTCTTGTTGTGGTCTGTCATGGAAGTAACAGCAGATTGTGCTTTTTGAGTTCTCATTCCTTTTAATAACTCCACATAAGTGCTCCTGTTCTGCTTTGCGCAATTCTAGATGCTGCAGTATGTTGTGGCTTGTTTGAATAATATCCTGATACAGTTCCTTTTATGGGTGTTGGGGTGGTTGCTAGTATAATTAAGTATCTGGTCCGTATGTGTGGTCTTTGTGTACACGCTGGTCTGGAGACCTCACCAGCGGTGCACTGATGATGTTACCTAGCAGGGTGACAAAACTCTGCAATCAAACAGCGAGCAAGTCTACAGCCTCATCCACACTCCAAGCTCCGAATCGGCTCAAAAACTTTGTGCCTGTCACAGTTTAAGGTACCTGGTTTATGGCGCAATTGTGGTCAGTGCGAATGTCTTATACATTGAGTTTATACCCTGGCCTTCGCATGGAGCTGCTGCCCTCTTAACAAACAGCCCAGACTGAACATGTAAGATACCAGGCAAGGTTATCAGCGCACATTCAGAAGACTTTAAGGGCTGCTTCAAACTGAAGCCTCTTACAGAGATGCCAAATGCTGTCTGGTTCCTCTTTAAACAAGTTGCAGACAACTCCGACCAGAATGTTATGAATAAATTTGCTCAGGTGTCCCACAATTCCAAAACGGTCAAATTAATTTGAATACAACCTGGTACTAAGGCAAAACATTCCGTCTTTCTTAGGAACGAAATTACAGTAATCTTTATGACTAAAATTACTCTCCCTAATCCTACACGCCCCCTTATGGTTACAATACTTCCAGAGTCTTTTGTAAATTTACACAGTCGCTTTCTCTGTGGCTCTGCCTCTGGGTCCGTGAAGCTGCTTTCTCTCTCTCTCTCTCTCTCTCTGGATGGTCAGCTGGTCTCTGCCTCTTGCCATGCTGGTCTCCTCAGAAAGCCTCAGACAATTCCAAGAGTGGTTTCAAGAGAGGTATCTGCAGGTGCTCTATGTTTTCATGCCTTTCAGATGGTTTTCTGGAACTTTCTATAGTTCTGGCCAATCAGAGAAATGCACTTAATCATTTGAAACATGACGCAATCATTTAGATGGCATGCTACTGTCAGTTTCTTTGTCTAGCAGGACTTGGTGCCATTCTATTGAATAAGAGACAGTAAGGACTGCAGATGTTGGAAGCCAGAGTCAATAAATATGGAGATAAAAGGTACTGCAGATGCTGGAGAATCCGAGATAACAAGGTGTGGGGCTGGATGAACACAACAGGTCAAGCAGCATCATAGGAGCAGGAAAACTTGATGTTTCGGGCCTAAACCCTTCATCAGAACCATCCACAACCTCATCACCTCAGGTGACCTCCCACCCATCGCCTCCAACCTCATCGTTCCCCAACCCCGCACCGCCCGCTTCTATCTCCTTCCCAAAATCCACAAACCTGAATGCCCTGATCGACCCATTGTCTCCGCCTGCTCCTGCCCCACCGAACTCATCTCCACCTACCTAGACTCCATTTTCACCCCCTTGGTCCAGGAACTCCCTACCTACGTCCGTGACACCACCCACGCCCTCCACCTCCTCCAGAACTTCCAATTCCCAGGTCCCCAACACCTCATTTTTACTATGGATGTCCAGTCCCTATATACCTGTATTCCCCATGCTGATGGCCTAAAGGCCCTCCGCTTCTTCCTGTCCCGCAGAACGGACCAATCCCCCTCCACCGACACCCTCATCCGCCTAGCCGAACTCGTCCTCACCCTCAACAACTTCTCTTTCAATTCCTCCCACTTCCTACAGACAAAGGGGGTGGCCATGGGTACCCGCATGGGCCCAAGCTATGCCTGCCTCTTTGTAGGTTACATGGAACAATCCCTCTTCCGTACCTACACTGGCCCTAAACCCCACCTCTTCCTCCGTTACATTGATGACTGCATCGGCGCCGCCTCGTGCTCCCACGAGGAGCTCGAACAGTTCATCCAATTCATCAACACCTTCCACCCCAACCTGAAGTTCACTTGGACCATCTCCAACACTTCTCTCTCCTTCCTGGACCTCTCTGTCTCCATCTCGGGCAACCACCTAGAGACAGATGTCCATTTCAAGCCCACTGACTCCCACAGCTACCTGGAATACACCTCCTCCCACCCACCCTCCTGCAAAAATGCCATCCCCTATTCCCAATTCCTTCGCCTCCGCCGCATCTGCTCCCAGGATGAGACATTCCAATCCCGCACATCTCAAATGTCCTCATTCTTCAAGGACCGCAACTTCCCCCCAACAGTGGTCGAGAACGCCCTCGACCGTGTCTCCCGCATTTCCCGGAACACATCCCTCACGCCCCGTCCCCGCAACAATAACCAAAAAAGAATCCCCCTCGTCCTCACATACCACCCCACCAACCTCCGGATCCAACGCATCATCCTCCGACACTTCCGCCATCTGCAATCAGACCCCACCACCAAAGACATTTTTCCCTCCCCACCCTTATCTGCCTCCCGGAGGGACCACTCCCTCCGCGACTCCCTTGTCCGCTCCACACTCCCCTCCAGCCCCACCACACCCGGCACTTTTCCTTGTAACCGCAGGAAGTGCTACACCTGCCCCCACACCTCCTCCCTCACCCCAATCCCAGGCCCCAAGAAGACTTTCCACATCAGGCAGAGGTTCACCTGCACATCTGCCAATGTGGTATACTGCATCCGCTGTACCCGTTGTGGCTTCCTCTATGTCGGGGAAACCAAGCGGAGGCTTGGGGACCGCTTTGCAGAACACCTGCGCTCAGTTCGCAACAAACAACTGCACCTCCCAGTCGCGAACCATTTCAACTCCCCCTCCCATTCCTCAGATGACATGTCCATCCTTGGCCTCCTGCAATGCCACAGTGATGCCACCCGAAGGCTGCAGGAACAGCAAATCATATACAGCCTGGGAACCCTGCAGCCCAATGGCATCAATGTGGATTTCACAAGCTTCAAAATCTCCCCTCCCCCAACCGCATCCCAAAACCAGCCCAGCTCATCTCCACCTCCCTAACCGGTTTTTCCTCTCACCCCAAGCCACACCCCCATCTCCTATCCATAACATCATCCCGCCCCCTTGACCTGTCCGTCCTCCCTGGACTGACCTATCTCCTCCCTAACCCCCTACCTACACTCACCTTTACTGGCTCCATCCCCGCCTCTTCGACTTGTCTGCCTCCTCTCCACCTATCCTCTCCTCTATCCATCCTCTATCCGCCTCCCCTTCTCTCCCTATTTATTTCAGAAACCTCTTCCCCTCCCCCATTTCTGATGAAGGGTTTAGGCCCGAAACGTCAAGTTTTCCTGCTCCTATGATGCTGCTTGATCTGCTGTGTTCATCCAGCCCCATGCCTGTTATCTCAATAAATATGGAGCTGGACAAACACAGCAGGTCAGACAACATCAAAGGAGCAAGAAAGTCAATGCTGATGAAGGGTTTTGGCTCAAAATATTAACTTTCCTGCCTGTTTGATGTTTCCTGACTTACTGTGTTTGCCCCGCTCCATGTTTATTAAACCCTGTGCCTTTCTGTCTGGACTGTCCTTTGCTTAGTGGATAAGTTGCTGGGGGTGTCTGTGCAGAGATGACTGTTGCCTGCTGAGTTTGCACTATGTCTGGTGTGTGGGTTTTGAGATTTCAGGGTTTTATTTGGCCAATGCTGGACACATCTTCTTTTCCTTTGTGTGATGCTCTCTGCAACATTTCCATCTTTCTCTTTGTCCATGATCATTCTGACCTTTGGGCCTGGAATGTCTATCAGCATCATGCCAAAACTGGTCTGTTCTGTAAGAAGTTGCTCTACTTATTGATTTGCATTCTCAACACTTCTGCAAATGTTGATTGCTTTCCAGAGAGTAAGTTTATCCTCTCTCAGTGGATGTGCTCTCACTGTAGGATCCTCAATGGCGAAGACAATCCTTTCTTTAAATCAGAGATAACAAGGTGTGGAGCTGGATGAACACAGCAGGCCAAGCAGCATCAGAGGAGCAGGAAGGCTGACGTTTCGGGCCTAGACCCTTCTTCAGACCCTTTCTTTAATTCAATCAGCTTTTAGTTGCACATATTCACAGGGTTATATATGTCAATGCAGCCACATCTTTTATCAATTAACTGTTTTACCTTGGGCCCTAATATTGAACAAATGCTGATTATATACCATGTTCCATTATAATTCTAAGTCCACCTTCAAAGTTTTCAATTCTGCAGTGTTTTTATCTGATCTTCAAAGGAATTTGTTGCAGGATGCATTTATGCTGTAGCTGCTCCTACCTGCTCTGGAAGATGAATGAAATATTTCACAATGACTTAGATTTGCCATTGTGAGTGTCAGTTCTCTTTCAAACCCCCTTTCATTTCAATTGGTGCCGTGAAAATAAATTTTACACTTATTATGCTTTATCCCTAATGATTCAACTGACCTGCTTCCTTATTCCTTCTTTGTGTTTCCTTGTGGCCTTTGCAGGTTTCAGAAGCTCTAATTATTCCTGTGCTCTTCTTTTAGTAGCTATGCCTGTCACAGCTCTACAACACTCAACATCAGGTCCTCTCTGACATTATGTTACAAATTTTCAGGACATCAGACTTGCTTGTACAATATCTTTACAGCGTAACTGTCAGGTGGGTGCCTGCAATGAGTACTTCATGCTAGTGGTTGCAAATCAATGGCAAGCCAGGAGGATCATTGATATTGTATTATGTTTTAGTCCCAGTTTCTCTTTCCATAAAGACAGCCAGATCTGTTGAATATTTCTAGTACTTTTATTTTTATTCCAGCACGTGTCAGTGTTGTTTCATTACATTTGCTGTGACATCACAAACCTGCGCTGACATTGCACCATCTAGGACCGTGTTGTTTTATTAAGTCAACCACATCTCACTAAAAAGATCCTTTCCTTTTTCCCTCATGTTATCAATGATTCCCATCTATAGCTCCTACTTTGGTGTAATTTGAAGATTTTTTTTAAACTATCACCTCGTAGGCAAACACTCAACACAAAGTTATATTGAGAAAGGAAATTGTCCTCAAACTGCTTCTTGTTATAATCCCCCAGTACAATAAACATCCATTAAATAGTGCTCTGTATTACTGTCATTTGGCTGACTTCCCGTCCATGAAGTTATATTCTCTTTAATGTTCTGCACTTTAGTTTCATCAAGAAGCCCTTTCTTTTATTAATGGGCTCTGTTATTTTCTCAAAGGGTTGCATTTGTTCAATAAACCTTGCCCTTTATAAATCCTCACCGGCTGTTCTTAATTAACTAAGTCATTCTAGGTTGATTTTAGTTTTTTTTCAAACTCTTACAGCTTCTCGAATGCCTAAGTTTTACGTTGTTGGTTTCACAGCTCCTTGGTTTATCTTGTTCTTTCTTGTGTTATGTGTGATTGGGGGTTGTATTTATTCATATTCCTGAGGACTGTTTGGGACTATCCGGGACACAGAAACATTTCCTTAACATTGCTGTGTGTGAAATCTGGCAGAAAAATCACTAGTGTAGAAACACAGCAACATGGAAAATGTGTAAAATATGAGCAGGAGTAGGCCATTCAGCCTTTCAAGCCTGGTCTGCCATTCAAATTGAACATAACTGACCACCCTACTCAGTTTCCAGCTGCTGCTTTCTCCCCACAGCCTTTGATCCTATAGTTTACAAGAACTATATTAAACCCGTTTTGAAAACATTCAGTGTTTTGGCCTCAGCCACTTTCTGTGGCAGAGAATTCCAAAGGCGCCCCATTCTGTGCATGAAGACATTTCTTTTCATCTCAGTCCCACAAGGCCTTCCCCAAATCGTTAGATAGTGATTCTCGGTTCTGGAATTTTATAAGATTCTATAAATCCACACCCTCATTCCCCCACCCTTCATTCTTCTAACCTACAGTGAATATAGCTCCTTATTGATTCAGCCTCTCTTCATATGTTAGTCCCTTCATCTCAGGATTTGGTTTCGTAACCCTTCATTGCACTCCCTTCATCGCCAGAACAGTCTTCGTTAGAGAAGAAGACCAAAACTGCACAGAATCTCCCAAGTGTGGTCTCACTAAGGCCTGATACAATCACAGTAAGATATTCCTGCTCCTGCACACAAATCCTCTCGTTATGAAGATCAACATATCATTTGCCTTTCAGTCGTTTCGGCGACAGAAGTCTGGAAGGAGGCGTGAGGGCAGCCTGGGAAGGTAAGCTTCAAGAGTATAAAGGTCTTACCTCGCGTGACTGCGGCCTTTCATTTGTTTCAGCGGCGGGAGTCCGGGAGGAAGCACGAGGGCAGCCTGGGAAGGTAAACTTCTCCTTTAAAAACTTACCTCGTGATTAGGCGGAGTGCGCGTCGAGCAGGAGCAGACACGGGACGGTTGAGTAAGTGAGGTAATATATTTGGGCGGTTGCTTTACCCGAAACACTACTTAGGTAGTGTCTCCCTCCTCTAACCAAAGAGGTTCTGAGCGCCGACTTGGTAAGTTACTAGATAACAAGCATGGGGCTGGATGAACACAGCAGGTCAAGCAGCATCATAGGAGCAGGAAAACTTGACGTTTCGGGCCTAAACCCTTCATCATTTCTGTGTTCATCCAGCCCCATGCTTGTTATCTCGGATTCTCCAGCATCTGCAGTACCTTTTATCTCTGATACAATTTTAACCCCACTGCGAAGCCTCTTCTCAGGATGCCTACCCTGAAGAAGTTACCCTCCTCCCTCTGGACAAACCTCAGGGAATCTCTCTCCCACTGCAACTCTCTCACCACCTCTTCGGCCTTGAAACTGCTCGACCACGTCCTGAAGCAAACCAGGTACCACAGCCACATCACCTTTCTTAGTACCTGCCTACGGAACCAGATCATCCCCAATGGACTACAATCCACATTCAAGCCTTCCCAATTTGGCCCCAACCGTGACGCATTTCTGATGAAGGGTTTAGGCCCGAAACGTCAAGTTTTCCTGCTCCTATGATGCTGCTTGACCTGCTGTGTTCATCCAGCCCCACGCCTTGTTATCTCGGATTCTCCAGCATCTGCAGTACCTTTTATCTTTGGTAAGTTACTAGTTTCTTTTTCCCAATAGTCTGTTTTTTACAATTCAGAACAATGGGAATGGATGTTAGGGCAGGTGCATGCTCCTCCTGTAGAATGTGGGAGGTAAGGGTCACCACTAGTGTCCCCACTGACTTCATCTGCAGGAAGTGCACCCAACTCCAGCTCCTTGGAAACCACGATAGGGAACTGGAGCTGGAGCTGGATGAACTTCGGATCATTTGGGAGGCTGAGGGGGTGATTGAGAGGAGTTACAGGGAGGTAGTCATACCTCAGGTACAGGAAAAAGGTAGATGGGTTACAGTCAGGGGACGGAAAGGGAACAGGCAGACAGTGCGGGGATCCCTTGCGGCCATTCCCTCAATAACAGGTATACCATTTTGGATGCTGTTGAGGGGGACAACTTACCGGGGTAAGCCATGGGTTACAGGTCTCTGGCGCAGAGTCTGTCCCTGTTGCTCAGAAGCGAAGGGGGGAGTGGAGGAGAGCATTAGTCATTGGGGACTCCATAGTTAGGGGGACAGATAGGAGATTCTGTGGGAACGAGAGACTCGTGGTTGGTGTGTTGCGTCCCAGGTGCCAGGGTCCGTGATGTCTCGGATCGTATTTTTGGGATCCTTAAGGGGGAGGGGGAGCAGCCCCAAGTCGTGGTCCACATAGGCACCAACGACATAGGTAGGAAAAGGGATGGGGATGTAAGGCAGAAATTCAAGGAGCTAGGGTGGAAGCTTAGAGCTAGGACAAACAGAGTTGTTATCTCTGGTTTGTTACCGGTGCCACGTGCTAGCGAGGCGAGGAAGAGGGAGAGAGAGCAGTTGAACATGTGGCTACAGGGATGGTGCAGGAGGGAGGGATTCAGATATCTGGATAATTGGAGCCCATTCTGGTGTAAGTCGGACCGCTACAAACGGGATGGTTTGCACCTGAACCAGAGGGGTACCAATATCCTTGGGGAGAAATTTGTTAATGCTCTTTGGGAGGGTTTAAACTATTTCAGCGGGGGGGGATGGAAACCTGCCTTGTAGCTCCAGTGTACAGGAAGTTGAGAGTAGTGAGGTCATGAATAAGGTTCCAAGGTCGCAGGAGTGTGCTGGCAGGCAGGAAGGTGGTTTGAAGTGTGTCTACTTCAACGCCAGGAGCATCTGGAATAAGGTGGGTGAACTTGCAGCATGGGTTAGTACCTGGGACTTTGATGTTGTGGCCATTTCGGAGACATGGATAGAGCAGGGACAGGAATGGTTGTTGCAGGTTCCAGGGTTTAGATGTTTCAGTAAGATCAGGGAAGGTGGTAAAAGAGGGGGAGGTGTGGCATTGTTAGTCAAGGACAGTATTACGGTGGTAGAAAGGACGTTTGATGAGGACTCGTCTACTGAGGTAGTATGGGCTGAGGTTAGAAACAGGAAAGGAGAGGTCACCCTGTTGGGAGTTTTCTATAGGCCTCCGAATAGTTCCAGAGATGTAGAGGAAAGGATAGCAAAGATGATTCTGGATAGGAGCCAAAGGAACAGGGTAGTTGTTATGGGGGCCTTTAACTTTCCAAATATCGACTGGAAACGCTATAGTTCAAGTACTTTAGATGGGTCAGTTTTTGTCCAATGTGTGCAGGAGGGTTTCCTGACACAGTATGTAGATCAGCCAACAAGAGGCGATGCCACATTGGATTTTGTATTTGGTAATGAACCAGGCCAGGTGTTAGATTTGGAGGTAGGTGAGCACTTTGGTGATAGTGACCACAATTCGGTTACGTTTACTTTAGCGATGGAAAGGGATAGGTATATACCGCAGGGCAAGAGTTATAGCTGGGGGAAAGGCAATTATGAGGCGATTAGGCAAGACTCAGGATACATAGGATGGGGAAGGAAACTGCAGGGGCTGGGCACGATTGGAATGTGGAGCTTGTTCAAGGAACAGCTACTGCGTGTCCTTGATAAGTATGTACCTGTCAGGCAGGGAGGAAGTGGTCGAGCGAGGGAACCGTGGTTTACTGAAGAAGTTGAATCTCTTGTCAAGATGCAGAAGGAGGCTTATGTAAAGATGAGGCGCGAAGGCTCAGTTCGGGCGCTTGAGAGTTACAAGTTAGCCAGGAAGGACCTAAAGAGAGAGCTAAGAAGAGCCAGGAGGGGACATGAGAAGTCTTTGGCAGGTAGGATCAAGGAAAACTCTAAAGCTTTCTATAGATATGTCAGGAATAAAAGAATGACTAGAGTAAGATTAGGGCCAGTCAGGGACAGTAGTGGGAAGTTGTACGTGGAGTCTGAAGAGATAGAAGAGGCGCTAAATGAGTATTTTTCATCAGTATTCACACATGAAAAAGACAATGTTGTCGAGGAGAATACTGAGATACAGGCTATTAGACTAGACGGGATTGAGGTTCATAAGGAGGAGGTGTTAACAATCCTGGAAAGTCTGAGAGCAGATAAGTCACCTGGGCCGGATGGGATCTATCCTAGGATTCTCTGGGAAGCTAGGGAGGAGATTTCAGAGCCTTTGGCTTTGATCTTTATGTCGTCATTGTCTACAGGAATAGTACCAGAAGACTGGATGACAGCAAATGTTGTCCCCTTGTTCAAGAAGGGGAGTAGAGACAACCCTGGTAATTATAGACCAGTGAGCCTTACTTCGGTTGTGGGTAAAGTGTTGGAAAGGATTATAAGAGATAGGATTTATAATCATCTAGAAAGGAATAATTTGATTAGGGATAGTAAACACGGTTTTGTGAAGGGTAGGTCGTGCCTCACAAACCTTATTGAGTTCTTTGAGAAGGTGACTAAACAGGTGGATGAGGGTAAAGTGGTTGATGTGGTGTATATGGATTTCAGTAAAGCGTTTGATAAGGTTCCCCACAGTAGGCTATTGCAGAAAATTCGGAGGCATGGGATTGAGGGTGATTTAACGGTTTGGATCAGAAATTGGCTAGCTGGAAGAAGACAGAGGGTGGTGGTTGATGGGAAATGTTCATCCTGGAGTTCAGGTACTAGTGGTGTACCACAAGGATCTATTTTGGGGCCACTGCTGTTTGTCATTTTTATAAATGACCGGGATGAGGGCCTAGAAGGATGGGTTAGTAAATTTGCGGATGTCACTAAAGTCGGTGGAGTTGTGGATAGTGCGGAAGGATGTTGCAGGTTACAGAGGGACATAGATAAGCTGCAGAGCTGGGCTGAGAGGTGGCAAATGGAGTTTAATGTCGGAAAGTGTGAGGTGATTCACTTTGGAAGGAGTAACAGGAATGCAGAGTACTGGGCTAATGGTAAGATTCTTGGTAGTGTGGATGAGCAGAGAGATCTCGGTGTCCATGTGCATCGATCCCTGAAAGTTGCCACCCAGGTTGATTGGGTTGTTAAGAAGGCATATGGTGTGTGAGGTTTTATTGGTAGAGGGATTGAGTTTCGGAGCCGTGAGGTCATGTTGCAGCTGTACAAAACTCTGGTGCGGCCACACTTGGAGTATTGCGTACAGTTCTGGTCACCGCATTGTAGGAAGGATGTAGAAGCATTGGAAAGGGTGCAGAGGAGATTTACCAGGATGTTGCCTGGTATGGAGGGAAGGTCTTATGAGGAAAGGCTGAGGGACTTGAAGCTGTTTTCGTTAGAGAGAAGAAGGTTAAGAGGCAACTTAATAGAGACATACAAGATGATCAGAGGATTAGATAGGGTGGACAGTGAGAGCCTTTTTCCTCGGATGCTGACGGCTGCCACGAGGGGACATAGCTTTAAATTGAGGGGTGATAGATATAGGACAGATGTCAGAGGTAGGTTCTTTACTCAGAGAGTAGTCAGGGCATGGAATGCCTTGCCTGCAGCAGTTGTGGACTCGCCAACTTTAAGGGCATTTAAATGGTCGTTGGATAAACATATGGATGATAATGGAATAGTGTAGTTTAGATGGGCTTCAGATTGGTTTCACAGGTCGGCACAACATCAAGGGCCGAAGGGCCTGTACTGCGCTGTAATGTTCTATGTTCTATGTTCTATTTGCCTTCTTCACCGGCCGCTGTACCTGCAATGCTTACTTTCAGTTACTGGTGACAAGGACGCCCAACTGTTGTCACATATTCCCCTTTCCCAATCTATCACCAGTCAAATGATAATCTGCTTTCCTTTTTTGACACCAAAGTGGATAATCTCACACTTTTCCACAATATACTTCATGTGCCGTGTATTTGCCCATTCACTCAACTTGCATCCTCCTCACAGTTCACACTCCCATCCAACTTTTTGTCATCTGCAAATTTGGAGATATTTCATTGAGGTCAATCAGCTGAATCATTACCCTATATTTCAAATAACTGCCGTCCAAGTATTGGCACCTTGTGGTGCCCCACTAGTCACCTCCTGCCATTCAGAAAATGACCCAGTTATTTCTTCTCTTGTTTCCTGTCTGCTAACCAGTTCTCTATCCATGTCAGTACATGAGCCCCAGTCCCATGTGCTTTAATTTCCTATGCTAACCTCTAATGTGGGGCCATCTCGAACACCTTGTGAAAATCCAAGTAAACCACATCCACTTACTTTACTTGATCAGCTCCAATAGTTATGTCCTCAAAAAATTCCAGTAGATTTCTCAAGCATCATTTCCCTTTCGCCAATCCCTGCTGGCTCAGTCTGATTCTGCCTCTATTTTCAAAGTAGTCTCCTATTAAATCTTCTCCAATGGTCTGTAACATTTTTCTTATTGCAGTTATCAGGTCAATTGGTCTATAATTCCTTGCTTTCTCTCCTTTTCAATAGTGCGGTTACATTATCTACTCTCTAAGCCATAGCAACCGTCACAGAGTCTAATGAATCCTGTATGATGACCACAAATGCATCCATTATTTCAAGGGGTACTTCCTTAAATATTCTGGGATTCCCCTGAAAATGATCATTTCTTAGCCTTTCCTTGCAGTTCTAATATTAACTATTAACTGAACAGGGCAGTTCACTATGAGAGCTTATGGAAGATCATGCTGAATCTTATTGAAATCTGAATGAGTAGACAATGCAGACAGGAGCAAGGAAGATAGAGGATTGATTTAAAAGAAATTATGAAAGTGTTTTGAAAGGTCAACACTGTCCCCGAATCAGAAACATATCAACCATAATAAGACAGCCAAAAGGACAAGATTGACGCTCAAATGATTTTATTCTTTGAAGCAATGTTTTATTCGTTCATCAGTGAAAAAGATAAGGATAAAGCGTTTGCAGTTATCATCAGGGAGAAGTGCCAAGTGGATACTCTATCTTGATCTTCTCTGGAGGTTCCCAACATCAATGATGCCAGTCTTCAGCCAATTCCATTCATTCCAGGTGATATTGAGAAATGGTTGGTGTCACTGGATACTGCAAAGGCTATTGTCTGACAAAAAAATGCTTTCCTTCCACCATCGACGCTCAGTAGCAGCAGTGCGTACTATCCACAAGATGCACTGCAGAAATTCACCAAAGGTCCTCAGACAGCACTTTCCAAACCCACAACCACTTCCATCTAGAATGACAACGGCAGCAGATGCATGGGAGCACCACCCCCTGCAAGTTCCCCTCCAAGCCACTCACCATCCTGACTTAGAAATATATTGCCATTCCTTCACTGTTGTTGGGTCAAACTCCCAGAATTCCCTCCCTAAGGGCATCATGGGGTCTACGCTTCAGCACATGGACTGCAGCAGTTCAGGAAGGCAGTTCATTACCACCTTCTCAAGGAAAATAAATGCTGACCCAGACATTGACACACACATCCTGTGAATGAATAAAGAAAGTGTACATTTCATAAATGCTTACTGGACCTCACCTCAGCTTTCTAGTTGTTTTGCTGTTGGTAACCCATTTCTGTCCATTCGTGATAAGGTTTTGAAAACTGAAACAAGAGTAAATTTGATAAAGACTTGAAGGAAAGATATATAAGAAGAGCAGAGGGATGTGATTGAAGTTGATCAAATCTAATTTGATCAATCAGTTGGGGAGTTGTCCACTCAGGTGAGGGAAACTAGCCAAAAAAGGCACAATAGACTGAATTATATCTTGCTTCTTGACTATCGTTTCTGTGATTTAACAAAAGAATTACAAAACTATCAAACATTAAACTATTGTAAAGCAGCTTGCTGGCTTGTGTTTATAACTCACTGCCATTTCTGTAACAACTCTGTTCACGCAGTCTCCTCCCTGAGATTAACTGGACTCACTTTGAAAAATCACCTTGGAATTTTGGAGAGTCCTTTGCTGCATTTAGTGAGCTGTCAGTCAGACGAGGCGGAGCGATGGTTTCACTGGAGCCATACACCGATCAATTTGAATGGATTTGAAATTAGCTGGGAAAAGTAGAGCTAATAGGTCTGGAACTGAAGCTACGCAATCTACATTCAGATGTCAGTAAAAACTTGATTATTCATAGAATATTCCCTCCAGAAAACTTGGAATGAACTCATTCTCCAACTCTTTGTATATTGATGAATGTTCCTATTCAGGTACTTGTCCTTCATTTTTCTCCCCTCGGCAAGTGTCAGCTGTTGAAATACCTGTGTTTTTTTTTCCTACAGTAGCTATTTATAAACAACCAAATCATATTAAGTCCTCATCCACTGTCTGGTCAGTCAAACCTCATTAACATACACCCTGACGGCACAAATGTATGTAATGTAGACTCAAATCTCATCTCACTCACGATAAAACATTGCCTTGTTGACAAGTTGAATACAACGCTCATTATGGAAAATTCTACAAACAAGTCCGCTTGTGCTGGACTCTTATCTGGCAAAGCAAGAACAGGAAATTTCAATCCTTTTGGACTCTAATAATGCATTTTCATCTTTCAGGGCAGCTATAACAGCTAAAACAAGTCTAATTTTCATTAACAGGAACACTGATAACTGGCTAGATTTTCTAACAGCTGGAACCTTGGATAACTGTCAGATCGATAGCTATACCTGACACCGCAACCTAACAGCATGGCTTTGAGGCTTAATCAAAGGATGAAAAACATAATCTCCGCTCTATCCCTACACAGTGAGGCAATGCTCAATGAAACCTGACGAAACAGGCTATGCTTGTATCAGAGATAGTAGGAACCGCAGATGCTGGAGAATCCGAGATAACAAGGTGTGGAGCTGGATGAACACAGCAGGCCAGGCAGCATCATAGGAGCAGGAAAGTTTGATGTTTCGGGCCGAGACCCTTCATCAGAAACGGGGGAGGGAAAGGAGGTTCTGAAATAAATAGGGAGAGAGAGGGAGGCGGATAGAAGATAGACGGAGGAGAAGATATGTGGAGAGGAGACAGATAGGACAAAGAGGTGGGGAGGGAGCCAGTAAAGGTGAGTGTAGGTGGGGAGGTAGGTAGGAGATAAGTCAGTCCAGGGAGGACGGACAGGTCAAGGGGGTGGGATGAGGTTAGTAGTTAGGAAATGGGGGTGCAGCTTGATGTGGGAGGAGGGGATAGGTGAGAGGAAGAACAGGTTAGGGAGGCAGGGATGAGCTGGGCTGGTTTTGGGATGCGGTTGGGGGACAGGAGATTATGAAGCTTGTGAAATCCACATTGATACCATTGGGATGCAGGGTTCCCGAGCTAAATATGAGTTGCTGTTCCTGCAGCCTTCGAGTAGCATCGTTGTTGGACTGGGCCAAAGGGCCTGTTTCCACACTGTAGGGATTCTATGTTGACAGTGTGAATAGTTTTCTATACTTTCTGCCTTATGATAATGTTGTGTTTCTCACATAGACGTTGCACACCATGGGTCAGCTATTTACCTCCAGACATGAGCAAAGAGTCAAGGAGGGACTATGTTCCAATGATTATTGCAAATGTTCTCTTTACAGTTACCAATTTGGAATATCTCAGCATCTCACGGGATGCCATTCAGATACCATCTGTAACAAGATAAAAACTAAGCAACCTGGGGGTTAGGTAAAGGGCAAATCGGTAGGCTGTGATAGATTCATAGATTCATACAGTGTAGAAAAGGCCCTTCTTCCCATTAAGTCTGCACCTACATAACTACCACTAAAGGTGCAGTAATCCCAATTTCCCACACTTGTCCCACATCAGCGAACGTTATGATATTTGAAGCGCTCATCAAAATATTTTTTTAAAGATGTAAGGTTTCCAGCCTCCGCTACCTTCCCAGGAAATGTATTCCAGATTCCCACAACCCAGTGAGTGAAAAAGTTTTTTCCCCAAATCCCTTCTGAATCTCATGCCCCCCCTTACCGTAAAACTATGCCCTCTTGTAATTGACCTCTCAACCAAAGGGTGCAGCTGCTCTCCATTCACTCTGTCTGTCCCCGTCATAATCTTAAACACCTCTATCAAGCCTCCCCTCGGTCTTCTCTGCTGTAGAGAAAACAATCTAAGCCAATCTTTAATGCTCAATTTCTCCATCCCATCCTGGTGAAACTCCTCTGTACCCCCTCCAGTGCTATCACATCCTTCCTGTAATGAAGTGGCCAAACTGCACACAGCACTCCAGCTGTGGCCTGACAAACACTCTATACAACTCTAATATTACCTCCTTGCTCTTATACTCAATGCCACAACCGATGTAAGCAAATGTCCCATATCCTTCTTAACTATCCTATTCACATGTTTTGCCAACTTCAGAGATCTGTGAATAATTACCCCAAGAGATAACAAGGTGTAGAGCTGGATGAACACAGCAGGCCAAGCAACATCAGAGGAGCAGGAAGGCTGACATTTCGGGCCTAGACCCTTCAGCCTTCCTGCTCCTCTGATGCTGCTTGACCTGCTGTGTTCATCCAGCTCCACACCTTGTTATCTCAGATTTTCTAGCATCTGCAGTTCCTACTATCTCTGAAATAATTACCCCAAGATCCTTCTGTTCCTCTGAGCTACCCAGTGTCCTGCCATTCATTAACTACATCCTCATTTAGTTTCTTCTTCATCTCACGTTTATCAGGGTAAATGCCATCTGACACAGGTTAGCCTATCTGACTAACCCATCTATATCTTCCTGTAACTTACAACTATCTTCCTCACTATTAACAGCTCTACCAATCTTGCTGTCATCTACAAATTTGCTTAACATTCCCGCACATTTTCATCTCTATCATTTATATATATAACAAACAATAAGCGTCCTGGTGCTGATCCTTATGGTACACCACTGGATACCGGCCTCCAGTCACTGAAAAAGCCTTCTACCACTGCCCTTTATGTTCTATTACTAAGCCAGTTTCTGATCCATCTCACCATGTTTCCCTAAATTACCACGTGCTTTAATCTTCTCAATCAGTGTCTGATGTGGGGTCTTGTCAAAACCTTTACTGGAATCAATAGAAACTACATCAACTGAACTTCCCTCATCCACATACCTGATCACGTTTTCAAGACATTTTAACAGATTAGTTAGGCGTGACTTCCCTCTGACAAAGCCATGCTGACTATCCCAAATTAACCCATGACTTTCCAAATGGGTATTAATTCACTACTGTAGAATTTTCTCCAATAGTTTCCTTACCACTGACGTGAGACTCACTGGACTGTAATTTCCTGGTTCAACTCTACCACCCTTCTTAAAAAGTGGAACCACATTAGCCATCCTCCAATTCTCTGGCATTTCCTCTGTAGCCAGAGAGGAATTAAAAATTTGTGTTAGGCCCCTGCAATTTCCAGCCCTCACCTCCCACAGCAGCCTGGGATGTAATCGGTCCAGTCCAGGAGATTTGTCTGTTTTAAAGCCCGATAAAGCCTCCAGTACCTCCCCATTTCCTATGTCAAACTGTGAAAGTTCCTCACAGTCCCTTTTCTTGAATTCCACACATATGTTCTCCTTTTCCAGAATGAAGACCGAAAAGAAGTATTCATTCAAAACCCTTGAATGGAATGCAATTGAAAAGTGAAGATACAAACACAAGAGGATAATGGAATTTCTAAGCTATTATAGTGAAGTTAGTAATCTCTTATGTTACTGTACATGAGAGTGTTTTATGAATTGTTTAAAAGCAAGACATAGGCATTTTTGCCTGAATATTGTCAAATATTCATAGGTTCATTATCAGACAGTATAGTTCTAAGCTTCCAGTTAAAGCAGCTTCAATCTATCTCAAGTAACATTTATAAATCTGGAATCCTGACAAATTGAAATAAGCTACATTAAAAAATACACTTTATCAAACCATCAAATGCTTTGTAGCCAATGAAATCACACCACATCCACAAGCATCCACTCCCTCCACCACTGACACTCAGTAGGAGCGGTGCGTACTATCTACAAGATGCATTGCAGAAATTCACCAAAGATCTCGAGACATCATCTTCCGAGCACATGACCACTTCCATCTAGAAGGACAAGGGCAGCCAATACATGGAACCCCACCACCTCCAAGTTCCCCTCCGATCCACTTGCCATCCTGACTTGGAAATTTATCATTGTTCCTTCACTGTTGCTGGGTCAAAATCCTGGAATTCCCTCCATTGTGGGTGAACCCACAGCAGGTGGACTGCAGCAATTTAAGAAGGCAGCTCACAGCCACCTTCTCAAGGGCAACTAGGAATGGGCAATAAATACTGGCCCGACCAGTGACACACGCATCCCGGAAGTGAATAAAAGCAAATCATTAACAATGTGTTCAGTTCATCGATTTTGGTCATTCTGAGTAAGGTAGAAGTATCTGCAATGACACAGCAGGGCTCTCCCCCTCCATTTTGAAACAATGGCCTGGCGTCTTTTACAATCACCTGTGATAGAAGATGGGGCACTGATTTAAAATCTCATCAGGGAAGTCAGCAACTTGCTAACTCGTGAGGAATGTTATAGGTCATGGTCCAAAGAGGACACAAAACATGGAAGAATTGTAAACTGTTAGGAACCCCAGAAGGAACTCCAACAGTGTGGAACTCCAAAAGGACATTGACAAGTTGTTGGAATGGGCTCATAAGAGGCAGATGAAGTTTGGTGCAGAGAGTATAAGGTTGGAAGAACACTGACAGCCAATAGAAAATAGGGGTTACAATTCTAAAAAGGGTGCAGGAGCAGAGCGATCTTGTTGTATATGTGCACAGATCATTGCAAGTGGCAGCACAAATGAAAAAAGCTGTTTATAAAGTATGCAGTGTCTTCAGGTCTTTTTTAGTAGACGCACAGAGTACTCAACCAGGGAGGTGATATTGAGTGTGCACAAGACACTTGTTAGACGTCGGCTGAGTATGGTATACAGTTGTTGGTGCTGAAATACGGGAAAGATGTGAATACGGTGGAGAGAGTGCTGATGTGATTTCCAAGAATGGTTCCAGAAATGAGAAACTTCAGTTCTGAGGATGGATTGAGGAAGTTGGGACTGTTGTCCCTGGGAAGAAGAAAACTGAGAGGAGATTTGATCGAGTTTGTAAAGTCATGAGCTGGTTGAACAGGGTTCATCAGGAGAAACTGTTTTCACTTGGGAAAAATCAAGACGTTACAGATTTAAAGTCATATGCTAATGAAGCAAGTGAGGAAAAGCTTTACACACAGTGAATAGTTAGGTCTGGAACGTGGTGGAAACAGATTCAATTGAGGCATTCAAGAGGGCACTGGTTGATTATTTGGATAGAAATGATGTGCAGGGATATGGGGAAGGGGCAGGAAACTGGCATTAGGAAATCGAGGTGATGCAGGCACAATGGGTTGAATTTGCTGTAAAAGATATTCTGCAGTTCTCCATCCACCCTGCTCAACCTCAAACTGTACATTTCAGTCCTTCAGTGGCAGTTGAAAGCAAAAAGATCATGACCCGAAACATCAGCTTTCCTGCTCCTCTGATGCCGTTTGGCCTGCTGTGTTCATCCAGCTCTACAACTTGTTATCTCATGACACAGAGGAAGGAAGCTATCAATTGTAATGTAAATATGTTAAGACTCCGACTGGAGAAGTGATCTGGAAATGAAATACCGCTGAATCCACAAGCCATTTCAAAACTGTAAGTGTCTTTTCAATCGTCTAATATGGTCAGTCAGTTTGTTCAACAATTAAAGTTTCACCTTTAGTTCTCTATAAAACGTTGCTGGATCCTACTTTCCAAAGCCAGGTTTTTTTTGTAAACAACGAATAGATTTAATTCTCATATAATTCCTTTGACTTTGCAGTTCCACACAATCACATGATAAATCCTTTGCAACACAAAATGTTCAAATTCCCGATTCTAAGAATCCATAAATAACAGCTGCCAACAGTCAGACAAGGCAAGTTAAGTGTTTATTTTTTTAAATTGTTTCATAAAGACAGAGGTATGAAAATAAATCTACTTTTCTACTCATCAAATGCCAAATTCATGAAAGAAGCAACTTTTATTAACCGTATCCCAATTTATACATTATTATTAAACCCTGGTATTAAAAAAAAGTGATAAAAATTCAGTTTAATCACGAACAATTACCTGTGGGTCTATTGCCTACTTTTATTTAAATGTTTAGCAATGGAAACTTGGGGAAGGTGTGGACACTGGAACAGTAAGACCGAAGATGGACTCCTTGAACAGTATGGCCATGACCCAGGTCCAATTTCACTCATGTCAGTTATATATCAACAACTGTGTCCCACCTTCCCATTAGGAAGGTTGTGGCTTCACGAAGCATTTCTGAAACCTCAGCATGAACTCACATTCCAGAGCAGGAGCAAGGAGAAAATTCATTGCTGGAGCTACCGTGGAATATAACCCAGTCTGTAGTTGTTCACTTGAGCATACATAAATGATCCCTTTGCACTACTTTCATGTAGAGCAGTGGAGTTCTTAAACAACATTGTTAAACTCATTATTAAACTATTCCCCTGTTGCTGTTTGCAGGAACTTGCTGTGTAAAAATTGATTGCCATATTTCCTCGATCAGAACAGTGACCACAATGTAACAGCGTTTAACTTGGAAGGGTGCTGAGGTAATAAAAGAGCAGGAGAGAATACATTTTGCTCTTTTTAGAATAGATTGAGACACAAATGCAGGTGTAAATATGGACAATATTTTTCTCACTCTCATGGCTCAGCACTCTCCCTGACACTTGACAATTTGCCTATGATTGCAAAAATTTTACAATTTAGTTCAGTAGTTTGTGAAGTGGAGTAGTTTGACGCATGAGACTCATTGCAAGATGATTTGTTTTTGAAATATCTTGTACATAATCAGCAATTAGATGCCTCACCAGGTCTCAGAAATTGGCCTTCCATTTAATGGAGCATCAATCTATACTTTTGATTTTCAAAAACATTCACTGACAGTGTAACGTCTCCCCTGAGATAAGTGCCCAGAAATAACTGGTCAGGTTTTTAACAAATGTGTGATTTATGTCTTCAATAATAGGATATAGTCTTTGAGGCCTATCACCGTGAGATCTTTTAAACACAGAGCTTGTCACTTGTTGTAATTATTTCTTGCTCACTGCAAATGTTCATAGATGAAAGGAATGTTGAACTTGAAGGAAGACTAATGATTCTGGAAGGTCTTTGGAACTTTGCCCTGGCTACTTTCAAGTTTCTGACAGTGTCAGCTTTACTCAGCTGCCTACAACATAAAGAAACATAATCGCTTGAATCTTCCAGCACATTCTCTGTTATAATTAGGTTGGACCTAGATTTTAATGAGGATCAAGGGATTAATTTAAATCAATTCAATTTGCAAATATGTTGCACCAAAACCTGTCCAATTTGTCAACATTCAAATAATAGCCTAGATTTTCTGATCTTGTTATTTTGATAGAGTGGAAATTATAGATATTAAACCAGTTGCCACTGACACTATTATTGATCAGAAAATCTTGCTGCTATTCCATACTCGCCTCTGACTTGTTTGTGGGTTCAATACCTAGCCTAGATGTATATATTTAATGTGACTCTTCTTGCAGTACTGAAAGAAGACTACACTGTCAGAGGAACCATCATGTACATGTGGCATTAAATTATAGCTCTGTCTGCCATCTCAGATATCCATGACACTGTTACAAACAAAAGTAGGGTTGATCTTGTCGCTGTTGATGAGGGTTTGTTGTGTAAAAGTAGGTTGCCATATCCCCCAATGTCTAATCAATGACTACCTTTCAAATGTGCTTTACTTCCGAGCAGGGTTTCAGGGTGTCTTCATGGTTTAAAGAACATTTTATTGTCAGTTAATAACTGCAGTATGGGTCTAAAGCTTTGTTTGTGAATTTTGCACATAAATGACACCAAAAAAGCGGTAAGTTCAAAATTTTGATCTCATTTTGAATACTGTTGAAGTTTCATTGGAAGTACAAATGCACAAATTTGGAAAAGAGATCAGCTTTTGCTCCTGCAGCCTGCCCCACCTGCGATAAGATTGTGAGTGATTTGAGTGTGGCTTAAGCTCTACTTCTCTGGCTAACCCCCAATGCCTTTTGACTCCTGAGTCAGTTAAGAATCATGCGAACCCTGCCTCAAAAATATTGAATGACACCCCCAACCCCGTCACTGTCTGGGGAAGTGAGTTTTACATAATCACAGATAATTCTTTCATATCGGTATTAAATGGGAAAACTCTGACTTTTAGACACCTCCCCCACCTCCCCAACATAGTTCAAATCCCTTCCACCCGGAAAATATCCTCTCAGCACCCACCCTGACTGAGATTACCTCTTGTTTTTCTAAATTCACGCTGATACAGGCTCAACCAGACCAACTTTTCTCATAAGCCAATCCCCACGCCCCCGTCTGAGGCATCAATCAAGTGATTGCTGCAATAATGTCCTTTCTTAAATAAGGAGTCTAAATCTGTGTGCTCCAGATGTGTTCTCACCCTCTACAGCTGCAGCAAAACCTCCCTCCCTTTATATACCAAACTACCTGCAATAAACTACATACCATATGCCTTCCTAATCGCTTGTTATACCTGCAGGTTAACTTTAAATTATTCATACACTCGGACACCCAGATCCCGTTGTACCTCAGATATTTGCAATCTCTCTCTATTTAAAGAATAAGCTGCTTCTCTATTCATTCTGCCGAAGTGGATGAGTTCACCTTTGTCTATATGATGATCCATTTTCCATCATATTGAAGCTGTCTTTATCTCTTGGCAGCTTTCTTAAAAAAAAGTCCTCCTCACGAGTTACTTTTTTGCTTAACCTTGTGTCATCAGCAAATATTGAAACCTCATCTGCCATCTTCCATTCACCCGAAAAACGACCAGAGCAACTCTTTTTTCAGATTGACATGTACAAATCCTGATGATACACCAATCTCAATCAGCTTTCCTATTTGTAATGTTTAATTCACTAGTGTTAGTCAAAAGATTCAGAGAAACTCCTACCTCCCTGCACAGGCAATTTTTCAACTTCTTGCTGTTTCCTTTTTAAGTGAGCTTTAATTTCTGAGTAATTAGCTTTCTCCTGTTTCTGATCGCTTGTTTGAACTTCCTGTTGTCTTTCTCCTTCAGTCTCAATGCAGTGACCTGAACTAGGCTTTTTTTACAAAATTGTATTTGTGTAGCATCTTTATCAGAACAAAACATTTAATCGGACAGAAAAATGTGTGCTACGTAAAGGCTAACAGTGCTGGCTCGGCCATTGATGCTGGAGCTATCCTTTGGACTTGACCATTTGTGAACTGCCTCTTATTCACCAGTGACATTTAAAACAATCAATAGTATCATGCAGGTTAGCTGCTGATTATTCCCAACAGGCTCCGGTTGAATATTTCGAAGAGTGATCCCTTAGTCTGAGGTTATGTCCTCAGGTCCGAGACTCTCCCCCAAGGGGAAACAATCTTTATGCATCCACCCTGTCAATTCCTCTAAGAACTTTGTCTGTTTCAATAAGGGTACCTCTCAATCTTCTCAACTTAAATGAATACAGACCAAATCTACTGAACCGCTCCTGCTAAGAAGCCCTCCTATTGATTCTGTGGCTCCCCGAACCTGCCTTTATTTAGAACTCAGCATGCCTCTGGCCTTTAACTGACCTGATGCTAGGGAACCCCATCAGGAGGTTCCTTGTGAAGGGAATCAGATGTCAAACGTTTTCATTTCATTGGGAGCTCATCTGCAAAAGGTAACTTTGGCTCTGGGAGCCCTTTTGAATAAATATGATGCAGGAAATAAGAACAAGAGTGACCCGTTGGCTCCTCAAGCCAGCTCTACCATTCCCTAAGATCAAGTTTGATCTGATGACTCCATATTCCTCCCAACTCCTGATAACCTTTCACCCCTCTTGTTAAATTAATATCTAACCACTTCAACCCTAAAAATATTCAAAGACTCTGCTTCCACCACAAAGAGGAAGAGCTCCCCAAAGATGGACTCATCGTGCAGTTTGATTTGGGTTGGACTGCACACCATGATTCCCATAATAATTGGAGACTACACTATGTGCGTGTTGGCTTCATTGCTTTGAACAGGCTTACATTGGTGACCCCTATGCCTCATTATCATCTATTCTTCTGTCACCTTATTTCCCTATTTTTTAAAGAGCCGGATCTGGCTTCATGTTCACTGACACATGGTGGCTCAGTGGTTAGCACTGCTGTCTCACAGCCACAGCGACCCGAGCTTGATTCCATCCTCCTTCAACTGTCTGTGTCAGCATGGGTTTTATCCGGGTGCTCTGGTTTCCTCCCACAGTCTAAAGATGTGGAGTTTAAGGTGGGTCAGCCATGCTGAATCCCCCATAGTGTCCAGGGATGTGCAGGTTAGGTGGGTTAGCCATGGGAAATGCAAGGTAACAAGGATAGAGTAGGTGTGATGGATCTGGGTGGGATTTTCTCCCAAGGGTCAGTGTATACTCGATGGGCTAAATAGCCTGCTTCCACTCTTTTGGGATTCTATGACTGTTGAGAGGGTCTCCTGGCTTGAACACCCTGGCAGTTGAAATGAAAATCTGACAATACTATGGAGAAGATAAATGTGTTCACAGCAATGACTATTGTTCAAGAATAGATGGTTAAAAACATAGAAACAAAGGAAAAATAGCAGGTGGCCATTCCACTCCAGCATTCAATATGATCACTGCTGATCACCTAACTCAGTCCCCTGTGCCCACTTCCTATCCATACCTTTCATCTCTTTGACACTAAAAACTATATCTAACTCCATCTTTAGAACATTCAATGTTATGGCCTCATCCACTTTCTGTGGTAGAGAATTCGACAGGCTCCCCACTCTCTGGGTGAAGATGTTTCTCCTCACCTCAGTCCTAATGGCCTACTCTGTATCCTTAGGTTGTATCTGTGGTTCTAGACATCTGGTCATTGGGAACATACTTCCTGCAATTACTCTATCTGGTGTTGTTAGAATTGTATCGGTTTTGATAAGATTCCACCCGCTCCATTCTTCTAAAGTCTAATGGATATAGTCCTAACCAATCCAATCTCTCTTCATAAGTCAGTCCTGCCATCCCAGGAATCAGGCTAGTAAACCTTTATTGTAATCCCTTGATGAGTAGAACATCCTTCCTCAGATAAGGAGACCAAAACTGCGCACAATGTTCCAGAAGTGTTCTTACTAAGGCCCCTGTATGGCCCAAATCCCATGTGATTTTAGTTTTTGTACCAATCTTCCACGTGGGACTTTATCAAATGCCTTACTAAAGTCTGTAAAAATTACATCCTTAGCCCTTCCTCATCAATTATCTTTGTCACCTCTTCAAAAAATTCAATCAGATTGGTGAGACATGATCTTCCCTGGACAAAAAAAAACATGCTGCCTGCCACTATCTAGCCCATTTTCTTCAAAATGTGCCTATATCTTGTCCCTCAAAATCTTCTCCAATGGCTTTCCTACCACAGATGTCAGGCTTATCGGCCTATAATTTCCTGGATTATCCCTGCTTCCATTCTTAAGCAAGGAAACAACATTGGCTAATCTCCAGTCCTCTGGAACCTCGCCTATGGTCAAAGAGGATATAAAGATATCTGCTAATGCCCCAGCTATTTCTTCCCTTGTCTGTCACAGAAACCTGGGATAGATCCCATCTGGCCCTGGGGACTTGTCTACCTTAATGTAATTTGGGATACCCAAAACTTCCTTCTTCAATGTATTGACATTCTCTAGAGTATTCATACGCTCACCCCTGACCTCAACATCAGTCATGTCCTTCGTGGTGAATGCTGATACAAAGTACTCATTAAGGATGTCTCCCACTTCCTGTGGCTCCATACATAACTTTCCTCCTTTGTCCTTGAGGGGGCCTACTATTTCTCTTGCTACCCTCTTTCTTCTAATATATGCATAAAAAACCTTGGGATACCCCTTTACCCTGATTGCTAAAGATATTTCATGGCTCCTAACATCCTGGCTCACGTAACATGGTGTAACGTTACTAATTGTCAGTGCACCAAATATATATTTTGTTACAAAATAAAAACCAAAGAACTGCAAATGCTGGAAATCAGAAACAAAAACAGAAATTGTTGGAAAAGCTCAGCAGGTCTGGAAGCATATGTGAAGAGAAATCAGTGTTAATGTTTCTGGTCCAGTGACTCATCCTCAACCGATCTAACAGAAACAGTTCTGAAGAAGGGTTGCTTTTTTTTTACGGGGAAGATCATACCTCACCAACCTGATTGAATTTTTTGAAGAGGTGACAAAAATAATTGATGAGGAAGGGCTAAGGATGTAGTTTATATGGACTTTAGTAAGGCACTTGAAATGTTAACATTGATTTCTCTCCACAGATGCTTCCAGACCTGCTGAACTTTTTCAACAGTTTATGTTTTTGTTATATTTTCCTTCAGATACTTGAAGGAGAGAAAGTTTACAACAAAGTGAAATGAATTAATATTTGAAAATGAAATGCTATTTTAAGATTCAATATCTTTACGGTTTTTGTTGGGAGGGAACAGGAGAGACAAAAAGAAAAGTTTTCCTCACATTTTTTCATCATAATTAAAGAATGCTCGATTAACTGTAGTTCTATCAGAACGACAGCAAAGTTTTAACATGGTCTTTGTGCCAGAGCTAAGGTCTAATAATGAGAAGAACTGCCTGAGAGATTGAACCAGTTTGCTTCGCACCAAATAATTTCCTGAATTAAAAAGAAATCAAATTACATATTATTCAGAATCTGGCTGAATGCCCAGTGGAAAAGAAAACTCATTGTTTAACTTTGAAAAAGCCTGTAAACTTCTGATATTGTATTAAGAGTTGGCTGTTTAGGACTAGGCCATGTCATTTTAGGACAAAGTCTGCAGTTGTCACATATCAGACATCATGGCCATGTTTTTGCTGATGTGTGCAGGTGGGCTGCCTCTAGTATTAGCAACTGTGTGATAATGCTCTGGGAAAATCACCATTAATATGATGCCTCAGGTGCTGTCAGTGAAATTTAAAAATGGAATTTAAGACTGTCCAGGCAAATTGCTGCACAGTAACAAAAGTTTTTGTTCTCTGTTTGTGAGCCTTAATTAAGAGTTGTCATAGGAACAAACACTGCTCAGATAGTTCCATCTACAAGTCCAGAAAAATTAGATTTATAGCAGAAAACAGGCAAAGAAAAGAGTAAAATGTAAAGATGAGATCATCAGAACATATGAAATCAGAGCAAAGTGGACCATTGAGACTGGGAGGAAAGTGAAAGATATCACCATCATTGTGAAGCTGAATGAGAGAAGAGTTCATAGAAGCAGAGGAATAAGAGCAGGCCATTCAGTCCATTCAATAACTTTCATCCACCCGATCCCCAGAACCCTGGATGCTCCTGGTGATCAGAAATCCATTAATTTCCACCTTAAACATTCTCAAAAGATTCAGCTTGCAGTGTCCTCTCTTGTCGAGAATTCCAAAGATTCATAACCTCTGAGTAGACATCCTTTCTCCTCATTTCAAACATAAGTGACATCCCACTTATTTTTAAATTGTGCCTCCAGCTTTAGACTCTCCAATCAGGGAAACATCTTATTTCCATCTACTCAGCCCATCCTTTGAAATATTTTGTAAGTTTCAGTGCGATCATTTCTCATTCTTCAAAACTGTACAGCATACTGGCCCAGTTTGTCCAAACTTTCTCTATCGGACAATCTCACCACCAAAGGAATAATTCCAGTGAATCTTCATAGCACTCCCTTTATAGCAATAATATCAAGTCAGTTTCATTGCAAAACAGATTTAAAGAAAAACCATGCTTAAGAAGGGAAATGATGGCAGAAGTCAAAAACCAGGGGCAGACAACCCCTACACCTTATTTCTACCTGTCAATCAAGCTGGGACATGATAGGAAAACAGTTTGGTAATTGGTGGTTATTTCTTCTTTGTTGATTAACCAAGAGATTTAAATCAGAAGGTGTGATTATAGCTGAAGACTGCAGTTATAAATACATTTTTAAAATATTTAACATTCAAATCAAATACAATAGAGATGGCTGTGCAGGTGATGTGTTGTAGCTGTAAAGTGCGGAGCTGGTGGATGCCAGGCAGTTCCAGTTGACCACAGCTGCAGCAAATGTTGACAACTCAAGGAGATCAGGCTCTGGGTTGATGAGCTGGGGTCTGTGCTGCTGACACTGTGACACATCAAGGAAGGGGAGAATTACTTGGATGCTATGTTTCAGGAGGCATTCACATCTTTTAGATTAATTACATCAAATTTTGTCTTTGGTCAGGAACAGGAAGGATGTGATTGCGACTGAAAGGTATTGGGATCCAGAATGAGTCTCAGCAATCCTCTTGCCCAGTAACTAAAAGATTCTTGTTCCTGATGTGGACAAGGATATAGACTGCTGGAAGGAATAGAAAAATGACGACAGCAGCACTCTTCAGAGCGCATTCAAGTTAGCAGAGAAAGAAAAGTGTAATACAAAAGGGGAATACCCTGATTCAGGAATAAATAGTGCTCCCTACAGCAAAGACAGAGACTACCAAAGACTGTGCTGCCTAGTTGTTGTCAAGGTTCAGGACATCTCGACTGGGCTGGAGAGGAAATTAGAGTAAGACGGGAGCGTTCCGGCTATTGTTGTCCATGTGGCTTACTAATGACATAAACAGGGTCAGGGAGAAGGTTCTGCTGAGGGATTACAAGCAGCTCAGGGTTAAATTAAAAATGAGAACCGCAAAGGGAATAATCTCAGGATTACTACCTGAGTGTTATGTAAATTGGTTTAGGGCAACTAATTTGTGTGGGAGGAATGTGTTCTGATTCATGGGACACTGGCACCAGTACTGGGATAAAGAGAGAGGTATTCTGTTGGGATGGACTTCGCTTGAACTCTTCTGGCATCAGTGTCTTCATGAGTAGCATATCGAGGGTTGTAGACAGGTAATTACATGAGTCTTTACTCAATGGAGTTTAGAAGGATGAGGAACAATCTAATTGAAACTTACAGAATACTGAGTGCCCTGGATAGAATGGATATGGAGAAAATGTTTCCACTAAAAGGAGAAACTAGGACCCGAGCCAGAGCCTCAGAATGAAGGGACGATGCTTTAGAACTGAGATGAGGAAGAATTTCTTCAGCCAGAGAGCGGTGAGCCTGCGCAACTCATTGCCACAGAATGTTGCATAGGACAAGTCATCGAGAATATTTAAGACAGAGATAGACAAGTTCTTGATTGGTAAGGGGATCAGGCATTACAGGGAGGAGGCAGGAGAATGGTGTTGAGAAACATATCAGCAATGATCAAATGACAGAGCAGACTCAATGGGCCAATTGTTCCTATATCTGATGGTCTTATGGCCTAATTAATGTTGGGAGGTGGGTTCAGCTGAAGGGAAGTTAAAAAAAAAACAAAGGAAATGAAATAGGTTGAGTGAGTGGGCAAAGCCATGAAAGATGGTGTTTAACGTAGGAATGTATGAAGTCATGCACTTTGGTCGAAGGAATCAAAAGGCAGATGATTGTTAAATAGAGAGAGACTCAAACAAGTGCAGCACAGAGGGAGCTGGTTGTTTTTGTGCATGAAACAAAAAGATTTCATGCAGGTGCAGCAAGTAATTGAGAAGACAAATAGAATTTTGAACTTTGTTGCAAACGGTTTGGAGTTTACAAATAGGGAAATCTTGTTACAACTGTACAGGATACTGCGAGCTCGTATTTAATCAGGAATGTGCTATCATAAAAGGTTATTAAAGTAGATTCAATTGGCTGGTCCTGAAATGAAAGGGTTAATTTACCAAGAGCGGCTAAACAGGTTTGCCTTTAATTCAGATAACAAGCATGGGGCTGGATGAACACAGCAGGTCAAGCAGCATCATAGGAGCAGGAAAACTTGACGTTTTGGGCCTAGACCCTTCATCAGAAATGGGGGAGGGGAAGAGGGTTCTGAAATAAATCGGGAGCGAGGGGGAGGCGGATAGAGGATGGATAGAGGAGAGGATAGGTGGAGAGGAGGCAGACAAGTCGAAGAGGCGGGGATGGAGCCAGTAAAGGTGAGTGTAGGTAGTGGGGTAGGGAGGAGATAGGTCAGTCCAGGGAGGACGGACAGGTCAAGGGGGCGGGATGATGTTAGTAGATAGGAGATGGGGGTGTGGCTTGAGGTGGGAGGAGGGGATAGGTAAGAGGATAAACAGGTTAGGGAGGTGGAGATGAGCTGGGCTGGTTTTGATTCATTACAGTTCAGTAGAATAAGGGTGATCATTTTTAATTCATTACAGTTCAGGAGAATAAGGGTGATCATATTGAGACATACAAAAGGCTAAATGGCCCATTCATGCTCTTATTTTGTTTGTTTAATGTGCCCATCCTTATGATCCCTTTGGGCAGTTTTTGTCCTCTCATTCAAGAAAAGATATCATTTCATTTGAGACAGTTCAGAGAAGATTCACAGGAATGATCCTTGGTTTGGACAGATTATTGTACTTCACCTTGAAGGGCGATGTAAAATATTGCTTTAAATTATCTGTAATTTCCCTGCTGTCTCGTTTTTCCCCTCAATGGAGTGTTTAGGACCAGAGGGCATAGTCTCAGAATACAGGGGCACCAATTTAAGACTGAGATGAGGATTAATTTCATCTCTCAGAGGGTTGTGAGTCTGGAAAGCCTTGACACAGAGAGTTGTGGGGGCAGAGTCCTTGTGTATATTTAAGGCTGAGATAGATAAATTCTTGATCAATCAGGGAATCAAGGGTTGCAGGGAAAAGGCAGCAAAGTGGAGGTGAGGAATGTCAGATCTCCCATGATCTTGTTAGATGGCAGAGCAGGCTCAAGGGGCTGAATGGCCTGTTCCGGTTCATATTCCTATGATCTTATGAGTCAGAATGACTGTCTTTAACATCAAGGCCTGATTCATCAATGACCTTTGCTCCAATATAATTTCAGAGGTGGGGATGTTCACTGATGAATGCATGATGTTCAGCACTATTTGTAGTTCCTCAGATACTGAGGCAATCCTTCCTGACACTAACAAGGTCGGGATTGTTACACATTTGTATTAAAATATCCAGGCTTGGCATGATAAGTGGCAAGTGACAAATGACAGGCAATGACCCTTGCCGTCAGAGAGAATCTAATCATCATTTCCTGAAATTCAAATACTTTTTATTCATTTACGGGACATGAAATGCTGTCTGGACCAAAATTTATTGCCTGTCCCTAGTTGCCCTTGAGAAGGTGATGGTGAGCTGCCTTCTTGAACTACTGCAGTCCTCCTGCTGTGGATAAACCCATTATGCTCTTGGGGAGGGAATTCCAGTATTTTGACCCAGTGACACTGAAGGAACAGCGATAAGTTTCCAAGTCAGGATAGTGAGTGGGTTAGAGGGGAGGGAGTGAATATTTGTGGATGCAGTGCCAATCAGGTGAGCTACTTAGTTCTGGATACCGTCAAGCTTCTTGAGTGTTGTTGGAGCTGCAGCCATCCAGGTAAGTGGGGAGTATTCCATCACACTCCTGAGTTGCGCCTTGTCAATGGATTCGGTGTTTCAATGTCTAGGCAGATCAGAATTTTGTCTCCTAAAAAGTGATTGTCCTGAGGCTTCCATCTATCTTCACATTACAGGTGTATCAGTGGGATGATCGGATGAAATAGAATGTAGAATATAGAACAACACAGGAACAGGCTGTACCCTAAAAGACATTTGTGAAGCAAAGGGAATTTTCCTGATAATTGATAATAGGAACCTATGCCCTCTCATTTTTGACATTTCCAACCTGGGAAAGAGACTGTGACTATCCATCCTATCCATGCCTCTCATCATTTTATACACTGTGATCAGGTCGCCCGTTGGCCTTTGCTGCCCGAGTGAAAACAATCCAGGTTTGTCTAACCTCTCCTTAAAGCTAATACACTCCAGTCCAAGCAACATCCTGGTAAACCTCTTCTACACACTTTCAAAGGCCTCCATATCCTTCCGACCGTGTGGCAACCCTCCTCAGACAGGCAGCAGTCTCCCACAGGAGTGGGGAGGTCACAAACATACAGTAGACACAGGGCTATCCGACATATCAATATGTACAATTACAACTGAATCCTCACTGGAATACAAAACATGGGAACAATGGAAAAGAATTGAACAGAATCACAAATATGTGCCACATGTTGAAATCCAAGAGATGGTAATCACAAAAGGCTTCAAAAGAAGCAAAGGGACAAACTGGGAAAATCAACTTGGTGAGTGCGATGCCTCAGTGGGCAAGCAATCACAGGCCTTTCCATAGCTACTGAGATACATTGAAGAGCCTTCAATAGGTCAGTGGTGGAAGATAGAGACAAAATAATTTAGTCATAAAGAGAAAGGATGTGAAAAGACTAGGAAACTGAAATAAAAAAAGGTCCCTGAGGATTATAAAGGAAACAGAAAAGAATGTAATCAAGAAATTAGGAGGGTGAGGTGGGACCAAAAAGTTTCCTTGGCAAGTAGGATTAAGGAGAAGGTTGAGCCATGTCATATGTATGTTAGGAGAAAGAGGGTAAGTAGAGAAAGGGTCAGTCCACTCTAGGACCAAGGAACGAATTTATGCGTGGAACTGGAGGAAGTGGGTGAGTGCTGCATATTGGGATTCACCAAGGAGAAGGACATGGATGATGGTAAGGTTAAGGAGGGTGTATGCTGATATTCAGGGGAATGTCAGTATTGAGAAGGAAGTGTTCGGTGTCTGAAAAACAGAAAAGTTAGCAGGGCCTGTGGGGGTCAAGGGAAGAGATTACTGGAGCCTTGACCGAGATTTTTGCATTCTCTTTAGCCGCAGGCAAGAGCCCAGAAGACTGGAAAATAGCCAATGCTGTTCCGTTGTTTAAGAAGGGCATGAGAATAATTATAGGCTGGTGTGTCTTATATCAGTGTGAGGGAAATTATTGGAGAAGTGAATAACTCACATGTGAAAGTAAATGGACTTATTAGGGATAGTGAGCATGGCTTTAATTGGGGACAGTGTTGTCTCATAAACTTGATTGAATTTTTGAGGAAGTGACAAAGATGATTTATGAGGGCAGAGTAGTGGATGTCGTCTACATGGACTTTACCAAAGCATTTGGCAATGTCCTTCATGGTAGGCTAGTCCAGCTGATTAATTCACGTGGAGTCCATGATGCTTTGGCAAGTTGGATTCAAACTTAGATTGGTCACAGAAGTCAAAGGGTAGTTGTGCAGGGGTGCTTTTCTGACTGGAGGTGTGTAACCAGAGATGTTCCACAAGGATCAGTGCTGAGGTCTTTGTTGTTTTATGTATAATTGATTTGGATGGAAGTGTAGGTGGTCTGATTGGTAAGTTTACAGATGACATGAAAATTGGTTGAGTGTGGATAATGAGGAAGCATATCAAACGATACAGTAGCATATAAATCTGTGGAAAGGTGGCCAGAGAAATGACAGACAGAGTTTAATCAGGACAAGTGTGAGGTGATGCATTTTGGGAGGTCACATGTAAGAGGGAAGTATGTTGTAAATGGAAGGGCCCTTAGGAGCATTGCTATACACAGGGACCTTGGGGTGCATGTCCATAGCTCAATGAAAGTGACAACACAATTGGGTAAGGTGGTAAAGAAGGTATATGACATGCTTATCTTCGTCAGTCAGGGCATGAGGATAACATTTGGCAAGTCCTGTAGCCGTTGTACATTACTTTAACTTGGTCACATTAGGAATATTGTATGCAGGCCTGATCAGCACACTACCAGATGGATGTGGAAGTTCTGGAGAGCTTGACCAGGATGTTGCCTGTTTTGGAGGGTATTAGCTATAATGGGAGGTTGGACACACTTGGATTGTTCTTCCTAAAGCATTGGAGACTGAGCGGCGACCTGATAGAAGTGCATAAAATTATGAGAGGCATGGATAGGTTGGATAGTTGGAGTCTTTCTTCCAGGGAGGAAATGTGAAATTGGAGGGAGCATAGGTTTAGGGTGAGAGGTGCAAGTTTTAAAGGAATTCATTGCCACTGAGGGCTGTTGAAGACAAGTCATTGAGTGTATTTATGACAAAGTTATTTAGGTTCTTGATGAGTCAAGGGAATAACGGTTCTGGAGAGAAGGCAGGAGAACGGGAACAGAAACATATCAGGAGATTCAATGGGCTGAATGGTATAATTCTGCTTCTATATCTTACAGTCTTATGGATATATGTGAGGCAAATCTTTTACACAGAGGCTGCCAGAGGAGATTGTAGAAGTGGATACGTGAGCAACATTTAAGAGGCATTTAGATTGATACATGAACAGGCAGAGAATAGGGGGACATGGACCATGTGCAGGTAGATGGGATTAGTTTAGAATGGCCTCATGGTCAGCTCAAATATGGGGAGCCAAAGGGCCTGTTCCTGTGCTGTACTGTTGTATGTTCTGAAGGTATCAACCACCATCATGTGGCATGCTAAGGAACAGAACACCAGATTAGATCATTCCGGTAGCATTCAGATTAATTCCTGATGATGTCCTCGGTAGATAAGGAGTCAAAGAGGTTTCTGCATATCATGAATCCACCCTACAGCTGTTTGATGTTTATTTCAGCTCAAATCATAAACTTAAAATCAAGGACACCATGGAGACAGAGATCCCAGGCACTATCAAATCCATTGAATTGTTTATTACAGAGTTCAGTACTTTTTTGCCAGTTGTTGTGGGTAAGAATTGCTAAAAGATACATTTATTTCAGTTGTTGTCAGAATCCAGGACAAAAAAACTGCTGAGTTTTTTGCAATCAAAAGGAGACTTCACTTCTGAACGAGTGGCTCAGTGCATTGCAAAACTGGATCAATAGCTGGAAAACACTATAACAGTCATTTTAAAGCGTTCGCGTTGTGGAGGAACATAATCCCACAGACAACAAGGGTTTCCAGCTGGGGGAAGCAGAGTGGTTTCAATGTCAGGAAGAACAGTGTCAGCATTTTTAAGAGACTGAAAACTGCAGCAAATGGAAAAATACAAGAGAAGGTTTCCAGAAAGCAGACAATTCACTAAATTGGACGTAAAGAGAAACAAGTAAAAATCAATTATTTAACAAAGTCACTTTTCGCAAGCAGCGTGTTGAGATTGTGGTCATACAGCAGTCAGTTGCCAATTGATGATCGCTATTTCCTATTAAACACTAGTTTACAGCCCAACTCACTGTAGATAGTGACATTACCGCGATCACTCAACAATCAAAAATCAGGGAACCTCAATGGAAACCAGAGCGGGTCTTGGTCATTTCAATTTGACTGCAACTCCAAATGACCTCCATGTTGGACGCTGGTTGCCAACATATTAGGGCATGCTCCATGGATACCGACCACATGTCCCCCATGGATATTGGCATTGGTCATGTGCCAGCTTCTGATATCCCTCATGGTGCATCCCCAATCCACTTACAAGATGTTTCAGCACTTCAGTGCTGCCCCCCCCACCCCGGCTGCCCCGGTAACTCTCATTGTAGCAGTAAGGAGACTGTATGCTCAAGGACACCCTCCACCCCCACCCCACACCCCCAGCTCAGGGAGTGCTCCAGGCTGCATGTCCATCTGGTATCGTCACTCACTGTCAGAGCACTCACTCACTCACTCACTCACTCTGAACACTCACTCACTCACACTGATCACTCATTCACTCTGAGCCTACGCTGATCCTTACAGAATCCCTGCCTTGCTCTTTTGAACTTTGCCCCCACGAGCCAGATATACTAGGCTCAGATTGCTGCTGTCTTGCTGTGCCATTTCACACAGACACAAAGACAGGGAGTTGATCATGATTGTCAGTAGGTCTCAGTCAGGTCAAACAGTTAAAGGGGATAGCCGTCACTCAGGGAGTTCCTGAAAACCACATCACACGCTGTCTCTGAGACCAGTCTGGGTCCTGACCGGGACAGTCACAATTGGGAGCCTCTGCTTATATAGGAGTGAGAAGCTGTACGTCAGGCAGCACTTCACAATCTGGACACTTTCTGCCCCTTTTGGGGACTGTTTCTCTCGTGGAATAAGGGAGAGGCGGGTATTAATGGAGATGAAACTGGGGGGTACAACTGTTACTGTTGGTGCCGGTGGGGACGTGTCCTGAGAGAGTGAGTGGACAACACAGAGAGCACACAAGGTTAGTGGTGTCAGCGTTTGGGGTGGGTGAAGAAGGATGTTTTAGGTAATAGTGAGAGTGGGAGAGGATGAGCCTGGGTGGGAGGTGGGTGCAGTGAGAAGAGAGAGTGAGGATGAGGTATCAGAGAGAAGATGGTGGCACTTACCCTGGCAGAGCGGAGAAGGACATTGACCTTCTTCCTACAGCACTGGGCATTCTTCCAGACACAGAGACTGCACTGACCGAGGGACAACCTCTGACTGGGATGGGCAAGATCTGGGGTCACGCTCTCCACACTCCCCACCCCGCTGTTCCCCGGGGGACAGGGCATCCTGCCTCAGAACCACCCTGTCCAGGTAAGGCTCCAGGACACTGCCCACAGAGTGGGGCACAGATATCCCCCGTCAGCCGTGTCCAGGCAACTCCAGACAGCTGCATAATGGGCTTTTATAGATGGGCTTATGTGCAAAGGATGTTGCTGAATTCTGGGACTACTGGTGGGTGCCGTGTTACTCTGGGAATGTTACATGGTCACATCAAACTGAAACCATACTTGATGTTCACCATAGGCAGCAATGGCAAATAACGTGTCATTGTTTGGTAAGATTCACCAAGAGAACTCATTCACCTTCAAAGTAACAATCATTTCACTAAACTCAATGTGGCTTGGACTTTGCCAAAAAAACACAAAATTCAGCATAATGTGTTTAAGATAATCACTGTTGTTACAATCTTAGCAGCCAACTTTGTAATGGCTCAAAGCGGGTGTTACCAAAAATACAATGTCCAGGGGACATGGAACCTGAAATGAGGGATCAAACTTCCAAACCATTTAGTTATTAGGGGCAAGAGACGAGTGAGATTCACCATGCCTTAAATAATCAATAAAACATCTTTATCGAACAAAATTACATGTAACAAGGATGCCTGGAAATGTAAATGCATTTCTACTTTGAGAGAGTCAATGGGACATAATTCTGTCAAGAATTCCCACAGCTCATTCCGGATCTAAGTAAATTCAGTAAAGAAGATCACAAGATATTGATTCAGGAAGCTACGCCAATCTTATTAGACACATTCAGGAGGGGATCCGTTACTTCAGAAAGTCAAAGAAGAGATGGACAGAATACAAACATATGAATTAGGAGCAGGCGTAGGCTTTTCAGTCTGCTCTACCAGTCAATGCAATCATGGCTGATCTGTCTATGTTTCAAATTCACATTCCGGTCTACCTGCTGATAACCTCTAATTCCTGATCAGACAAGAATCCATCAACATATGTCTCAAAAATATTCAATGACCCTTCCTCCAATGTATCCTGAAGCATTGTTTCAAAGTCATACAACCCCATCAGAGCGGAAACTTCCCTTCATCTCTTGCCCTAAATATGTGACAATTTTAAACAGTTCAGCATTTGCACAAAAGAGGTACCCGCAAGTATTTTCTACTACCACCTTGTTAGGATCATTCAGGATCTTATACACTTTAATCACGTCACTTATTACTATTCTAAATAAGTGAAAACAGTCCCAGCTTGGCCAACTGTTCCTCATAGGATAACCCAGTCATTCCACATATTAGTCTAGTAAACCTCCTCTCTAACACCCCCAGTGTAATTACACGCTTCCTGAAATAGAGCCCAAACCTGCACATAGTATTTGAAATGTGTCATCTTGCCAATGCTCTGTATAATTATGTTCAAGTCCTGCACGCTAATATTTTGTGACTCTTCCACTAGAACACTGAAATCTATCTGCACATTTGATTTCCACAGATTTACCTTGTTCTTTGATTCTCCCTGCCAAAATGAACAACTTGACATTTTCACACATTGTATTCCATTTGCCAGATTTTTGCTCAATCAGTCAAATTATCCAGATCCTTATTTAACATCCTCATGTCTTCTCCACAACCTACTTTTCTCCCTGTCTTGGTGAGTTTAGGCACCAGGCCTTCACTTTCCCCATCGACGTCTTCCACCAGTCAGCTAATCTTTTATCCATGACTAGACATAAGCCCATTCACCATGAGCTTTCATTTCCCACAATAACCTTTGATGTAACACCTTACCAAGTGCCTTCTGGAAATCAAAACAATGTATGACAATTGGCTTCCATTCATCTGTAGTACAGGTTATTCCTTCAAAGAAGTTTAGTGAATTGTTAAACATGATTTCCCTTTAAAGAAATCATGCATATTCTTCCTGATTACCTTCCCTTTACCGAAGCATCAAGTTATATTTTCCTTAATTGTCATTTTGAAAACACTGTCCATTACAAACATTAAGCTAACTGGTCCTTAGCTTCCTGTTTTCTGCCTCTCTCTGCTCCTTGCAAAATAAAGGCACATAACTGATATTTTCCAGTCAAATGGAAACTTTCCAGATTCTAGGAAATTTTAGAAAATGAACACCAACCTATCTACTTTCTCATTAGCTCCTCTATAAGACCCAAGGATAAGATCTAAATGTACCCAGACGCTTGTGATCTTATAGCACCATCAGTTTGTTCCCTGGGAATGTAAATTCATTATGTTCTTCTCTCCCTACTACCTCCTGGTTTACAGCTAATACTGAAAGCTTTTTTTTGTATTTTCTAAGGTTAAGACAGAAGAAAAACATCAGTTCATTTCATCCACTAATTCCTCAATGTTTATTATTAACAGGGCCAATTACAACAGCATCAGTTTACTGTCAGCACCTGCTTAGCAATAACCTGCTCATTGATACTCAGTTTGGGTTCCTTCAGGGCCATTTATCTCCTGAGCTCATTACAACCTTAGTTCAAATATGGCACAGTGGTGGTGAGCTGCCTGTCCTCAAAGCTCCAACCATGGTGGTTACGCCTTTGTGATGCATGAGCACCTGGCAATGAAAATTCCCTCTCAGTCACATTGCAGTATTATCGCAGCAGGCTCCTTGAGAACTCTAAAATAATCCACAGAGGCTGGTATCCTGTCACAAAGTCACCCTTTATTTACACATGGACAGTCCTTAACACTGATCCAGCTCTCAGAGTGAGCAAAACTTTCAACACTCCTGTTTGTATCTGTCAGCTAGGGCTCGTTGATTAGACTAGGTTAACAGCCCCAATCAGGGAACATATATTCTATGAGATACACCTGGCTGACTTCGTTATAATCACTACAGACACAACTCAGGAGTCAGTTATACATTCACGTATTGCTTCGTGCGGGGTATAGCTGAAAGTTTAAAGGATGTACCCTGCAACCTGTCACTCAGAAAGAACCAACCAGGCAGATGTTTGAAGATTTTTACTGTTTGATTCCTCCGGTCCATTCTGTGATCACATGCCATCATTTTATTTTGAACATGTTTGCAATCATGCTGGTGTCATTTGTCATCCTGTTCAGTTTCCCTGTTTACTGCATAGGTTTCCTTTGACTCTGAGAAGTTTGACGCTTTATTTTTTCTGCAGAATGTCACAATGACTGGAAGTGATAGCAACAGTGAATTTATTTCATGTATGCCGAGCTGGGGACGAAGCATTCTAGAGTTCAGAAATCCCCATATCTTGGTCAACAGGCCAATAGCTCTGTTACTCACATATCAAATGCTGATGTTAATTAAAAACAAACATCACTGAATTCATTTATCTCCTTTCATTGACTGTGGCCAGACACCAGGCAGGTGATGCTCCCAACTCTGCATGAATGTAAAGAGCCGGAGCAAATGGTTTATTAGATGGTTTATTCTTTAATAGCCACTCCTGATAATAGCGAAGTTAAACAGAAGCAGCTCTTTCTGTCAGCTGCGTACGCTTAGGGCTAAAGAGAAAGCAGCAAAGGTATTGTATCAAAATTCCTCCCGCACTCCCTCCACCCTGCCCCTCAGTCAGACACTGCTTTCATAGAGAATCAGCAGGAGACCCACACCAGTCTGACCCTGCGATCTTTGACAGTCTAATGGTCTCAGTCAGTGGTTAAAGGAACATTTCAAAGAGCCTTAAATGCACTGCATTGGACCTCGAAAGTTGGCTGAAAAAGATAAGTTCCAGATTCCATTGATGCAGGAGAATGAGAGATGCTGATCTAATTGAACTGTTTAAGATCATTCAGGTATTCCAAAAAGGGAAATGATTTCATCAGGTGGGGTTTGGGGGAGAGACTACAGAAGAAGGGGTTTGGAATCTTCCAATTACAGCCAAGCCCATCATTGATAATATCAGAAAATGTTCTTCACAGACAGTGTATTTGGAAATCTACATGTCCCTGATGTAGAGCTGGGGAGACGGGGTTGCGGGGGGGTGGTGTCAATTCAAAACCTCAGCTGTTGTTTTGGTCAGCAAGGTGGTGAACTTTTATGAAACTAAAACAAGTAGCTGAGTGAGGTTATAGATCACCAGTTGGTTCAGGATCACCGCTCAGCTATAGGTCACCAATTGATTGAATGCTGGTAAACTTTTGAAGGGCTGAATGGTCTCTTCCTGTTTGTTCCTCCTCAGACATCTCTTGCCAGGGAATGCAAATTATCATGGTCCCCAGATGGGTGGGTAATCTACTCTGCCAAATTGCTGCCAATATAGTGAAGACAATGCACACAATTGTATTGAGGAAGGGTCACCGGACCGGAAACGTTAACTCTGTTTTTTCCTTCACGGATGCTGCCAGACCTGCTGAGCTTTTCCAGCGACTTTGCTGTTGTTCCTGATTTATAGCATCTGCAGTTCTTTCGGTTTTTATTTAGTGAAGACAATATACTTCGAACTTACTTACACATGCACATTGCGTAATCTCGTGTTAATCCCTTCCAAAATAACAGCTGAGTTGCACAATTTCATAAGGCTCAGTACCTCCGCAAAGAGCAATGTCCAGTAGTACCCTGTACCTATATTCCAGTTTGGAGAATCACAACCTACTGACCTCTATGGTCTCACAGCATTAGCAAATTTTGTCTTTTATTAGAAACAGGGAAGAGCTTGAGACAGGAGCAGAAATTCATCAATCCTATCCCTCCCAAGGAGCGACGTTGGAGGAAAGCTTGAGCTGGACAATCAGGACAATGATTGTTTGCCTTGTGGTCCATACTTGTGTTACATACGTGTCTTTTTAGGCAACGACTGACTGATGGAAATTCCATCTCACAGCTATTCAATTCCCTGATAACCAAAAACAGAGATTGCTGGAGAAACTCAGCGGGTCTGGCAGCCTCTATGGAGACAGAAACAGCATTAATGTTATAAGTGACTCTTCATAACTCAAACTCACATGTTCCGAAGAAGAATCCTTTTCTTCATTCACCCACCGGAAGTGTGCCAACATTTATTGCCCATCCCTAATTGCCCCTTGAGAAGCTGGTGTTGAGCTGCCTTTGTGAACCACTACCATTTGGGCGGGAGTTATAGGATTTTGACCCACTGACAATGAAGGAACAGTGATCTATTTCCAAGTCAGGATGGTGAGGAACTTGCATATGATTATGTTCCTATGTATCTGCTGCCCTTGTCCTTCACGGCAGAAGTGGTTGTGTGCTTGCAAGGTACTTTCTAAGGAGGTTTTGTGAATTTCTGCAGTGCATCGTATCAATAGTAACACTGCTGCGACTGAGCGTTGGTGGCGAACGGAGTGAATGTGGTGTCAATAAAGCAGGCTGCTTTTTCTCGGATGGTCAAGCTTCTGATGTGCTGTTGGAGCTGCCCATCTAGGTAATCAGATGTAATTGTAATCCCAGGGCATTTCAACAACTATAATATTGACTGAGATACAGAGTGAAGAGGTACAAAGGACCTAGAATTCCTGAACGACATTGAGCCAGGTCTGTGATAAACCCAAGAGGGTGCTGAATGGTGGGGATTGTGAGGTCACTGGTATTTCTGGATTCGATATCAGGTATAATGAACAGCAGGAAGCAGTAACAGCAGGAGAGTACTTTTATGGTAATGATCATAATTCAGTCATAGTTAGCACAGTTAAGGAAAATGTTAAAAAATATTAGGAACCAACCAAAGGTTTTAAATGGTTCAGCAAAAGGGGAGTAGAAGAGTTAACAGGAAGGCAACTTGATGTCAGGCCAACAGGACACTTTCATGAAGGGGATTGAAGATGTTCATGATGTGATTTGTATATTAATTATATGTTGATTATTCAGGGTTTGAGTGAGGATTTGCAGCTTGGGTGCTGGTTGTAGATGTTGTATGTTTGCCGAGCTGGGAGGGTTGATCGCAGACATTTCTTCCCCTTACAGGGCATATCCCCAGTGCTATGGACTCTCCTGTGAAGTGCTGTTGTCTTGTGCCATATAAATTCAAACCAGCCCAAGACAACAACGCATCACAGGAGGTTCCACAGCTCTGAGGATGTCACCTAGTAAGGGAACAAAACATCTGCGATCAAACCTCCCAGTTCGGTGAACATGTATATCACAAACAACAATGGTCCCAACACGGATCCCTGTGGAACATCGCTGGTCACCGTTCTCCATTTTGAGAAACTTCCTTCCACTACAACTCTCTGCCTCCTGTTGCCCAGACAGTTCTCTATCCATGGACCCTGGAGGAAGGTATAGATGGTCTGATTAGCAAGTTTGTAGATGACACTAAGATTGGTGCAGTAGCAGATAGTGAAGGAGACTGTCGGAGAATGCAGCAGAATATAGATAGATTGGTGAGTTGGACAGAGAAATGACAGATGGAGTTAAATCCAGGCAAATGCGAGGTGATGCATTTTGGAAGACCCAATTCAAGAGCGAACTATATGGTAAATGGAAAAGCCCAGGGGAAAATTGATGCACAGAGGGATCAGGGTGTTCAGGTCCATTCTACCCTGAAGATGGCAAAACAAGCCAATAGAGTGGTCAAGAAGACATACGGCATGCTTTCATTCATTGGACGGGGTATTGAGTACAAGAGTTGGCAGGTCATGTTACAGTTGTATAGGACTTTGGTTCGACCACATTTGGAATATTGCGCACAGTTCTGGTAGCCACATTACCAAAAGGGTGTGGATGCTTTGGAGAGGGTGCAGTGGAGGTTCACCAGGATGTTATGGAGGGCACTAGCTATGAAGAGAGGTTGATGATGGAGGTTGAGGGGGGACCTGATTGAGGTCTACAAAATCATGAGAGGTATGGACATGGTGGATAGCAAGAAGCTTTTTCCCAGAATGAGGGACTCATTTACTAATGATCACGATTTCAAGGTGAGAGGGGAAAAGTTTAAGGGAGATATGCGTGGAAAGTTCTTTACGCAGAAGGCGTTGCCAGCAGAGGTGGACAGGGGGGCACAATAGCGTCTTTTAAGATGTATCTAGACAGGTATATGAATGCGCAGGGAGCTGAGGGATACAGATCCTGAGAAAATAGGTGACAGGTTTAGATAGAGAATCTGGATCGGCGCAGGCTTGGAGGGCCGAAGGGCCTGTTCCTGTGCTGTAATTTTCTTTGTTCTTTGTTCTTTGTTCTTTGTTCTAATGCTTGGAGTTAGCAGGACAGGTTAATACAGTGTTTAAGAAGGCATTTGACAAGCTGCCGTTCATTAACTGAACCATTGAACATGATAAGGTCTAGGTTATGCTAGAGATGGGCCACAGCATAAAAACAGTGTGCAGTTTTACCAACCACATCACAGAAAGATGTGATTACATTAGAGAGGGCACAGAGGAGGTTTACCAGCATGTTGCCTGGGCAAGAAAGCTTTAGTGTGGGGCAGGAAAGAATGGGCTGTTTAACCTTAAAATAGAGCAGACTGAGGATTGGAGATAAAAAGCATGGGGCTGGATGAACACATCCAGCCCCATGCTCCATGCTTTTTATCTCGGATTCTCCAGCATCTGCAGTACCTTTTATCTCAGACTGAGGATTGGTTTCATTGCTTTGTATAAAATTAAAGGACCAACTGAGATTACATGGGGACAAGCTAGTTAGGCTACCACTGGATTCAATGTCTTGGGGGTGTAAATTTAAAACAATCAGTGCTAGAATTAAAGGGAGGGGCAAGGGAACATTTTTGCATCCAGTAGGTTGTAGAAACCTGGATCACAATGTCTGAAAGGCTGCCTGAGTCAGAAACTGTTCATCAAAAGTAATTTGGATAAAATAATGAGCAAAGGATGTATACTATGCCATCAGTCATATGCAGAGACTGTGAAGAAAAATTAGAACAGTCTGTATTAATAAAGCCAGTGTACTGACAGGGACAAAGCAGCTATGTAATCGTGTAAATACTAGAGATCATAATGTCTGACAGCTGTCATAGATGGGCAAAATATGACATGACAGGTGCTCCCAGCAAAAAGGAGACAGCCATCTCTCTGATATGCAGAATAGACCCTTGAGCTACAAGCCTCACAGTCACACAAAGCACTTGGATATTTATTTAAAGACCCATGACCTGTAGGTCTTAGGGCAGGAAGGTGGGGTCAGCATTGTCTGCTCTTCTTCAACTAGGAGAGACACAATGGGCCAAATAGCCTCCTGTGTCCAATATATTTGCTGTCTCGTGCTTGTTGTTCCTTGCATGTAATATATTTTCATGACTTCATTTTGATTCTCTTTAAAGTTGGCCTTCTCTTGCAAAATGTTGCCAGGTAGAGTTGGTGATGTTGATGCTATCTGAGACACATTGTTGTACCTTTGCAACATTCAGGGACATCACATCAGCATTTAGTTCACTGCTTTCTCCATGACTATGTGTAAACAGCATGTTTTCAATTCCCATAGTGGCTGATGTTACCTTGAAGGACTTTCCTCCTCAACTTCTCCCCTCGCCAGAGGTGTGATGGCCCTCAGGTTAAACCACCACCGGTCATCTTCCTACAATGAGCAAACAGCCCGATGGTCTGGTAAGGCAATGGTAAGTAACTTTACCTTGTACCCTTAGTTCACAGTGAAATTGGCTTTCATGTTGTCTGTCAAATCTCGACTGTTCCCAACAAAGAGTTTGCAGGAAATGAAAGGCTTTATCACTGCTTTAGAGAAAAAAAAAGTGAAGTCCCCTTGTTTATAATTGTCAGAGGACGGCTCACTGATGATTTTCTAAAGGCATTGCTAAAATTTCTTAAAGCATTGTCTGTGTTTACTTCTTCATATCCTGATGAATGTCACAAACAAGGCCCTTTGTCCGTGAGGACGTAGTCAGGGAAATAATTTGATAAAAACTCAATATTTTCCACTGAAAACTATAGCTGGGAGCTTGAAAACAGTGCTTGTGGTGACAAAAGGTTAATTTACTGTTGAGCTCTAATGTTGAGTTTGTATCTGGGGGACTGCATTTGTGACAGTGGAATATGAATTCTCATTACAACGGAGCAGAAATGGAGTAAAGGTTATGTTTCACAGAGTTTTCTTTTCAGAGATTGCTGATTGGAATTTTCATGGCCAGTTCCAAAAGTCCTGACCAGCTTTCTTGGTCAGCCCACTGATTCAGGTATTTGTAATTATTGCAGTTCATCAGTCACTCAGGAGAGACTGAAAGAATGCTGGTGATTTCGGAAGTAGGGACCTTGTAGCCAGCCCCAGGGAACCTCTAATGTCCTTCAGGGAAGGAAATCTGCCATCCTTACCCAGTCTGACCAACATGTGGCTCCATAACAATATACTTGACTCTTAGGTGCCCTCTGGGTAATTATGGATAGCAATAAATTTTGGGCTAGCCAATGATGCCCACTCCCTATGAATGAATAAAAAAAAATTAACCTTCTCCAGGGGACTGTCCTACCTGCTTATCCCAATCTCTTCACAATTCTTTTAAATAAGAATCACTCTTTACTCACAGACATCGCTGGATATGCCTGCATTTATTACCCATCCCTAATTGCCCAGAATACATTTAAAAATTAACTACATTGTTGTGGATCTGGAGTTTCACGTAGGCCAGACCAGGCGAGGATGGAGATATCCGTTCCTAAAGGACATTGGTGTGAACCACGCGGAGGTTAATGAAAATTGACGTTAGGCCAGAATTTCCTGAATTCCAGACATTAATTTCGCCATTTACCATGATGGGATTTAAACCAAGATTTCCAGAACATTTGGCGGTGGGTCTGGGTTGCTAGTCCAGTGACATTACCTCTTCCCCACTGTTTTCCCAGACTCTAGATCAATGAACTGTTCTATAATCCAGTGAAGTGCCTGGTTGGAAGGTCGCTGATGTGAGAGACTTCCCAGTAGAGAGACTACAATCTGCGGTAACCCCTTCACTGGTTTATGATGGTTTGCTCTTCCAGCTTCCAGAGCCATCCTGACTCGAGAATAGCAGTCTGTAATCACCCCAAAATGGCTGCATTGTCTGTCTATAAACGTACCTGTGCAGATAATGTATTCTCAATAATTCAAAAAAATACATTTTTTTAACCCTACAATTCTTTCTAATCTCAAATGAAACTCATTTGTTTTTCCATGAGTGAAGCTAATATGCTGAGTTCCACAAGCATTAAGCTGAGACCATGGGTATAAAGTGGTGATCATTGAAAGTGCTTTGTCAGTGCAAGGCTCTGGTTTTCTTTCAACCCCACAATAAAGGAAGTTTCCCACCATTGCCTGTAGAAAATGGACAAATCTATATTGGGTAATCATCTTCTTTTCTCAAACATCAACAACATAATAAAATTTGTCATTATCAGATACCATTTCAAGCGGCATTATTTCTTGAATGAACCAGTTCCATCAAAACTGATACTAGGCAGATTTCATCGTAAGTTGATGTAAAATAACATTTTTTAAAACAGAATTTGCCCTTCAGCCCATTGAGTCTGCACCAACAAAAGCCATACTGTTTCCCTTTTGAGCACTTGACCCATAGCCTTGAATGTTATGATTTGTTATGACAGAAATGCACTGAAGAAAGGGTCTCATACATCAATAAAGTGGTTTATGGACAAACTGTTTAATTTGGCCTCAGGAATAATAAACGCTCAAGGCACTGATCCGTACAGATTAGAGAAACTAACTTGAAGACCCTCAGAAAGTCATTAAATTAAAATGAAATGTCCTTGGCAAACAAGATTAAGAAATATCCAAAGGTGTTTTATACATGTATAAGAAGCAAGAGGATAGCTAGGGAAAGGGTAAGCCCATTCAGTGACAAAGGAGGGAATTTATGTGTGGGGCTAGAGGAAGAGAATGAGGTCCTACAGTATTCTCAAACGGGAAGGATATAGATGATAGTAAGAATAGGGAAGGGTATGTTGGTATTCTGGGGCATGTCATTATTAAGAGGAAGGTGTTGGCTAACTTGAGAAACATTGGGGTGGCACGGTGGCTCAATGGTTAGCACTGCTGCCTCACTGTGCCAGGGATCCAGATTTGATTCTACCTTTGGGAGACTCTGGGAAGTTTGCAGGTGCTACCCATATCTGCATGGTTTTCTCTGGGAGCCCCGGTTTCCTCCCACAGTCCAAAGATGTGCAGGTTAAATGGAATGGCCATGCTAAATTTCCCTTAGCATCCAGAGGTGTGCAGGCTAGTTTAATTCCCATGAGAAATGCAAGGGTAAGGTAGGGGGGTTGGTCTGGGTGGGGTTCTCTTCAGAGGGTCAGCGTGGATGTGATGAGCAAACGGCCTGCTTCCACACTGTGGGGATTCGATGATAAGTCCCAGGGGCTGATAGGATCTATCCAGGATATTGAGGGAGGCAATGGAGGAGATTGTTGGAACCTTGACAGGGATTGTTGTTTTGGAAGATCAAATGCAGGAGGGGAGTGTACAGTAAAAGGCAGAACCACCAGTAACATCAACATACAGAGTTTCCTGGTGTATGCATTCACAGTTCCCTGAAAGTGGCAACACAAGTGGATTAGATGGTCAAGAAGACTTATGGTATACTTGCCTACATTGGTTGGAGCAGAGTATAAAAATTGGCATGTCATGTGACAGCAGTATAGAACTTTAGTGAGGCAACATTTGGAATATTGTGTAAAGCTCTGGTTGACAAACTACCAGAAGGATGTGGATGCTTTGGAGAGGGTGCAGAAAAAGTTTACCAGGGTGTTCCCTGATTTGGAGGGGTTAGCGACGAGGAGAGATTGGAGAAAGTTGGATTGCTTTCACTTGAACATCGAAAGATGACAGAGTGACCTGATAGAAGTTTACAAAATTATGAGAAAGCTGAATAGAATGGATAGTTGGAGTCTTTTTCTCAAGGTGGAAATGTCAGTGACTAGGGCACATAGGTTTAAGGTTAAAAAGGAGTAAGCTTAAAAGGAAATATGAAAGATGCGTTATTTACGCAGATGGCGGTGAGTGCCTGGAATGTGCTGCCAGAGGAGGTTGTGGAGGCGGATACAATAGCAATGTTTAAGAGGCATCTTGACAGATACATGAATAGGCAGGGAATAGAGGGATACAGATCATGGAGAGGCAAGAAGTTTTTAGTTTAAAAAGGCGCAGTCTTGGTGGATTGAAGGGCCTTTTCTTCTGCTGTACTTTTCTTTCTTCTTTGGAAAAGGAAATTTACCTTGTGACAGGTGAAGTTAAGCAGAAGTAATGTGTAATAGGATCTCTCCACAGGATGGATTCTGGGGATGACAGAGCTGGAGAATCTTTTTGAGTCTATATATAATCGGCATTTATGAAATAAATGGGACTGTAATACAGTTAAACAGTGAACCATGAAATGGCACGTGCTAAATTTTGATTTAAGGAGTATCCTAAATTTGGAAAGGGAATTAGAAAGAGAATTCCAGACCTTAGGGCCTTAGCAGCTGAATGGTAGCTATGGAAGCAGGAAACACCCAAACCAGGAGCAGGAGTAGGCTATTCAGACCTACAAGCTTGCTGCAATTAAGACATTGGAATTAATGTCTCACAGATATATCAGAGGATATTACAAAGAGCTATGATATCATGGGATGATTTGAGAATAAGGATGAGAATTTTAATATTGTCATTTTACTTGACTGGGTGCAATGGGCACTGGACTTGGTGTGAGTCTGGAAATAGACAGCAAAGTTTTGGGTAACTTCAACTTTGCAAAGTGTAGAAGGTAGAAGATCAGGAAGGGGAGTGTGTCTGGAGATGATGAAGGCACAGATGAGGGTCTCAGCTGGGGGGAGGTGCAGTATGAGCAATGTCAGGTGGTGTTACAGAGGTGGAAATGGATGGAATTGCTGATGGAAAAGCCATTAGAAACTTATCTTGGAGTCAAATATGTCACCAGAATTGCAAACAAACAGTTTCAGCCTCAAGCATGATCCTTGCAGGTTGGTGGAACTAACTGGTCCCAAGTACAAACTCGGTGTTCACTAGAACAGCCAAACATAGCAAGACATTTGGAAGGTATGGTCTTCTGCATGCACAGAGAAATTGACCAACTTTCAATCAACTTTGAGGGGCTTCTGGAAGAAAAGGCCATTACCAAAGGATGCTGTAGTTAAATGAGTGGAGCACTGACTCCATCAGAATGTACACAAGAAGCATCTTCAAGCTGCATTGAAGACCAGCTGGTGTCTGGTACACAAAATGATCAATAGGCCAGAATCTGACAATGTACAAGATAAGACCAAGTGATGAGGACATGTTTCACATGTTTCACACTGTCATCACTTGGAAAACACCAACGTCATTAAACCATCCAAAGTGTTTGCAAAAGTGATAGATTTTTGTTTTGTTCTGTTGTTGTTGGCTAAGGTTGATACTTGGATAAGACCCAAAAAGGTACATCTGAAATTCCACAAGACATCTACGCATGACATTGGGAACGACAGTGAAATGTATAGGTGTGAAAACTTGCAGCACACAACAGATTACCAACTGAATGTGTAGGATCGATGATGTGGGAAGGTTCGTGCAATCAATCCGCCCAGATATCACAATGCTCTACATCATCGAAACTACTAGTCCAATAATTACATATCTACCAAAATGCTGTGACCTCTTACTAGTGTCAATGAATGGATTCAGTCAGATAGCAGAGATGCAAGAGAAACTGCAGCAGAATATTCAGGAAATATGGCTGGGAAGCCCAGAGTGGGACACTCGGTGACATGGCATGGGGTGGAAAGCCTGGACCGGGACTCTGAAAGTGGTATTCTGTAACAGTGGAGAAGGAAATGTTGAGCCCGCTTTCAGTTTTCATTCTTTATTTTATTCTGTGAATGGTGCTTATGAATAAACGGCTGCATACACTCTTCACTGTATTTTATACTGAATGCAAATAACACTGAAAGGATATTCATATTCAAAAGGCCTGGTCAAGCCTACATGTGACTCTAGACCCACAGCAATGTGGTTGACTCTTAACAGCCCTCTGGGCAGTTAACCAGAGATACCGACATCCGATGAGTGAATAAAAAGAATATTCAAGAACCACTTACAGAACTGAATGTGAGTATATCTACAAAGATACAAGTATGCTATTCAATAAGATTTATTGGCCGGCCTATTTTGTTTTGAATTCTGTATTCCCACTCATCCCTGATAATCTTTGATTCCGTGTCAAACAACAATTGCTCTTCCTCTTTCTTAAACGTTATTCAATGTTCCCAATTCCACTGCCTCCCAAAGTCACTCAAACCTCTGAGAGATGAAAAAAATTCTCTCATCTCTGTCCTAAAAAAATGAGCCTAAGTTTAAAAAGTGTCCCCTTATTCTGGGCTGACCCAAAGGAGGATTTACCCTTTCCACCTTCATCTTGGCAAAGCAGTTCAACCCAGGTAACTGTCACTCATCTACATTCTAGTGGAAACAAGCCTGATCTGTCCAACTTTTCCTCATAAGATAACTTGCTCAAATATGAATCGAATAAATGAAAACATTTCCAGAGTGGAATCTATAACATAACACAATAGATATTGCTCAAAAACACCATCAGCTCACCGCAACCTTCAGGCTGGAAGAATATCGGGAAAGTAGGACCAATCTGAAATGAGGAATTAAGAGGGCTAAAAGGGGTCATGAAATATCTTTAACAAACAGGGTTAAGGAAAATCCCAAAGCCTTTTATTCATACGTAAGGAGCCAGAGGGTAACTAGAGAAAGGGTTGGCCCCACTCAAGAACAAAAGAGGGAAGTTGTGCGAGGAGTCAGAGAAAATGAGTGAGATTCTCAATGAGTGCTTTGCGTCAGTATTCACTGAGGAGAGGGACATGATGGATGTTGAGGTTAGGGATAGATGTTTGATTACTCTAGGTCAAGTCAGCATAAGGAAGGGGGAAGTGTTGGGCATTCTGAAAGGCATTAGGGTGGACAAGTCCCCAGGTCCAGATAGGATCTATCGCAGGTTATTTAGGGACGCGAGGGAGGAAATAGATGGGGCCTTAACGGATATCTTTGCAGCATCGGTGAGCGTGGGTGAGGTCCCAGGGGACTTGAGAATTGCTGATGTTGTCCCCTTGTTTAATATGGGTAGCAAGGATAATTCAGGTAATTATAGACTGGTGAGCCTGACGTCAGTGGTGGGGCAGCTGCTGGAGAAGATACTGAGGGATAGGATATATTAACATTTGGAAGAAAATGGGCTTATTAGTGATAGGCAGCATGGTTTTGTGCAGGGAAGGTCATGTCTTACCAACTTGATAGAATTCTTTCAGGAAGTGACAAAGTTAATAGATGAGGGAAGGGCTGTAGATGTCATATACATGGACTTCAGTAAGGTGTTTGATAAGGTTCCCCATGGTAGGCTGATGGAGAAAGTGAAGTCGCATGGGGTCCAGGGTGTACTAGCTAGATGGATAGAGAACTGGCTGGGCAACAGGAGACAGAGAGTTGTAGTGGAAGGGAGTTTCTCAAAATGGAGAACTGTGACCAGTGGTGTTCCACAGGGATCCATGTTGGGACCACTGTTGTTTGTGATATACATAAATGACCTGGAGGAAGGTATAGATGGTCTGATTAGCAAGTTTGCAGATGACACGGGGTTGGTGGAGTAGCGGATAGTGAAGGGGACTGTCGGAGAATGCAGCAGAATATAAATAGATTGGAGGGTCGGGTGGAGAAATGGCAGATGGAGTTCAATCCAGGCAAATGCGAGGTGATGCATTTTGGAAGATCCAATTCAAGAGCAAACTATGTGGTAAATGGAAAAGCCCAGGGGAACATTGATGCACAAAGAGATCTGGGTGTCCAGGTCCATTGTACCCTGAAGGTGGCAACGCAGGTCAATAGAGTGGTCAAGAAGGCATACGGCATGTTTTCATTCATCAGATAGGTATTGAGTACAAGAGTTGGCAGGTCATGTTACAGTTGTATAGGACTTTGTTTCGACCACATTTGGAATACTGCATACAGTTCTGGTCGCCACATTACCAAAAGGATGTGGATGTTTTGGAGAGGATGCAGAGGAGGTTCACCAGGATGTTGCCTGGTATGTCGGGCGCTAGCTATGAAGAGAGGTTGAGTCGATTAGGATTATTTACATAAGAAAGATGGTTGTTGGGGGGTACCTGATTGAGGTCTACAAAATCATGAGAAATATAGACAAGGTGGATAGCAAGAAGCTTTTTCCCAGAGTGGGGGACTCAATTACTTGGGGTCACGATTTCAAGATGAGAGGGGAAAGGTTTAAGGGAGATATGCGTGGAAAGTTCTTTACACAGTGGGTGGTGGGTGCCTGGAACGTGTTGCCAGCGGAGGTGGTAGAGGCGGGCACGATAGTGTCATTTAAGATGTATCTAGACAGATACATGAATGGGCAGGGAGCAGAGGGATACAGATCCTTGGAAAATGGGCAACAAGTTTAGATAGAGGATCTGGATGGGTGCAGGCTTGGAGGGCCAAAGGGCCTGTTCCTGTGCTGTAATTTTCTTTGTTCGTTATTCTTTGTTCTTTGAAGGACCCGCTCAGGTGAGATGATAGGTGACATATTACACGAAAACATCATTAAAATAAAATCATTTAACTACAACTGGAGCACAAATAAGGTTTTTTGTTCAGAATAGTCTCTCTGGATTCTGAAGCCTTGTCTTGGTATGGTTCGATCTGCCTCTTGCGCAGAACCTTGAGACTACTGTATATTTTGTTTGTATCCTTTGCCAAAAGAAAATACTGCAAGCAAACCTGATTATTCTTACCCTGTTCAGAATTCCCAACGTTGAGACTGTGAGTAATGATCAAAGTGCTCGATTTAATGGATCAATGCTTTTGTTAATGCTCAAATCTACAATTTGAAAAGAATCTCTTCTTGTATAAAAGCAAAATGTTCCAAATGCTGGAAATCTGTAATGGAGACACAAAATGCTGGTATTAGTATCTGAGGAGAGAGATACAGAATTAGCAGTTCACAAACAAAAAACTTTCTTTTTCAGAACTCCTTGTTGTCTTGTCTGATTACCTAAGTCTGTTCAGATGACTGACCCTGATGTTAGAAGCCCTCTGCCCAATCGGATTCCTATGTGGAACTGACTGCTAGAATGGCTCCTATTCCTTGATTCCCACTCCTAATCCATCCACATCATTGCTTGTTCATTGTGGCACACATTTGCGCCTGCTGTGTGATCCAAAATCAATTTTGAGGCAGAATTTGTAAAATACAGGTATGCATTAAAATGGCCTTGACAGTAGCTGCTGCAAATTGCCAGCAGAATGTCAGAAATACAGCTTCAGGGACAGCCCTGGGTCCAGGAAGATCCATCCCTCTTCCCATATCGCTCTGTAATTACCTCCTCTCACTGTGTAAGTCCTAATCTAATTCACATCACAGTTGTCATATTTCCCAACCTTAGGCCCAAACTGCAATCTCCTCACAGCTTATTTATATTGGAATGACTCTGTGGACCTCGGGTTTCTCAGTTAGGATCAAAGACAGATAGAATGAGTACCTCATCCTCCCATACAAAGTGAAAATTTGCCCCACTCTCCAATTCTCAAGCTTCCATCTCAATTCTAGCTATTTTAAAATTCCTTCTAAAGGAAAACATTTTCCATTGGTCACAAACAACTGAATGTTTAATACATTCAACATTCTTCCATTTATTTTTAAACGGAGAGTTCGATTTTTGAGGAATATATTATTCCTTGATGCGGGTGTCTTTGGCCACGATTTCAGGACTAAAGATTCTTCTCTTCCTTCCAGCACAAGTCAACAACAAGCTTTTTAATAAAATTATTCCGGATATTTCTACAGGGATTATTTTTCAGGAAGGAGAGCATAGTTGATGAATAATTGAAGATTGGTTTCTTGAGGAGGACAGAAACATCCCTTAAAAGTGTTAATTCAATATCTGACAGTAAAGTATTCTCATTAAATGGATCAATGAAGCTTAGCAATACAATTTTCATACCAAACACTCACTGTCATTAGTTACACTGAAATTCAGATGTTTCAGGGCAAACAATCTGATTAAAACAATTTATCTTTTCTGTCAGATTTCTCGAACAAAATTTAACAAATTCAGCAAAACACTGAAAGATTCTTGAGGGAACAACAGTAATTTTAATATTCTTTCAAATCAAATGCAAACTAAATTCACAATGGGTTGTAAGTGTGTGTGTGTGTGTGTGTGTGTGTGTGTGTGTGTGTGTGTGTGTGTGTCCTTGCTGAATGGACATACAGATCTTGAGAAAGTGTAATATCCTTATACGTAAACCACAGACCTTATTTCTGATTATTCACTTGACTGTTACTTTCTCATCTCATTGAGGCAATTTATTAAGCTTCAGCCAAAGGTCAGATTCCTTGATGCTTCTCATAAGCCCGTTCTCCCACTCAAAAAAATGCCCAGCTGCATCCCTCCAAGATGTGTTTCCTTGTAATTTTGATACTGATATTGAGTTTTAGGTTTAACGCTAATCCCAAATATGTCAGTAAACCTTGATCAAACTTGCTCTAGACCTGTATTAATTGTACTCTTGTAAAAATGTGTCTTTTTATATTTCTATATTTTTCATTATGAACTAAAATGGGAAATGGGCTGTTTTAAAAAAAACAAGGGTTGTTGAGGGATTTCTGCACTTCTTAAAAACCTGATATTCATTGTAATCTAGTTCATGGTAAGTTAGTTCAAGCAAAAGTTGAAGTGTAATTTGTAGATGAGCTGGACACATGAATTGTATCTATATGGCGATTCAGCCAGCAACAGATAGCTGGTTTGTCTGTGGACTAGTGACAAGTAATTAATGACAAAGGACTTCTTTCTGCCAACAGCTAAGTGATTGGTCCCCAGGCAGTTGAACAGCTTGGACCAAGTTTAAAAGACAGTGAAAAGCCAACATATCTCTACAAAGTCAGGAGTTGTCTTTCTTCTCAAAGACAGTCAAAGACGGAAGTGGGAAGTTGTGTGTGGACCCTGTGGAGATCGGAGAGGTGTTAAACAAATATTCCTCATCTGTTTTCACTCGGGAAAAGGAGAATATTGTAGAGGAGAAGACTGAGATACGGGCTATTAGACTTGAAAGGATTAAGGTTAGTAAGGAGGAGGTGTTATCAATTCCAGAAGGTGTGAAGGTAGATAAGTCCCCTGGGCCGGATGGGATTTTTCCGAGGATTCTCTGGGAAGCTAGGGAGGAGATGGCAGAGCCTTTGGCCTTGGTCTTTGAGTCGTCATTGTCGACAGGTTTAGTACCAGAGGACTGGAGGATTGCAAATGTTGTGCCCTTGTTCAAGAAGGGCAGTAGAGATGACCCAGGTAATTATAGATCAGTGAGCCTTATGTCTGTTGGAGGAAAAGTTTTGGAAAGGATTATAAGAGATAGGATTTATAATCATCTAGCAAGCAACAATTTGATTGGAGATAGTCAACATGGATTCGTCAAGGGCAAGTCATGTCTCACATTGAGTTTTTTGAGAAGGTGACCAAGCATGTGGATGAGGGTAGGGCAGTTGACGTGGTGTACATGGACTTCAGTAAAGCCTTTGATAAGGTTCCACATGGTAGGCTATTGGAGAAAATGCGGAGGCATGGGATTGAGGGAGATTTAGCAGTTTGGATTAGAAACTGGCTTTCTGAAAGAAGGCAACAAGTGGTGGTTGATGGAAAATATTCAGCCTGGAGTCCGGTTACTAGTGGTGGGCCACAAGGATCTGTTTTGGGACCACAGCTGTTTGTCATTTTTATAAATGACTTGGACGCAGGCATAAGTGGATGGGTTAGTAAGTTTGCAGATGACACTGAAGTCAGTGGAGTGGTGGACAGTGTGGAAGAATGTTGCAGGTTGCAGGGAGACTTGGATAAACTGCAGAATTGGGCTGAAAGGTGGCAAATGGAGTTCAATGCAGATAAATGTGAGGTGATGCACTTTGGGAAGAATAATAGGAAGGCAAAATACTGGGTCAATGGAAAGATTCTTGGTAGTGTGGATGTGCAGAGGGATCTTGGTGTCCAGGTACATAGATCCCTGAAAGTTGCCACCCAGGTTGATAGTGCTGTTAAGAAGGCTTACGGTGAGTTAGGTTTCATTGGTAGAGGGATTGAGTTCCGGAGCCGTGATGTCATGCTGCAACTGTACAAAACACTAGTGCGGCCTCACTTGGCATATTGCGTTCAGTTCTAGTCGCCCCATGACAGGAAGGATGTGGAAGCATTGGAAAAGGTGCAGAGGAGATTTGCCAAGATGTTGCCTGGTCTGGAGCGAAGGTCTTATGAGGAAAGGCTGCGGGACTTGGGTCTGTTCTCATTGGAGAGAAGAAGGCTCAGAGGGGATTTAATAGAGACCTACAAAATGATCAGAGGATTAGATAGGGTGGACAGTGAGAGTCTTTTTCCTAGGATGATGACGTCGGCTAGTAAGAGGGAGCATAGCTGCAAATTGAGGGGTGATAGATTTAAGACAGATGTCAGAGGCAGGTTCTTTACTCAGAGAGTGGTAAGGGCGTGGAATGCCCCGCCTGCCAATGTAGTTAACTCAGCCACGTTAGGGGCATTTAAACAGTCCTTGAATAAGCATATGGATGATGATGAGATAGTGTAGGGGGATGGGCTTAGATTAGTTCGCAGGTCGGCGCAACATCGAGGGCCGAAGGACCTGTTCTGCGCTGTATTGTTCTATGTTCTCTGTTCTCTGCATTAAAATCTAACTTAAACTAGTAGAAATCTGATTTATTTTGCTTCTGTGGTTGCTGTAAGCTGTGACATTAAATTAACATGTCAGATACTTTTATAAGTGCAAACCAATCACCCTGTGCCAATGAACCCAATGAAGATACCTGGAGAAGGAAGATTGGGAAGCAGCATTCTGATCAAACTGTTCTGAAGAGGGACCAGTGAACAGTGTTCCCAGTCTTACTCTCCATCATAACACATATGCTTCTTTTCTGCAGCCTGTATCAGGCTCTGTGTGTATAGAGGGGCAGCTTAAAAGGGGTTTCGAGTTTTGGTGAATGGAGCTATTTGCTGATCCTGTTAATTGCTTATCTACAGCTGGAGACTATTTGTAATAAAGAGTGATTCTTGTTAAGTCCAGAAACCTGATCTGTGCTTTCTGTCCACCTGGGTATGAAAGTCAATTACACTGGTGAATTCTGTGTACTTTTTCACATCTTTAAGTTGTGTCCAGGAATAGAGGGAGTTGATTTCCAGCGTGTTACCCCCGAGGGATGGAACACTCTCTGTGCATGCAGCTTTGAGCATCCCAGCATTGAGGCTCCGCTGAAAGAATCAATGGTAATAGTACATGCTATGGTTTCACCATAAGTTAGCTTTATTTGTTCCTCTTGGTAGCCAAGGTCCTGCGGCAGGATGATGTGGCCAAAAGAGTTGGAAACAGATTGTACAAACTGTAGTGAGAGTGCACTCATGGTGGAAAAAATTGACATCAAACCAAATGGCAGAGCAGATGATAAAGAGATTTGCTCAATCCATGATATTGTTGAGATTTTTGATTGTTGTGGACACACCTTTCATCAAAATAAATGGCACCACATTTCAATTCTAACTTGAATCTCTTCATTATTGGTTTGGTTTGGTGAGTGGCTTGAGGAGGATCTTGCAAGGGGTTGCGTTCCCATGTATCTGTTGACCTTGGCCTTCTCGATAGAAGTGATGAAGAATTTGGAAGGTGTTGTGTAAGGAGACTTGGTGAATTTCGGCAGCAAGTCTTGTAGATAGCACACCCTGCTGGTACCAAGCGTCGGTGCTGAATGGAGTGGATGGTGAAGGTCATGTATGAAATGTCAAAGAAACAAGTTGCCTAATTGGATTGTGTTAAGATTCTTTAATAGAGAAGACGGGAAAAAAGTATTTCTCAATGCCATTCAGAAGCACTACCATCATTGAATTCCCAACTATCAACATCCTGGGGATTCCCATTGATCAGAATCTAAACTAGATTAGCAATATAATATAACAGTTGCAAGACCAGGACAGAGTCTAGGAATATTGCAATAAATAACTCTCTTCTTGATTCCTCAAAGCCTGTCCACCATCTACAAGGCACAACTCAGGAGTGTGAAGGAATGTTCCCCACTTGCCTGGAGGGGTGCAGTTCCAACAACACTCAAGATGCTTGACACCACGAAGGACAAAGCAGATCACTTGATTGGCACCACATCCACAAACATCCACTCCCTCCACCATCGATTCTTAGTAGTAGCTCATGGCTATCTACAGAATGCACTGTAACTACTCAATAAGAATCCAAGAGCAGCATCTATGAAAGTTAGGTGGAAATCAAGCTTTGCTCCTGTTAGTCAGTGAAGGAAGTGTGATTTGCCATTTTGCACTGAGTTCAAATTGCACTCCGAGTGGCCACTTCACACTCCCCTCTCCCCCACCCCAAACATCATGTATTCTTCATTCAGTTTCATATCCATTGAAATGCTCCAATTGTCTGCAAATAACTGCTCCATCAATTGCCTGGCATAGAATGACAGTGCATCACAGTCTCATGAATGCTGGATCCAATGGGACTTCACCACCTGATCTGAGGGAAGTGAGGTGAGTATTTCATTGACTGCTTACTAAATGAATCAATATTCCAATGATACTTGGAATTATTCCAGCATCTCCATAAACTACTTCCATTTATACAGAGGGAATGTAAAGAAGTTAGAAACATTTAAGGCTTAGTTTTGTATTTTCTAATATCTGCCCAGTCACAGGATGAAATGAACCATGGGTATAATGTGCCTGATGTGAATTTTAGTCAGGCTGAGTTTATGGGCAATGTAACGTGGCATGATGCAGTCTGCATGTGTGGAAGGTGAGGGAGTTGCATATGACTAACTGTGACAAGAACCACTGTGCATCTTGCACAAAACATTGTTCAAAGCAGGAAACAAATAACCAGACTACAAAGCATTTCTGACGTGAAATTTGAAATGTTGCAAGATCCAAAAAAGAACAATTATAATCAGTCTTGAAATTTCTTATCAAATCTGTGCTTTTGTTGACAGTAAAATAGTTGCTGAGTTACAATTTAACATTGCACTGCTTCTGTTTAGAAACTAGGATGCTTAACAGTCATCAGAGGAATTGATTTGCAAATAAATTTCCAGACTGATTATAATTGCTGCTGTGTTTTCCCAGATCTTAAAACAAGTTTCAAATTTAATGTTATAGAAACATGAAAAATAGGAAGAGGAGTAGGTCTGTCAGCCCATCATGTCTAGATGCTATTCAATGTGATCATGACTGATCATGGCATGACTCCAAATGAGTCTCCCGTTCACACATTCTCCCCATAACCTTTGATCCCCTTAGCTTTAAGAACGAGATCTATCTCTTAGAAAACATTCAATGTTTTGGCGTCAGCTGCCTTCTGCGGCAGAGAATCCCAGAGGCTCACCAAACTCTGGACAAAGACATTTCTCTCATCTCAGTTCTATCCTGTATCCTTTAGACTGTGACCTCCTGGTTCTGGGTGACCTCTGTTCTGATGGATGACAACACAAGTGAAACTGCACATGCACAGATTGATCACATTTACTGTTTCTGCTTCAGGAACAGACAATCTGTTCTGCTGTAGGGTATAAAACAATATTTTGACTCTGTATCATTTTAGTCCGCAGCGTGGTTATAATCCTTTGATGGATGCATTGTGTTCTGTACCAGGGACAAATGACATGGTGGCAGTATTTGAATTCCAGACTTCAATTCAGATTTATTGAATCACTTGTGACTCACCTCAGTCATGGGTGGAACAGGCAAAGACCATACCTTGTCTAGAGGCAAATCCAGTCCTCAACTCATACTTCCTGCAGCTAATGGAGAATCAAACACTCAAATTTATTTTTCCTCCCAATGTCGTAACATCGTTGTAAAATATGACTTCACCTGAATCCTTGTGTCTTTACCGAGTTTAGAAGTTTCACTAAATCTCAATGATAAAGAAACAAAATGGCATAAAGGAGAAGCAAGATAGATCTATGAAATAGAGAAGGCAGAAAGTCTGTAAAGGGATACCGTTAGGTTCAGCAAGTGGGCAAACGTTTGACAGAAATGTGAACATGTGCACTTTGTCAGTAAAAATATAAAAGCAGCGAATTATTTAATTAGAGAAATTGCAGACAAATTTGAGTGAGCTGGTACATGAATCACTTCAATTTTTTGTCCAGGTTCAGCAAGTGATTAGTAAAACAAGTGGCATGTTATTGTTTATCAAAAGGGGAATTGAATATGAAAGGGGAGAAGTTATTATTGCATTGTAAAGCACCTTGGTGAGACCACATCTGTATAATGCGTACACTTTGGTTATCTTATTTGATGAAAGGTATAATTGTGTTAGAAGCAGTTCAAGGAAGGTTCATTTCTGGGTGGAAGAATTTACCTTACGAGAAAAGTTGTACAGGTTGATCCTTCACTAGTCTGAGTTTAGAAGAAAGCAAGATGAAATACGAAGGACTGAATTTTTGCTTCCAAGTGGGGAATGCAATTTGAAAAATTGTCAGCTCCACAAACCTGACGTTGGACAAGCTGCCTTGGATTTTTATTCTGAAAAGAATGGTTTTGGGGAATGAAAATCAACCACAGTTCATGCCTCTGGAAACAGTGCAGAAGTAACAAAGGGGCAGTCAAGTGGAATGTGTGAAAGAGCGGACTTGATTCTCCAGGAATTATTAACAACAGGATAAAACCAAAATCACAATTCTTGCACCCGCCCCCCCCCCCCCCGCCCACCCCACTCCTCGTGCCTTGTCCATGTCAACACATTCTCTGGCATGGTCCTCACCCAAACCTGTTGTCCTTTCATAACGTTCATGGAACTCTATGACTCCTTGCCCACGACGCATTACCTTTTATGTCCCCTTGCCAAACTATTGCTGATACATGCCAACCAATACAATACCTCTCACTCACCACTGTATTTCCTTAGCATGTATCCCCAACTTTTGACCACAGACAGACCCCAGAATCCATGCTGAAATTAACTCATTTTAAAGCATCTATTGATGAATTTTGAGTTTAAAAATTGCTCCCATTTATAGAAACCCATCTCATATGTTCAGGAAGGAGAGATCACATCCAGAATGAGATACAGCCTGAATAAGCATGTACAATCATAGAATCCCGACAGTTTGGAAACAGGTTATTCAGCTCATTGAGTCACACCAACCATCTGAAGACCATCCCACCCAGATCCACCCCGTCCCTGTAACCCATGGCTAACCTACCTAGCCTGCACACTATGGGTGATTTAGTATAGCACATCTTTGGACTGTGAGAAGAAACCAGAGCACCTGGAGGAAATGCAGGCTGACACAGGGACAACATGCAAGGGCCAAACAGACAGTCACCAAAGGGTGGAATTGAACCCAGGTCTTTAGCATTGTGAGACAGCAGTGCTAACCATTGAGCCACCATGCAACTAATGATTGACCTTGTGAGGATATAGTTCAGGGACTTTGTAGGTAATGTAGGCAGTTAATGCAGAACAGAGAAGGTGTTTATCACTTGCTTTTTTTGGCCATAGTTTGTAACTTTGTGCACAAAACAAAATGTGCCATCACAGGAAAATGGCACATTCACTGGTTACTAATAGCTGCTGATTTGACTATTGACTATAGGTTACTTACTGGTTGAAGGTAAGTTGGAGAAAAGCTTACAGATTACAACCTAAAAGATTAGTAGTAAATTTGAAAGAAACAATTTTAAAACTAATCAAAGAAAATAGTGATTCAGGGTAAGGCAATGCGCTGCACCTGCATGATGTGGGAGCAAAAAGAATCAGCTCATAGACTTTCCACAAATTCCTTTTCTTGGGACTGCTAACAATCATGATTACTGGAGATTTCTCCTCCCACTCCATGTTCCATTGTGGTTCATTGTGACCACGTGTGTAGCAAGTATTGGTTACTTGAGGAACTTCAGCTCAGAGCTGATGAGCTGAAGTCTGTGTTTCAAACATTGAGGCTCATCAGGGAGGGGGAGTGTCACCTAGACGCTGTGTTTCAGGAGGTGGTCACACCCGTTAGATTAACTACCTTGAATTCAGTCAGTGGTTAGGGACAGGAGATTGTGGCTATGAGTGAGGCAGGTAGAGGGATCCGGGAAGTAGTGCTGAAGGAACCTCACACCTTGAGCTTGTCTAACAGGTTTGAAATTTTTGCTCCCTCTATGGCTGAGAATGGGGGCTGAAGAGGGGATGAGCAAACTGACTGTAGCACTGTGGTACAGGGAGCCATCCAAAAGGTGGGATAAAAGAGAAATGTAATTGTAATCATGGATTGGATAGTCAGGGGAATAGGCACTGTTCTCTGTGGCAAGGATTGAGTGTCCCAAAGGCTGAGCTGCCTGCCTGGAGCCTGGGTTCAGGATATCTCACCTGGGCTGCAAAGGAACTTGGAGTAGAAGGGGAAAGATCCAGGTGTCATGGATAATGTAAGTGAAAAAAGAAAGAGTTTCAGCTGAGGGAATATGAGCAGCGAGGTGCAAATAAAAAAGCTGAACCAAAAAAGGTAACAATGTCCAGATTACTACCCGAGCCACAACCTGACTGGCACTAGGTCAACAAGATCAAAGAAGTAAATGAATGGCTCAAATTTTGGTGAGGGAGAAATAGATTCAAACTGATGGGACATTGGCACCAGTACCAGGGAAGGAAGGAGCAGTTCTGATGGGACAAGTCCACCTGAATCCACCTGAAATGCTGGGAACAGAGTCCTGATGAAATGGATACTTAGGATTGTGGATAGGGCTTTAACTAAATCGTGGGGCAGTGGGTTCAATTGTGTGGAAAATTATGGAAAGAATTAAAGTGGGGAGGGCTCAGCAGAGGCTATTAAAATTTCCAAAACAAGTAATAGGACAGAGATAGGGAATAAAGAGGTCTTCTTCAGGGTGCCAAATGGTGACCATTGGAGTTCCACAGGGGTCAACGTTGGGATCACAACTATTCATGCTTTACAGTAGCAATCTAGATGAAGGAACTGTGGACATTGTTACTAAGTTTGCAGATGACACAAAAGTGGGTGGACAGACAGGTCGAGTTGAGGAAGCAGCAAGGCAGCGAAGGACTTAGACAGACTGGAAGAATGGGCAAAGAAGTGGCAGATGGAATACAATTTGAGAATGTGTGAGGTTAAGTGAGTTTATGCACTTTGATAAGAGGAATAGAAGCATAAACTGTTTTGTAAATGGGGAAAGGCTTCAGAAATCTGAAGCAGAAAGGGACTTAGGATTCCGAGTTCAAGATTCTCTTAAGGTTAACATGCAGGTTCAGCTAGCAGTTAGGAAGACAAATGTAATGTTAGCCTTCATTTCAAGAGGGTTAGAATACAGGAGCAGGGATGTACTGCTGATGCTGTATAAGGCTCTGGTCAGACCACATTGGAATATTGTGAGCAGTTTTGGGCTGCATAACAAAGGATGGATGTGCTGGCCTTGGAGGGAGGTCCACAGGAGGTTTGCAAAAATGACTACAGGAATAAAGGGCTTATTGTATGAAGAGTGGTTGAGGACTCTGTGTCTGCACTCAGTGGAGTTTAGAAGGATGAAAGGAAATCTAATTGAAACTTACAGAATACCAAGAGGCTTGAATAGACAAGATGTTTCCATTGGTAGGAAAGGCTAGAAGCTGAGGACTGAGCCTCAAAGTAAAGGGACAATCACCTTTAAAACTGAGATGAGCCAGACAGTGATGAAACTGTGGAACTCCTTGCAGCAAACAACTGTGGAGGCCATTCTCTGAGCTTGTTCAGGATGGAGATAGAAAGGTTCTTGATTATGGTTATGGGGAAAGGTTATGGGAAAAAGGCACGAGAGTGATGATGAGAAACATATCAGCTACGGTCAAATAACAGAGCAGGCTCAATAGGCTGAAATGGCCTAATTCTGCTCCTGTCTCTTATGCTCTTTTGGTTACTTCATAAACACTTAGAGCTGTCAATCAAAATGTGAATGAACACACCACTGTGATAATGATAGGTTGTGAACTTGCTTAATGATATATTCATCCCGTCATGATAACCCTCAAACAGACAGAGTTATACAGCAAGCATTCTTTTTAAAGGCCTCAGGTTTTTTTTTTCAAAAATAAGAACAGGAGGTTTGAAAGACTTTGCAGCTGGACTGTTTGCTTGAGAGTGCCCATGAGCTCAAATCCAATAACTTTATTCATTTTATGTGCACCTTTATATCTGAGGGTGAAAGGCAGGCGGTTTACAGGAGATGTAAAGACCAGGGTTTTTTTACCCTGAGAGTGGTAGGCGTCTAGACTACACTGCCTGGGAGAGTTTTTTTTTTTATGGTGAGAAACCTCACAACCTTTAAAAAGTACTTGGATGAGCACTTGAAATGACGAGGCTCTGGACTAAGTGCTGGAAAGCGGGACTAAGGTCGTCTTAGAGTAGTTTTTATTGATGAAGGCTCGATGGGCTGAAAGGCCTCTTCTGAACTCTGTGATTCTTTGATGTCTGCATTTAACAGTCCCAAAGTGTGCCCTGTCTTTCTAATGACCTCCAGGTCTGAGGTATTGTCTACTCCATCCTTACACAGGTCACATCAATCTGAAGGCAGCTGTACTTTAAAATAAACAACTATCTCCATGGAGTACAACTGTGCCAGAAGTAAATACCAGGAGCGGGATCACTACGATAAAATAGTCTTATTGTTACAGAGGGAGAGCAACAAGTCCCCACCAGACTTGTTCCCTCGATGGCACTGCCTGAAATTCACTCAGTAACTGGGTTTATATTTTCTCAGGTTTCAAAGAATAAGAGGTAATCTCACTGACATTTACCAGGTACTTCCAGACATAGACAGGGTGGATACAGGAAGGTGAGGTGAAGAGGCAGAGAGTTATAGGAAACAGGTTCTAGAATTTAGGGAGCAGGCAGCTAAAATGCACAGATATCGATCGTGGGGCGATGGAAATCAGGGATCATAGAGAGGGTGGTAATGGAAGAGTGCAGAAATCTTGGAAGGTGTTAGGGTTAGAGAGGGTCACAGGATGAAAGAGGAATTTGAAGAACGGATGGGAATTTTAAAACCTTCATCAGCTGAGGGAACGATGAACTGTATGTGGGGAATGAGGGAAAGACAAGGCAAAGAAAGAGAAAGAATAGCAGCAAATGCAAATGTGCGATGCTGATGTGGGCTCTCAGCATTTCACAGTTTACTGTTTTAGCTGCAGAGATTCTGAAAATAAAGAGTGTTTTCCAAGTTTCGATTTGGACAGATGTTGAGCTTCAAGAATGCCGAGGTGATCAATTTTCAAATCTCAAGCCTGAGTAAGCTTCCAATGAATTCCTTGGCTCATTGTGGAAAGGTCTAGTAAGAGTGAACCTGTTTATGAGTTTAGATGGCTTTCCGTAATTGAACAATTCATGATAAAAGACATAAGAGACCAGCCAGGAAAGCTGGGCAGGCCTGGGAAATGTATTAATTACCAAAATCATTTCAGTGTTAGTTTGACACATTTACTCCACATCCACATTGTTTCAAAGCCCCCTACCTGTCAATGTCCTAATCAAAATAAGTCAGAAATTGTAATTATTAGATTACGGCTAATTGCTGTTGCTATCTATTCTGACTGTGGCCTAATCAAGTATAATAGCACATATTAATCTGGACAAGAAATATGAGCTGAGCTAATGGTTGCCAGGGAGATACACTTGTATGATTGGACTACATCTATTTGGGCTGGTAAAGTGCCTGTGAAATGTTCTTAAAGTACCTTCTTAATTGAGGTTGAAATGTTCTACCCTGACTAAAGAGTAAAAGGATCCTGTAATTGGTTGCAGAGTGCTAAATAGGAAATCATTATGCGGTCATGTTGCAGCTTATAAGTCAGTAACGACAGTGAAAACATAATGAAACACCACAGACCATCTTTACAGCAGGGTTTGAATTAAACAGTCTTTTATTTTTATTTCACGTTTCTAATAATTTGTTGTAAAAATGTGCAGCAGCAAAGGTGGGTCACTGGCAGATTCCGACATGCTACAGAGTCAATGGGACACATTTGGAAATAACTGACTATTCAGTTTAATGTTGGTGACAGGCATTTCCACTCAAGGAGAGATTGGACAAACATGTAGAAACCAAAAATATAAAATAATGATGCTCAAAATGGATTTGTAAAGGGGGCAACTGCTTAACCAATTCTATTGAGTTCTTTGTACAAGTAACAAGCAGAGCGCATTTAAAATTTCCATTCATTATGAATAAATAAATTATAACTATAGATAAACAATTGTGCATCATTCATATATACATAACTAATTGAAACTCTTATAAAGTCCCGCTTTTCACATTCATAAGGACAGACACTGACAGACCCCCCAAAATTTGGAATTTTAACATAGGGAAAGACTATGAAGGTAGTTATATCATAGAATCCCTACAGTCAGTCCACACCAACCCTCACAGCATCCCACCCAGACCCATCCCCTATAACCCACCTAATCCACACATCCCTGAACACTGTGGGCAATTTAGAATGGCAAATCCACCTAGCCTGCACATCATTGGACTGCGGGAAGAAACTGGAGCACCCAGAGGAAAAACACACAGACATGGGGAGAACATGCAAGCTCCACACAGACAGTCACCCAAGGCTGGAAGTGAACCCAGGTCCCTGGAGCTATGACACAGTAGGTGCTAACCACTGAGCCACCGTACTGCCCTTGCTGTTGACTTGGTCACTGCCCAGTTCAATGGGTACTGTTCACAGAATTAGTTTTAGTTTTAATGCCACATGTACTCAAGTACAGGAGTACAGTGAAAAGTGTACAAAGTTGCCAATCTTGGTGTCATCTTAGGTGCAAAGGTACCTAAGTACACACTCTTGGGTACAAAATAGAAAAATAAAGGAATGAGTTAAAATTCAGTATTACAGCCCTCCTACAGTCATGGACCTGCAGTCACTCCACACTGGGCCTTCCCCACAGGGGCACACTGTCTCCTGCACAGGACTGATTCCCTCACCACCCACTGTCATCTGGACTTGCCATCCATGCTGCTTACTCCGCAGCTGCCACCTTAATAAGGGTTCACTGAGATGATCCGTTTGTTAATCAGAACTCTGCTTCTCGAGCTTCCTTATACTTGTACTCTCAGTTGTTTACTGGAAGCACAGAGTGGCTGGTTCACATTTATAAAGCTCTTATTAATTGTTAAAGGCTTCTCCTTGTCCCTGAGCCCTGACATTACACCATGGTGATATTGCCTGTTGTCCTGTACATTCCCCCTGTGGAGGCCATGGTGATGGTCATTGTCAATAAAAAAATCCTGCTATTAGACCATAAGAAGTAGGAACAGAAGTAGGCCATTCAGCCCATTGAGTCTGTTCTGCCATTTAATCAGATCATGGCTGATCTGTCAATCCTCAACTCTGCTTTCTTTCCCTTCACCATAATCTTTGAGTCCCTTATTGATTAAAACTCTGTCTATCTGAGTCTTGAGTATATTTAAAGGCCCAACCTCAACAGCTCTCTGTGGTAAAAAATTTCTGCCCCCTTTTCCTGCCTTCTGATGCTGTTCTGCATACCTCCCCCCATGTACCTTGATGTGCCCCGATCACAGCTGTCACCTCAACAAATGCTTTTGTTTTCGTAACTCTTGCCTTGACTCCCTTGCTCCTATGTCAGTGATCCTCCTGCCATCGCCATAGCCCTTCCTAATGGCTTGATGGATGAAGCCCCCCCACCCCTCACACTCCCTCCCTCCTCCCCTTCCCGACATTATAATTATCAATTACTGCTGGAAACTCAGTGCCACCCCCACCCTGGAGATGACGGAGCTGACCCCTGCCCTCTGTCCTTGCAGCTCCCTGACTGATGGGACATGATTCACTCTGCCTGCTGTTGCTGGTCCTACAGTACGGGGGTGCTGCCCACTCCCTGGGATGTGCTGGGACAAATCCCTGACCGTGAGAGCCCTGTGACTGACCCTGGCCAAGTCCCTGAACTCTGTTTGGTCTGTGCCCCTGTTTGATAGTACCAGGACAACCCCCACCCTCTGATGAAGGCTGAGGGCTAGCCCCATACACTGTCCCAAACGGCCATTTGATTCAATAACTACAGAATGTTTGCCACTTAAGCAGCTGGCACAGGCTGTATGTATCTGCTTAAAGTCCCTATGTTTGACCTACAGCAAGATGCAGACACAGATCCTAACTGGTTTGCTGCATCTTCTGTTTTATGAGAACAAAGAACAAACAACAAAGAAAATTACAGCACAGGAACAGGCCCTTCGGCCCTCCAAGCCTGCGCCGATCCAGATCCTCTATTTAAACCTGTTGCCCCTTTTCCAAGGATCTGTATCGTTCTGCTCCCAGCCCATTCATGTATCTGTCTAGATACATCTTAAATGACGCTATCGTGACCGCCTCTACCACCTCCGCTGGCAACACGTTCCAGGCACCCACCATCTGCTGCGTAAAGAGCTTTCCACACATATCTCTCTTAAACTTTTCCCCTCTCACCTTGAAATCGTGACCCCAAGTAATTGAGTCCCCCACTCTGGGAAAAAGCTTCTTGCTATCCACCCTGTCTATACCTCTCATGATTTTGTAGACCTCAATCAGGTCCCCCCTCAACCTCCGTCTTTCTAATGTAAATAATCCTAATCTACTCAACCTTTGTTCATAGCTAGTGCCCTCCATACCAGGCAACATCCTGGTGAACCTCCTCTGCACCCTTTCCAAAGCATCCACATCCTTTTGGTAACGTGACGACCAATGTGTTTTACTGTTTTGAATAAAATAACCCATGGATTATTATCTCATTAGCATCAGTGTGTCATTAATAACAAGAACCTGATATCAGTGAGAGAGAGGACACCAGTCTAAATTGAGAATGTGAAGAGAGATGTCGTAAGTGTTACATTATAATGCTGTATTTGAGAGCCTACCATGTGCTGATGTAAACGAAAGATGAATAAATTTTTGAATGATTGATGAATGATTTTATTGTCATGTGTATTTTACAGTAAGAATAAAACAAAATACAGTGAAAAGCTTTAATTTGCAACCACGATTTAGTGCCATTTTGAATAATTTAAAATTAAGGAAGAAAGAAAGAGATAGCTTAAAGAGAGTCTATCAGCCCAGAGCCAGCCCATCACCATCAACTGCGCCTGTGCTGCCATCCCTCCTCCAGTATCTTGCCACCATCTACACGGGGCCCAGCCAATATCGAAGTAATCAATCCTCAGGTGCCATCTTTCGCCACTGCGCCCTAAATGGCTGACGTTGGACCTGCTGATGTAGCAGCTGCCAGTTCTGATGCTGGTCCCGTGCTGTCCCTGGGAAGTGAGGAAGGGCTCACTAGACATTCACGCTGGGTGCACTCTCCTCCATACCTAGCTCGCTCGACATCCATGCTGGGCTCTCACTATCACTAATGTCCAAACTTAGGACAAGAGGTAAATAAAGGTATGTAGAGAAAAAAAAAGAGAGAAGAAGGAAAGAAAAATAAGTTTAAAAAAAGAACAATGAAAGGTGGTTGGAGCGGACAAGCTCAGCAATAAAGGAGTTCAAGAGGCTTGGTTTGAGAAAAGAAGAAATCTACCTCAGAGACGGTGTATGTGCAGATGCCCATAGCCTGAGTTACTCCAGACTGGGATTTCAATGAGCACAACATTAAAAAGGATGAAAAGAGTTGGGAATATCTGCTGGATATCCCATAACCACTCTCTGACGTAGGGGTTCAGATCTGGAGAGTGGCCATGAAAAGCACAGCCACGGATAGTCGGCACCAGACTTCAGTTAGTTTCTGTAAATCACCATAAAGCGAACTTGTGTGTAAAACCACTTCTGGAGATAACAGCAAACAATGTCATTGAATTAATGAGTTCACGGAGAGTTCAATGAGATGGTGCTGGCTGTGTGCTGAGCCCAGTGATTACTGCCATTCTTACTTCTTCCTGTCCATTTATCAACCTGCACATTATCCCCATGGAAATTAATGCTGAACAGCCTGAAACTGCAGTAATAAAGAGATAATAGGAACTGCAGATGCTGGAGAATCCGAGATATCAGAGACCCTTCATGAAGGGTCTAGGCCCAAAACGTCAGTTTTCCTGCTCCTATGATGCTGCTTGGCCTGCTGTGTTCATCCAGCCCTACACCTTGTTATCTCTGAAATTGCAGTAAGTTGCTTCCATCGCAGTCTGAACCCATCCTGGGACGCATTGAAATTGTAAAAAGTGAAAGCTGCAACTAAACATCAGCAACACTAAATGTTTCAAAATAATTTATTATTAGTATGTCTAGAATCCTTTATTGTATTATTTAAAAAGACTGTTTGTAGAGGTGAAATATAAAAGTTGTTGTTGCAATTATTTGTGCTGATAAATCTATTAATCGCAGTCTGACTTGCAATAAATTCTTCCACCTCTCCCTCTGTCTTCCGGCTTTACATTCTTCCTCTTTCTTGCTTTCCACCTCTTTCTTTATTTTTGTCTCTATTTCTTTCGATTGTTTGCCTTATCTGTCACTTGGAGAGAAAACAGCAGGGCAGCTCTCTCTATACATTTGGAAATGAAGGATAATAGGCAGTGCAAATGGTAAAAATGTGCAATGCTTCGGTCAAAGCATTTGTTCCTCCAATGAAATCACACCTTGCTTATGAATTGTTTGCTCACATTCAATGCTCAGTTGCTTCAGTCAGTTTATCAGCCGTCCCTGATCTTTGGGTTCCACATTCTCTCCAGTCTTTGGGTAATTAAATCACCTGGAATCTCCTTCTTTCTTTGAATAGTGACTATCTTATGCTGATGCCCTTTGGGTTTTAGCTCTCTGATATCTTCATCCAATTCTAAAACACTGTTGCGCTCTGAGTGAGTGAATGGTTCTCTGCATCAATAGAGCTTCCTATTCCTTAGTAGCATAGAATCACAATGTGGTGACAGCACAGAAGAAGGCCAATCAGTCTGTAACGTTAATACTGATTCTCTGCTAATCTGTATTTTAAGCTACACAAGAAACAAATTAGGTAGAATAGAAACATAGAAACATAGAAAATAGGAGCAGAAAGAGGCCATTCAGCCCTTTGAGCCTGCTCCACCATTCTTCACGATCACGGCTGATCATCCAAATCAATAGCCTAATCCTGCTTTCTTCCCATAACCTTTCATCCCATTTGCCCCAAGGGCTATATTTAGTTGCCTCTTGGATACATTCAATGTTTTGGCATCAAATACTTCCTGTGGTAGTGAATTCCACAGGCTCAACACTCCTTGGGTGAAGAAATGTCTCCTCATCTCCATCCTAGATGGTTTACCCCGAATCCTCAGACTGTGATCCCTGGTTCTGGACACATCCACCATCAAGAACCTCCCGGCATCTACCCTGGCCAGTCCTGCTAGAATGTTATATGTCTCTATGAGATCCCCCTCATTCATCTGAACTCTAGCAAAAACAATCCTAACCGAGTCAATCCCTCCCCATACATCAGACTCACCATCCCCAGAATCAGCCTGGTAAACCTTTGCTGTACTCCCTCGAGAGCGAGAGCATCCTTCCTCAGAAAAGGAGACCAAAACTGCACACAATATTCTAGGTGTGGCCTCACCAAGACCCTGTATAACTGGAACAACACACCCCTGCTCCTGTACTCGAAACCTCTCGCAATGAAGGCCAACATACCATTTACCTTCTTTACCACCTGCTGCACCTCCATGCTTACCTTCAGCAACTGGTGCACAAGGACACCCAGGTCCCGCTGCACACTCCCCTCTCCCAATTCACAGCCAAATGATGTGTCAAATGATGCAGAACCTGGGGAATATATTGCAATGATGCTTGTCTGTGATGTATTAATATCAGCTTGTTTTATTACAGGGCCTGCTGTTAATCATCAATGCTGCATTGTTGGACTAAAAGCATATTCACTCACAGCATTCAGTGACAACTGAAAAAATATAGATGTCAATCGCTGTTCTTTGAGAGTCAGAATCTGAATCTCGAAAACTGTTTCTGTGCACTGTGATGCTGAATGTTCACCATGACATTGTACACTGCTCTCCATTCACTCCTGCACATTTAGGGTATAGAAAGGACCAGCTGAAATTTAGGTTCCCAACTGTCCATGAATTATCAGTGGTATCTGTTGGAAGGGGAGGTCGAACACCTCTCATAGTTAAAATTGAAACACAAGCACCCAATCTGTTATAGTGGGAGTAGAGGTGTCCCTCTAATAATTAAACCTGAAACACCCATAGAAGCTCACCTCACCACACCCGACCTGCTAAAAAGGAGGGGGTAAATGAAAGAAAACTTCTGTTCCACAGCACTCTTCAGGACCTTACAATTTACTGTATAAATCGTGGTTTGGTTTGACTTTCCAAAATGCAACACCTCACACTTATCTGTACTGAATTGCCTTTGCCAATCCTCAGTCCACCTGATCAAGATCCCTTTGTAATTTTTGATTGCCTTCTTCTCTATGAACAATACCTGCGAATTTTGCATCATCCACTAACTTACTAAATATGCCTTGTTCATTCACATCAAGATCATTTATGTAATTAACAAGTAACAAAGCTCCCAGCATCAATCCCTGTGGCATATCACCAGTCACAGGCCTCCAATCCAAGAAACAACCTTCAACCATCACACTCTGCTTCCTACCACCGAGCCAATTTTGAATCCAATTAGCTAGCTCCCCCTGGATCCCATGCGACTTAACTTCATGACTAGCCTGTCACGTGGAACCTTGTCAAAGACCTTACTAAAGTCCATATACACAACATCCACTGCCCTACCCTCACCCATCCTCTTGGTTACGGCTTCAAAAAGCTCAAAAAGATTTGTCAGACATGAAATCCTGCACACAAATCAGTGCTGACTATCCCTAATCAGACCTTGACTTTCCAAATATTAGTTGATCCTGTTCTTCAGTATCCTGTCCAATAACTTGCCTACCACTGATGTCAGTCTCACTGGCCTGTAGTTCCCTGGCTTGTCTTTGCTACCTTCCTTAAACAATGGAACAACATTAACCACCCTCCAGTCTTCCAGAACTTCAACAGTGGCTAAAGATGAAACAAAAATCCCTGCAAGGGCCTCTGTAATTTCATCCCTAGACTCCCACAATGCCTGAGAATGGACTTGTTCGGGCCCAGAGGATTTATCCACCTAAGTCCAATCTAAAACTGTAAACACATCTTCTGTGGTAATATGTGTGCAGTCCAAAATATCCCCACTTCTTTCCCTTATTTCCTTAAAGTCCATGATTCTCTCTTCAGTAAACACTGAGGAGAAATATTCATTAAAAATCTCCCTCATCTCCTATGGCTCCACACATAGAAGCCCATGCTGATATTTAAGGGGAACTATTCTCTCTCTAGCCACCTTTTTCTCATAATAAGCCCTCTTGGGATTATCTTTAACCTTATCTGCCAGATCCATTTCATATCATCTTTTGTTCTTCTGATTTCCCTCTTAAGTGTGTTCCTACATTTTTTATAGTCATCTAGGGATTCACTTGAGAGAAGGAGCATAGAGAGTCTTTGGGTTTGAGGGAGTTTTAAAGGTCATTTGTTGCCCCTCAATTTGAGGGGATTTCTACTGAAGGCCAAGAATTTCTCCCATGGGTTTTCACTTCCCTGCACTCAGAACATTGGGCACATGGGGTAGAATTTCCCACAAGTTAGTGCAGCCAAGAGAGCAAGATCTGCTTCTTTTTCTTTCTTTCTCTGCTGTTGCTGCGTGTTTAATGTGTTTGAACTTAAATCCTGATAACATTTGATGGACAAGTTGTGACAATTTGGAATGATTGGTAGCAAGCTGTTCCCAGTCACTAATCTTGGTGCAGCCGCAGTTCAGGGACAACTTCAGGGTCCTTCTGCAGCATTTTCTTTGTCCTCTCCTGGACCATTGCCCATTTAATGGTTTCAAAAGGGGATTTAATGGGTGAGACATTTCTCAGCCTCCCAGACACAGTGTCCAGATGATTAAAATTGGTTTTGCAGGATTTGTCCCTGAATGCTGGTAGACCTGGCTTCAAGAAGAGCATTTGCTTAATGGTCCCTCCAGTTGAACCTGGAGGATACAACAGCGGAATTGCCAATGGAATTTCTACATTGTTCTATTGGAAACATTCATGGTCTCAATGCATTCGTATGTGAGGTGTGGGAGATAGATTGCCTTGCCTCACTCCTTAAAGCCTGTGTACCATCTGCAAGGCACAAGTCTGGAGTGTGATGGTATACTCCCCACTTGTCTGGATGACTACAGCCCCCACAACACTCAAGAAGCTTAACACCTTCCAGGATAAAGCAGTCTGCTGGATTGGCACCACATCCATAAGCATCTACTCCCTCCACCACCGACACTCAGCAGTGTGTACTATTTGTAAAATGCAGTGCAGAAATTCACCAAAGATCCACAGGCACAACCTTCCAAACCCACAGCCACTTCCATCTCAAAGAACAAGGGCAGCAGACATATGGAAACACCATCACCTCCAAGTTCCCCTCCAAGCCACTCACTATCCTGACTTGGAAATTTATCACTGTTCCTTCACTGTCGCTGGGCCAAAATCCTGGAATTCCATCCCTAATACATTATGGGTCAACCTACAGCAGGTGGACTGCAGCGCTTCAAGAAGGCAGCTCACCATCACCCTCTCAAGGGCCACTAGGGACAGGGCGATAAATATTGGCCCAGACAGTGACACCCACACCAACAAATGAACAAATTTAAAAAATTATAACTGTGATAAAGTGCAAATGCAGTGTGAAAGGTCTTTGAAGTAGGAAACTTGATGGTACCCGAGGGAGCGTCTGGACACTTCCTCGGTCACCTAACCGAATTACGGCCCAGACCCATCCTTCAGCAGTGAAGATCCTGCCTTTGTGAGTACATTCTCCCGGGGTGTGCTCACGAAGCTGGGGTCTTTTACCAACTCACCTCCAAGGGGAAGCCCCAGGCAGTGACCTCCACTCCTCTCTCAGTCGGCGCTGTCAGGTCTCCTGAGTATTTCCAGCCTTTTCTGTCTTTGTTTCAGAATTCCATAAGGTGAAGTGTGCTGGTTTTGTCACATTCATTCTGCAACCTTATTACATTCTCAAAGTGTGGTCTGGCCTTGCAAAGTATTGATTGAAGTTCAACGTTAGATTTGATGTAATCCTGCTGTAGAGTTAAATATTCAGCAACAAAAGTCAATTACAGCTTTCCCGACTTGTTAACTGGAAAGAATCAGGAAATAGATCTGATTGTTTCTCAAGGGTCCACTGAAGAATGTTTACTTTGCACCGTAACTGAGATATTTTACATCAAATAAACTGAAGTGGCTGGTTGTCTCCTGGTTTTTGTTTTGTCTCCTGGTTTTTGTTTTGTCATATACTTTCCTAATGGTTTTATTGAAAAGCAATCCAATTAGTCTCATTTGCTGTTTCCCCACAATCTTGTTTCCTTTTCAACTAGGTATTCATTTCCCATTTGAAAGTTCCAATTCAATTTATTCCCATTGCCATTTCAAAGAACAAAGAACAAGGAAAATTACAGCACAGGAACATGCCCTTCGGCCCTCCAAGCCTGCGCCGATTGAGATCCTCTGTCTAAACCTGTCATCTATTTTCTAAGGGTCTGTATCCCTTTGCCCCCTGTCCATCCATGTACCTGTCCAGATACATCTTAAAAGACACTAACGTGCCCGCATCTACCACCTCCGCTGGCAACGTGTTCCAGGCACCACCACCCTCTGCGTAAAGAACTTTCCACGCCTATCTCCCATAAACTTTCCTCCTCTCACTTTGAATTCATGACCCCTAGTAATTGAATCCCCCACTCTGGGAAAAAGCTTCTTGCTATCCATCTTGTCTATACCCCTCATGATTTTGTAGACCTCAATCAGGTCCCCCCTCAATCTCCATCTTTCTAATGAAAATAATCCTAGTCTACTCAACCTTTCTTCATAGCTAGCGCCCTCCATACCAGGCAGCATCCTGGTGAACCTCCTCTACACCCTCTCCAAAGCATCCGCATCCTTTTGATAATGTGGTGACCAGAACTGTACGCAGTACTCTAAATGTGGCAGAACCAAAGTCTTATACAACTGTAATATGAGCACGCTTGGCACATTTTAGATCATTCCTCCCTACAGAAGTTTCTGCCTCTCAATTCTATCTAAACTCCTCGTGCTTTTGAAACTGTCCATGAAACTGTGCTCTAAATGAAGAAGTTCCAACCGCTCTGGTGTCGGCATGTCACCAAAACATTCACTCCTGACACCATTAAATCTCCTTTCACTGTTTATTTTCAGGGGCTGTTGATCACAGTTACCTCATGTAGGTGGTCAATGATTTATTGTAATGTTATGATAGTTGATTGAGAAGTAGCAGTTTCAATTTGAGCCAATAGTTAATGAGGTAAAGAAAGGAGATGTACGACCCATGACAGATGAGAATGCTTCACTGACTACAATCAGCAAAATGGAAGAGGAGAGGCAGCACACTCCCATGTCCCATTGGTCCTATGTCCTATGTGGTGGTCCCTGGTAGACTTGTGTGGTCATGGTACCAATAGTGTTTGATCCTCCCTTGGCCTGATGTTTGGGAACCCCACGCATCCCCCAAGGAGATGATGTGGCTTATCTCCCTGGATCTTCTCAATACCACACCCTCTTGCCTTTCTGTCCCCTTTAATATTCCTTATTACAGGAGCTGGCCGTCAATGCTGTCATCCACCTGTCGAGCCCCTCTTGTCCAACGGTCATGGGAGAGCTATTGAAGATGTCCCCTTGCCCAACTCCATTTGAAGGTTCGCTTACCATTTTTCTGAGTCCAAAGATCATCTTATTTAGAACGTAGAACATAGAACAGTACAGCACAGTAAAGGCCCTGCAGCCCACGATGTTGTGCCGACCTTTTACACGAAACCTAAGGTCTATCTAACCTCCACCCTACTTTATACTATCATCCATATGCCTATCTAATAGCCGCTTAAATGCCCCTAATAGTGCCGATTCCACTACCCTCTCCGACAATGCATTCCACGTCCCGATCACTCTCTGAGTAAAGAACCTACCTCTGATGTCTCCCCTATATCTACCCCCACTCACTTTAAAACTATATCCCCTCATGAAAGCTACCTCCACCCTTGGAAAAAGTCTCTGGCTGTCTACTCTATCTATACCTCTGATCATTTTGTACACCTCTATCAAGTCACCTCTCATCCTTCGTCGTTCTAAACAGAAAAGCCCTAGCTGTCTCAACCTTTCCTCGTAAGACCTTCTCTCCATTCCAGGCAACATCCCGGTAAATCTCCTCTGCACCTTTTCCAACACTTCCACATCTTTCCTGCAATGAGGTGACCAGAACTGGATACAATACTCCAGATGTGGCCAAACCAGGCTTTTGCATAGCTGGAGCATAACTTCACGGCTCTTGAACTCAATCCCTCTATTAATAAAAGCTAACATACCATATGCCTTCTTAACCACTCTATCCACCTGGGTGGCAGCTTTCAGGGAGCTGTGAACATGAACCCCAAAATCCCACTGCTCCTCCACACTGCCAAGAATCTTTCCATTAACCCTGTATTCTGCTTTCAAGTTTGTCCTTCCAAAATGAAGCACCTCACACTTTTCAGGGTTAAACTCCATCTGCCACTTCTCAGCCCAGCTCTGCATTCTATCAACGCCCCTTTGTAACCTAGAACAGCCCTCCGCATTGTCCACAATGTGACCCACTTTTGTATTGTCCGCGAACTTGCTAATCCACCCTTCCACTCCTTCATCCAAATCATTTACAAAAATCACAAATAGAAGAGGACCCAGAACAGATCCTGTGGTCCACCACTCATAACTGAGCACCATGTTGAATATTTTCCATCCACTACCACCCTTTGTCTTCTAAGGGTCAGCCAATTCTGAATCCAATCTGCCACATTTCCCCCTATCCCATGCCTCCTTCCCTTCTGCATGAGCATACCATGGGAAACCTTATGAAACGCCGTACTCAAATCCATGGTTTAGGCCCGAAACGTCAAGTTTTCCTGCTCCTATGATGCTGCTTGACCTGCTGTGTTCATCCAGCCCCATGCTTGTTATCTCCATGTATACCACATCCACTGCTGTACCTTCATCCACGTGTTTCGTCACCTCTTCAAAGAATTCAAAAGGTTTGTGAGGCATGATCTACCTCTCACAAATCCATGCTGACTATTATTTCTGGAGCACTATTTTACTAATGGGTTAGAGTGACTTCTCATAAAAATTTGATGTGAGTCCAGACCCCGGTGATTCTTGTGATTTCTCCTGCTTTTATACAAAGATTTATTAACATTTGCAGAAGGCAGGTTACTGGTATGACACAGCCCGATGAGGTGTCATGCTAAACAGGAAATACCAGATATGGAATGCTGACTTTATCCAGGTTAAGGGAACAACCCCCAATTCTTAACAGCACCCCCTCCATCACCTCCAAACTGCATTGGTCAAAATTAGAAGCAGTCATCTCGCTGATTATAACCAGTGATTTGTAAAGATTTAATAGAATCCCACAGCTTCCTGGTACTCCCCAGCATCAATCCATCTCTTGATAAAAGTGTAACCTTTGACTGTGGCATCTTTCTGTCCAACATCATCATACTTACAGATGACACATAGTCACATTATTCTGAAGACCTGATGTCTAGTCACTGAGAGGGTTTCAAATTGAGGACAAACACTGGCGAGGGTGCATCTAAGGCTTTCTTGTAATTGAATCAACAATAACCACAACAGCCTGCCTTTATGTAGCATCTTATCGTAGTGACAGCAAGGGCGTTGTCAAACAAAATTTGACATCAAACTACACAAGGAGTTATTGGAAAAGATTGTCTGAAAAGTTGGTTTCAAGGAACATCTTCCAGGAGAAGAGTGGTAAAAAGAACTTTGTCCCACCACCACCGCAGCCCCACACCACCCGCCGCCCCTCCCCCCCCCCCCAGTCTGAGGCATCATTTGGGTGCACTGATAGGAAATAGTGCAATCTTAGGTGGGGGAGGGAACAAAAACAAAAATTGCTCAGCAGGTCTGACAGCAGCTATGGAAAGAAAGGAGAGTTAACATTCTGCGGAACAGAAGGAGAGTCACTGCACCCAAAACACTAACTTTGCTTACTCTCCACAGATGCTGCCTGGCCAGTAGAGTTTTAAAAGCAGTTTCTAATTTTGTTCCTGATTCCGTCATCCACAGTTTTTTTTGTCTGGTTGGATATGGCTGTTTTCGGTTCAGATATTGAGGATCAGTCTGATGATGTGAAAGTGTAAAATAGCTTTGTGGAAATTAATACAGCTTTGGAGCAGGTAGGACTGAAACTGAGCCTTTTAGTGGAGAGGTAGGAGCACAACTACTGCACTCCAGGGGCCCTCAATTTTTATTTTATCTATTTAGTTATCCTTTAAATACAAAAATTGATCAGACAAAGCCAAAATTACCCAATTAAACCATTTGTAGGGGAGTTAATCACCTCAGGATCAGCTTTAATTGGATGTCTAATTAACACATCCATGTGTCAGGGAGGGGCGACCATAAGGAATGACATCATGGAGAGGTATATATAGACTTTTGACTCTTGATAATTTTAACCTCACATTCTTCTTCTATGCTGATAAACTTGAAATTTTGAGACCATCTTTTTCACAGGAGTTTGAAAAGAATGCAGAATGTAATTAAATGGAAAGAGACAGATTTATTGGGCCAGTCGGAAGAGTTTAATCAGTAAACAACATGCCGAAATTAAACATCACAAAGAAACAAACGCGTTGAATTGGAATTTGCCAGTTTGATGATTACAGCTCTCAAAGTCAGCACCAAAGTTTATCTTGTAGCCTCACATTTAATTGCAGTACACAGGATGTGCTGCTTCACTGTTACTGCTTGTGAAGTCTTGCAGAGTGGGAAATAGTTTTACAATTGCTTGTTACATTCTTAAAAGTTACTGCATCATAAAGTAATGTGCTGAGTTTTCAGAGATATGAGGTGATTGCAGTTCTTTTTATTTTCCAAAGAATTTGCTGAAAATGCTGCAAAGCAAGGTCAGTTTGATGCATTCTGAAGTAGAAACAGAATAGAAAACTCTGGAAACGTTCCACAGGTTGGACAGCATCTGTAGAGAAAGGAAATGGGTTAATGCTTCATGTTAATCACCAGATCAGAAAAACATTGCAGATCTAGCAGCTTTTAAGCAAATGAAAAGCACAAAGAGGGGATAGCGAAAGGGAAGATCTGTGATCGGACGGAAGGTGGGTGATGGGTGACAAAAGGGCTGAAGGGGCAGCATAACAAGATGGAGACAGGATAAGCAAAGAAACCAAAAGTGGGTGAAGACAAGGTGGAGATAAAAGGTACTGCAGATGCTGGAGAATCCGAGATAACAAGGTGTGGGGCTGGATGAACATAGCAGGTCAAGCAGCATCATAGGAGCAGGAAAACTTGACATTTCGGGCCTAAACCTTTAGGCACGCTTGTTATCTCGAAGACAAGGTGGAAATGAGAATGGTGTGGAACAGGGGAAGGGGAGGGCTTACAGGAAATCTGGAATGTTGAAGATGATTGCTTTAATTAGGGAATGTGGCAGAATAAATAAATACAACTATTCCTTTATTGGTGTGCAAATTAGGAAGAGACGTAGCCCATTGGGCCACTTGAGCATACGCTGTAATTCAACAGTTCATGGTTAATCTAGAGCCAAAACACAAAGAAAGAACAAAGGACAATACAGCATAGGAACAGGCCCTTCGGCCCTCCAAGCCTGCACTGACACATTTTGTCCTTCCATATTAAAACTGTCTTCACTTACAGGATCCGTATCCATCTATTCCCTTCCTATTCATGTATTCAACCAGGTGTTTCTTCAATGCTGCTACTGTGTCTGCTTCCACTTCCTCTGGCAGTGCGTTCCAGGCACGCACCACCCTTTATGTGAAAAACTTGCCTCGCACATCTCTTTTAAACATCCCCCCTCACACATTGAACCTGTGTCCCCTAGTAACTGACCCCTCCACCCTGAGAAAAGGCCTCATACTTTCCACTCTAGCTCTGCCATTCACAATCTTTCTATCACGTCACCCCTCAACCTTCTACATTCCAGTGAAAACAAACCCAGTCTGTCCAACATTTATTCTCTGCTAAAATCCCCCATACCAGGCAACATCCTGGTAAACCTTTCCTGTACCCTCTCCAAAGCATCCACATCCTTTTGGTAGTGTGGTGACCAGAAATGTATGCAATATTCCAAATGTGGCCGAAATAAAGTTCTATAAAACTGTAGCATAACTTCCCTATCCTTACGGCCTTTCCAATGAAGGCAAGTATACTATAGGCAATTTTTATCATCTTATCTACCTGCGCTGCCACCTTCAATGATCTGTGTGCCTGCACACCCAGATCCCTCTGCATATCAATGTTCCTAAAGGTTTTGCCATTCACTGTACAATTTCCACCTGTATGTGACCTTCCAAAATGCATCACCTCACATTAATCCAGATTAAACTCCATCTGCCATTTTCCTGCCCATGCTTCCAACTGATCAATATCAGTATCCTCTGACAATCCTCCTCACGATCTGCAATTCCACCAATCTTTTTATTGTCTGCAAACTTACTAATTGCATTTTGATTTCCATGTTCACATCTAACCTCTTACTCCCTGTTAATCTTGAATTACCCTGTTTAGCAACAATCTAATGACTTTCACATTAAACATTTTCAATCATCCCAGATCCACTGTCTTCTGAGGCAGAGAATTCCAAAGCCACACAGCCCTCTCCAAGAGAAAAAAGTTTCTCCTCATTCTGTCAGAAAAAGTCAACCCCTAATTTTTAAAACAGTGCCCCTTAGTTTTGAGCTCAACCACACACAGAAACATCATTTCCACAATACACTATGTCAAGACAATTTAGGATCTTAATCACTTCAATCAAATCACCCCAATCTTCTAAACTCCAGTACAAACATGTCCAGTCTGTCCAACCTTTCATCATAAGGCAACACAACCATTCCAGGTATTAGTCTCGTAGGTCTCTCTGAACTGTCTCCAAGCTGTTTAAATCCTTCCTTATATAAGGAGACCAAACATGTACACAGTATTTTTTTTTTACAGCCTCACTATTGGAAGGACATGATCACTCTGGAGAAGGTGAAGAGGGACAAACTGGGTTTGTTTTCTTTGGAGCAGCGGAGGCTGCGGGGGTATCTGATTGAGGAATACAAAATTATGGGAGGTTCAGATAGAGTAGAGTGTTAGAGTCGCTTCCCTATGACAGGTATGTCGAAGACGAGAGAGCAACAGTTTAAAGTGAGGAGCAAGTGATTTTGAAAAGGTCTGAGAAAGAATGTTTTCACCCAGATGATGGTAAAAATTTGGAAGGTGTTGCCTGAGATGGTGGTGGAGGCAGGTATTCTCACAACATTTGGAAGCATCTGGATGGGCACTTAAAATGCCAGGACATTGTAGGCTATGGACCAAGTGCAGGTAACTGGGATTATTGTAGATTGGTGTTTGTTGACCAGCATAGACATGATGGACTAAAGGGCCTTTTTCTAAGCTATATGACTCTATGTAATCTCACCAATGCCCTGTATCACTGAAGTGGAACATTATTACTTGTATGTACAATTCCTCCTGCAGTAAAGGATTATATTCATTAACATTCTTGAGTACCTGCTTTTGAGCCATAGAGTCTCTTAGTGCATCTGAGCTAGTCATGGTGGCACAGACTTGGCTCTCAGTGCATTTCCCCGAGAATTTCCCCACCTCCCCCAGCTGTGTCTAAAATAGAAAAAATAGTTCGACAGAGAGCTGGACTGAAGGGAGCTGCCTTGTGTTTTTCTCTGTCTAGTGGTCAACCTTCTACATATGCATTCTTTATCTGTGGTTTGACCAGATCATGCTAGGTGCTATCCATGAAGATCTCAGCCTTGCTGGTGCTCCACAATGACTCCAGCTGCTGCCCCGATCCAAAATGCTGATTTCCAGTAGCTGTAGCTAGACAGACTTCCTGCAGAAGTATTCAACTTGGAGACTGACATGGTTCCTAATTTCCCACAGGAGGTATATACTTCATGATTGATTTTTCAAGCTATTATTTTCACAATGGAGTGTCAATCAAGTGAGCATATTTCTGGACACTTTAATGTTTGTTTTCATAAGGGATTAGTTGAAGGAATTTCAATGAAACATTTTTATTGTTTCCATGCAAGTGTGTTTATTTCAAAGGCGAAATATCAATAGATTGATAACTTTATTTTCTGTCAAAGTGTTTCCTGAACTATGACCATGTTGGGTAAAACATGAGTTGTCATCAAGACATTAGGACAAAGGATAGATGATCGGGGATTTGGGTTGCCACATGTTGGCATTTTGCCAATAAATGATAATTGGAATGACTGGTGGCATGGAGGTAGGGGATCCATATATTATGGTTCATTCCTCTTTTGTCCCCACACCTCAACACCCTCCAATGACATTTTCCTATAAAGTTCCAGGAGGTGTAGGATTTGCCCTTTTACCTGCTCTCTCCTCACTGAGCAAAGCTTCAATCGCATCATCAGGTGAAGCAGTGTTTTATTTGATTTCAGACAGACTACTGCATTTGCTGCTTATAACAAGCCTCATGTACATAATGGGCACTAAATACAAGCAAGGTGACAACTTTACCAAACAGATTTCTTTCAGCCTACAAGCATGACTCTGGTCATCCAGATCACAGGACCTTTCCACCTTGCCTGCTGACTAATACTTCTGTGGCTGGTCCTGTTACAGTGTTCCAGCAAAAGGTAACACAGGCTGGAGGACCAGCACCTCATTTCCTGTTTAGGTACTTTACAGCCGCCAGATCCTAATATTGTGCTCAACATCTCCAGATACTGACTTCTGTCCTCACACTTGATATTTTTCAACACCATCCTGAGATGGGAGTGAATGGAGAAGAAACTCTTCCCATGAAATTGATGAGAAAATGGACAAATGTCCAATGCTCTTTCAGATGGAAAATTTGCAGGATTTCAAGCCAGCTGGGCTGACATAAGTAGGCATTTGAAAACGCAAACTCACAGATGTCATTTTTCAATGGCAGAGTAAAGCAGAAACCAGTGGACAATTATTAATAATTTAACTGGAAAACTTGCTGAAGTATTTTTAATCTTCCATCTAATTTCGGGATATCTTTCCAGTTGAAAATGATTTATAATATTTATGATGTGCGGTTTGACTTTCTCACTCCTATTGGTATGTCCTTGATTGAAGTGATAATGTTGAGGCAGACTGACTGACTCTTCCAGATCCTATCACACCCTGCTGACTATAAAGGGGAGTGAGGAAAATGAACTTGAATCTCATGAATATTTATTACATAATTCAAGTCCCTTCAAACAATTTTTCGAGTGACTACTTTCAACTTATCCTGCATGATATTAACCCAAAGAAATCCCTGTGATATTTGAAGATACAGTGAGTGGTGGTGGCTGGTTGATAGCTCCTCTAGAAAGATGAGCAAACTTCCAAACTGATGGAGAAAATAGATGGGAAAAGAAGAAAATGGTTACATTTTTTGGACTGCCTTGTCAAACATGAAATATTTTCCAGCCAATAACGTATCTTTGAACTGTAGTCAGAAACATAGAAGTTGGTGGTGCAGTGATAATGTCCATTGCCCATTTGATTTGTCCACTCAATATGCTGATTAAAATCACTCATGGCAATTATAGTACCTTTCTTACTCACCTCTGTTATTTCCTAATTTATACTTTATCCAACTGTGAGGCACCTCCTCAGGGACCTACAGATGATTCCTACACGTGAGTTCATTCCCTTGCAATTTCTTATTTCCACTCAAACTGATTCCACATCACTACATAAAGGACCTCTATCGCTACTCACCACCATACTGAGACCTTCCTTTATTACCTACTTCCTTTTCCTTTTTGTTAATTCTTCCAAAATATTATATACCCTCAAGTTCCCAGTCTTGGCCACCCTATAACCATGTCTTTGTAATAGCTATCAAGTTATACTCATTTATTTCTACTTATGCTATCTTTTCATCTTTCTTGTTATAAATGCTGCATGGATTCAAATAAACAGCCATTCAACCAGCCTTTTTGTAATCAGTGGAGAGAAAGCAGAGTTAATGTTTTGGGTCCAGTGACACTTCTTTAGAAGTTCTGTGGAAAGGTCATTGGAACTGAAACATTAACTCTGTTTCTCTCTCCAGATTTGCTGCCAGACCTCCTGAGTTTCCCAGCAATTTCTATTTTGTTTTGGATTTTCAGCATCAACAGTTCTTTGGTTTCTTTTGCCTTTTTATCATTGTCATTCTCTCTGGTTCTAACTTCTGCTGCAATCTTCTATCTAATCCTGTCATTCTTCTATGTAGTTCACTTCTTCACCACCGACACTTCTGCTCTCCTGTTTCTTTTTGTTTCTTTTTTAACTTTCCTTCAATTGAACCCTCCGCCCAGCCCCACTAATTTGTTTGAGCCACATCTATAATCCTCATCATATGATTCACCAGGACACTGGCCCCAGGGTGGTTCAACTGAGTCCTGTCCCAAGGCAACAGTTCTGCTACCATTTGCATAAGACTCAGGTAGAATCCTGAGATTATTATGTCTGTGGTGGTGCTTTTTTAAGAGAAATTCTGGATCCCAGTCACATCCACATCTCACTGACCATGGACTAAATTGCATACAGTTAATCTAAGAGCAGGAACTCTCTCCTCATACACAGTGTGGAAGTAACTCTCTTCCTTCTTGATGTATTACAGTGTCCACAGTTTCAATTCCATCCCATCAACTCTGACAAATAAGAGTATAACTTGGGAAAATGTGAAATTTTACATTTTGGCAGAAAGGTATAAGATGTTGGTGAGGCCTCTTCAGTTCTGGTCGTCCTGCTATAGGCAGAGTATTATTAAAGTGGAGAGGGTTCAGAAAATATTTACCAGAGCGTTGCAGGGAACAGAGGGTTTGAGATATAAAAATAGGCTGGATAGGCTGGGACATTTTCACTACAGCGTAATAGGTTGAGGGGTGAAATTGTAGAGCTTTATAAAGTCATGAGGGGCACAGGTAAGGTAAATGACAAGAGAATTTTTCCCTGAGGTGAAGGAAATCAAAAGTAGGCGGTATATTTTTAAGGTGAGAGGAGAAAGTTTTTAAAAGGACATGAGGGCAACTTTTTTATGCAGAGAGTGGTTTGTGTGTGGAATGAAGGTCCTGGGGAAGTGATAGATGCCGGTACAGTTACAATGTTTAAAAGACATTTGGATCGATTTGGGAATTGGAAAGGCTTGGAGGGATATGTGCCTAATTTAGTTTGGGAACATGTTCGGTGTGTACTAGTTAGACTGAAGGTTCAGTTTCTGTTCTGTATGACTCTGTGGCTGTCTGACTCTATGATTGAAAAAAAAACGAAGTAAATCATCTAAATGATGAGACGTTGTTGAGCAAGGGGCTGAAAGGTCTCAGAGGTAGACAGGAATGTAGATTTCCACTTACAGTCAGATCAGCTGTGATCTTATTAAATAGTCAAGTAGGCTCGAGGGGCTAAATGGCCTACTCCTCATGATCTTTTGTGTGTCTTTTTTTTGTGAGTCTTGGAGGGAAGCTCCAGGGAGTGGTATACCCATATATCTGCAGCCCTTGCCCGTCGAGGTGGAAGTGATCATATGTTTGCAAGATGCTGCCTGATGAGGAGCTTTGGTGAATTTCTGCAGTGCATCTGTAACAGTACACACTGCTGCTACTATATTTCGGTTTTGGAGGGAGTGGATGCTTGTGGATGTGGTGCCAATCAAGCAGCTGCTTTGTCTTGGATGGTGTTAAGCTTCTTGAGTGTTGTTGGAGCTGCATCCATCCAGGCAAGTGGGGAGTATTCCATCACACTCCTGACTTGTGACATGTGGATGGTGGAAAGTCTTTGGGGAGTCAGGAGGTGAGTTACTCGCTGCAGAATTCCTAGATAATGACCAACTCTTATAGCCACTATATTAATATGGTGAATCCATTTCAGTTTCTGGTCAGCGCTAACTCCAGCGTGTTGATAGTGGAGATTTAACAAGAGTGATGGCATTGGATATCATGAGGAGGTAGTTAGGTTCCTTTTTGTTGAGGAGGTCATTGCCTGGACCTTGTGCTGCATGACTATTACTTGTCAGACGACAGCCCTAACCTGCATATTGTTCAGATCCTTCTGCGTTTGGACATGGACTGCTTCACTACAGCATATCTGAGAAGTTGCAAACTATGTTGAACATTGCGCAACCATTGGCTAACATCCCCACTTTTGACTTTTTGTGAAGCTGAGTTTGATGCAGCTCATGGGTTTGATTAACAAAAAATTATTTTATGTATGTCTGTGCTGTGTCTGAATCAGATTGTGTTTAATTAAAAATAAATGGACTTGTTATGATAACAGTTGATAGTATAATCAAACAAATCAGACCCCAGACAGGAACCTGCCTTGATAGATCATATTTTAATTTGTTTTTGGATTGAACAAAATGATCTCTCACTGAAATGCAATGTTGCAGATTTTGTTTGAGCAATAAAACAGAAGTTTATTAACAAAAGAAATGAGGATTAAGTAGAATAGTCCAGACTACCAATTTATAAAAGAAATCCAAATATTTTTAAACACACAGTGAAAACATAATTTCATTAATTCCAAAATACTCTTTGTATACATTGAAAAGAAACAACTGAGCTTTAATACACAGAAACATCACTTGCACAATTCTCAGACCAGAGCCCCTCTATCTAACACCTCAGTAGGTTCAAGCTGTGACTTACAGACTCAAAAATCCTTCAGCACCAGCATTTATCCTGATTCTCTCTCTCTCCTTCTGATGCAGTCTTCAATTGTTAGTACACAGGAGACCACTAACCATTTTTTATACTTTCTTCAAATTCAGAAAAAAGTAAATAAATATACAGAGATAATAGGTACTGCGGATGCTGAAGAATCCAAGATAACAAAGTGTGGAGCTGGATGAACACAGCAGGCCAAGCAGCATCATAGGAGCAGGAAGGCTTGACGGTTCGGGCCTAGACCCTTCATCAGAAAATGGAGTCACAGGGAGAAGCGCTTCTGGAGGGTCTCAATGTTCTGAATGGAGATATTGTCACGGTTAGGGCCAAATTGGGAAGGCTTGAATATGGATTGTAGTCCATTGGACTACATTTTCTGATGAAGGGTCTAAGCCCGAAACGTCAAGCCTTCCTGCTCCTATGCTGCTGCATGGCCTGCTGTGTTCATCCAGCTCCACACCTTGTTATCTTAAATAAATATACAATTTAATCAATGTACCACCAAGAACTCACGTCTAAATCTGCAACTTAAGCAAATTCTAATGCTTTTAAAAGGAGTACAAGATGAAATTTCCATAGAAACTGATTGGTCCTGAAGCATTTATAAACCTGTAAAAAGAAACCACATGATTATCTTACAGCTGCTGTCAAACAATATGTAATTTCAGCATTGATGAAAGGAAATGGATCTTGGTGGAACCAAGGAGGTTTTTGTTCCTTTCTTTTGTCACAGGAAAGAATCTACCTGATGGTTATGGGAAAATGTTTTAGTTTTATTGAAGATTCAGGATATCACAAGAAACAACTCTGTTGGAGCGCCATGATTGAGTATTAAGTAAGCAATGCAGTTTGATTCAACTGAGTGAAATATCCTCATTTCCCTGAGCGTACCTATTCCAGTACAATTACAACACTGGCATGTACCCAACAATATGGAAAATTACCCAAGTTTGCCCTGTACGCAAAGAACAGAACAAATCCAACCCAGCCAATTACTGCCCCATCGGTCTACTCTCGATCATCAGTAAAATGATGGAAGGTGTCAGTAACAGTGTTACCAAGCAGCACCTGCTCAGCAATAACCTGCTCAGTGACGCCCAGTTTGGGTTCCACCAGGGGCACTCAGCTCCTGACCTCATTACAGCCTTGGTTCAAACATGGTCAAAAGAACTGAATTCCAGAGGGGAGGTGAGAGTGACAGCCCTTGGCATCAAGGCTGCATTCGACTGATTGTGGCATTAAGGAGTCCTAAAAATATTGGAATCAATGGGAATCTGGGGCAAATTCTCCAATGGTCAGTGTCATACCTGGAAGTTAGGAAGATGATTGTGATTGTTAGAGTCAGTCATCTCAGCTCCAGGACATGTCTGCAGGAGTTCCCCAGGGTTCTGCTGTAGGCCGAACCACCTTCAGCTGCTTCATCAATGACCTTCCCTCCATTATAAGGTCAGAATTGAGAACGCTTGTTAATGATTGCACAATGTTCAGCACCACTCTTGAGCTCTCAGACACTAAAATAATCCATGCCCAAATGTAGCAAGACCTGGGCAATATCCAAGTTTTGGCTGAAAAGTGCCAAGTAACATTTACACCACACAAGTACATTCAGTGATGAATCAGCCATTATAAACATGATGAAGGTTAGCATTGGTATCTCAACTAGACTAGCCACATGGCATCATAGTGGCACAGTAGTTAGCCCTGCTGCCTCACAGCGCCAGGGTCCTGGGTTTGATTCCAGCTTTGGGTGACTGTCCGTGTGGAGTTTGCACATTCTCCCCGTGTCTGCGTGGGTTTCCCCCGGGGGAATCCGGTTTCCTCCCACAGTCCAAAGATGCTCAGGGTCGGTGGATTGCCAATGCTAAATTGCCTGTAGTGTCCAGTTTTGTACAGGCGAGGTGTATTAGCCTTGTGAATTGCTTGTTTACTGGTTTGGGGGGGGTGGGGGTGGGATGTTCTTTGGAGGATCAGTATGGATTTGATGGATCAAATGGCCTACATCCACACTGTAAGGATGCTATGATTACATTCTGAGGGACACACTAAAGCTTGGGACAGGTGCTGCCAAGGTGCAGTGGGGAAAGATCTCTGTCTGAGATCTTTCTGTAAAAGTACAATGGGGGCCCATTGAGTTATTGGATCCTCCCGATACCTCAAATGCATGTATATATAATCTTGTATAAATAAGAGATGCCTTGGGTTTGTTTGTTCTCTCTGTCTTTCCAACCTCACCCCTGAGAGATTATATTTGGGAGCTAAAATTTGGGATGATGCACAGACTGAGAGAATCAAATGGTTCCCCCCTGAGGAATCCTCAGACAATGCCAGGGGATCTTCCTGGTCCTTGACCCACCTGCGTTTTTTCCCATCATACTTTGTCCAAACTGAAAGGCGGATGGGGTTGGTACATCAAACAAATTTCTCATGGGTTGGGGGGGAAGGGGGTCTGGCTGGGAATTGGGGTCTTGCTGTGCAGCGAGGCAGTCAGTGAAAAGGCCAGAGAGCCTCTGGCCTTACTTCCTGGCACCTCCGGCCCCTGAGGTGGGGTCAGGAATCCAGTAAGAGTGAGGGGGTTTGGGTATTGCATGTGGAGGGAGATATAGTGGGGCATCTACATTGAGTGGAGGGACCACAGAGGAATGAAGAAAGAGGGTGAAGCTGCATCGCGAGCTATCAGAAACCGTGAGGCTGAAAACATTTGTTGGGGTAAAATATGGGGCAAAAGTCAGAGGTGAAATATTTAAATGGGTGCAAAGATTTGTGGGGGCAATATTTGAGATGAATATTTGAAAGTGGGGAGGTTGCAAAATTGGGATGGAGAGCAAACTTTTGGGGAGCTGAAACTGGGAAATGCAATGTTTGAGAGGACAATATTTGGTGGGTGGGGCAGCAAGGTATTCGTGTAGGGGCAGTGCAAGATCTGGCAGGGACAATAGTGTTTTCGGCAGCACAAGATTTCGGGATGGGAGTACAATACTGTAAGGGTGGGACAAAATTGTGGACGCGCCTCTTGGAGGGCTAAAGAGAAGGAAAAAACACATTGACCATGCTTCACAAAACTTATTGAATACTTTGAAGAGATGACCAAACACATGGGTGAAGGTGGAGCAGTGGATGTGGTATACATGGATTTAAGTAAGGTGTTTGATAAGGTTCCCCATGGTAGGCTCATGCAGAAGGTAAGGAGGCATGGGATAGGGGGAAATTTGTGGCAGATTGGATTCAGAATTGGCTGATCCTGAGAAGACAAAGGGTGGTAGTGGATGGAAAATATTCAACATGGTGCTCAGTTACGAGTGGTGTAACACAAGGATCAGTTCTGGGTCCTCTTCTATTTGTGATTTTTGTAAATGATTTGGATCATTACAGGAAAGATGTGGAAGCATTGGAAAAGGTGCAGAGGTGATTTGCCAGGATGTTGCCTGGAATGGAGGGAAGGTCTTACAAGGAAAGGTTGAGAGAGCCAGGGCTTTCTCTTTAGAACGACGAAGGATGAGGGGTGACTTGATAGAGGTGTACAAAATGATCAGATGTATCGATAGAGTAGACAGCCAGACACTTTTTCCAAGGGTGGAGGTAGCTATTATGAGGGGACATGGTTTTAAAGCGAGTGGAGGTAGATATAGGGGAGATGTCAGAGGTAGGTTCTTTACTCAGAGAGTGGTAGGGGCGTGGAATGCATTGCCGTAGAGGGTAGTGGAGTCGGCCTCATTAGGGGCATTTAAGCGGCTATTAGATAGGTATATGAATGATAGTATAAGGTGGGGGTGGAGGTTAGATAGACCTTAGGTTTAGGGTAAAATTTTGGCAACACGTTGTGAGCTGAAGGGCCTGTACTGTGCTGTGCTGTTCTATGTTCTATAAGTAAAGACTGTTGAATTGAATGGAATGGTTTATTGTCAGTTTTATTTTATAGTCACTAATACAGTAAAATACAGTGAATGGCTTCAACTGTCACCATAATCTGATGCCATGTTGAGTACTTTAAGAATAAAAAATTATAACTGAAAGATGGTCTCTCTTCATTTTGCAGCCTCTGCCATGGCTCCTGAGCTGGCTCACCAATGACACTTGTGATATCGTCCCTCCTCCACAGCCTCACTGCTGCCTGTACTCAACTCACCATCGCAGGAGCCGCCACTCTTTAGGAGCCATCTTTTCACCGCTGGGCCCACCTTGCCACCACCGACACCAATACCAGGTCCCATGCTGAACACAAACTTGCCCCGCATCCAGGAATCCCAGCTCCAGGCCTACCGGCACCACAACCTGGGGAATCCCAGCTCCAGGCCTATCATCACTGCAACCAGGGGAATCCCAGCTCCAGACCTATCATCACAGCAACCACTGGAATCCCAGCTCCAGGCCTACCATCACCGCAACCAGGGGAATCCCAGCTCTAGGCCTACCATCACCATAACCAGGGGAATCCCAGCCCCAGGCCTACCGTCACCACAACCAGGGAAATCCCAGTTCAGCTGCCAGACCAGCCCACCAGGTCACCTTGCCAAAACCGTGTACCGAATTAAACTGTTCTTGTGACTATGTATGTATGTATACTAAGATGTTAATGGATAAAGTATATTTTTGAAATTAAAAAAATGAAGGGTTATGGATGAAGGATGGCTTTGGGCGGTTGTGCACTTCCAGGGATTGATGTAGACTCCAAGATAACAAGGTTTAGAGCTGGATGAACACAGCAGGCCAAGCTGCATCATAGGAGCAGGAAGGCTGACGCTTCGGGCCTGGACCCTTCATCACACCTAGGCCCAAAGTGCCAGCCTTCCTGCTCCTATGATGCTGCTTGGCCTGCTGTGTTCATCCAGCTCTAAACCTTGTTACCTCGGATTCTCCAGCTTCTGCGGTTCCTATTATCTCTCATTGATGCAGACTCGGTGGGTTCTGAAGAAGGGTCACTAGATCCAAAACGTTAACTCTGATTTCTCTCCACAGATGCTGCCAGACCTGCTGAGCTTTTCCAGCAATTTCCGTTTTTGTTTTGATGTTAATGCCTTCACCTGGACTGCATCTTGTGTGATTCCCTGCAGATGGATACAAGTGCAGTGTAGGTGATATGTTGATCCAGAATAGCTCCTCCAAATAGCAGGCACTGCTGAGTTCAGTTTCATATCCATGGAATACATGGAATGAGTTATATTCTGTGTAGAACATGAATAATACAAAAAATAAATAGCTTATTTGATAGACAGCTTCTTATCCGCCTGCATGTATCCCTATAGAGCGTTAATCAATATTGAGCCTCCAATACCAAGGTTTTTGAGTATCCATCTCCACAGCTGAGATCAAATGAAAACAGTTGCATGTTAGACCTAATATCCCATACGTGCGATTTCTTGTCTGGTGATGTGGGTTTCTGATCGAACCAGTTTCAGGAAATTGATCGTGACAATGTGAAATGCCCATTAACTGTGCGCATGTTTATTTGAGAAGTTCATGTGTTGCTCTGAGACAGGAAATCAATATTTTATTGGACTGAAGAAGGTGTTCCTGCCTCTCCTTTCAGCCTGAAACTGAAGAATAACATGGTGTTGGCATCAAAGGCAATTTCTAGTTATCAGCAGTCAACCTGCCGGGATATAACCTTTACATTATCATTAAAAACAGAGGACTAGAACTTGGATTGAATTGAATTAAGGTTTGTTTAAAGGATTGTTGTAAATATATTCAAGGAATAATGGACTCTTATGGCACTGAAAGATGTGATTCAGTGCACTGTGCCTGTGGATGTTGTTTGACAGAGCTATCCAATTTAGTCTCGTTCCTGTGACGCTTCTCAAGATCACTCAAAGCTTTTCCATTTCAAACACATATCCAGCTCTCTCAATGAAGTACCTCTTGCATCTACTTTGACCATCCGTACAAGCGATATGTCCCAGATCATTGTGTAGACTAGAAGTCACTTTTTCCCTGGGGCCCTTTTATATTTTTCCCTTCTCTTCTTAAACCAGTGGCCTCTAGTTTTGGATTCCCCTACCCTGGGAAGCAAACCTTGCCTAATCGCCCTATCCATGCTCCATGCTCCTCATGAATTTATAAACCTCTATAAGGTCACCCCTCAACCTCTGACATTCCAAAGGCAATAGACCCAGCCTATGTGGCCTCTCCCTATAACTCAAACCCTCTGACTTCAGCAACTTCCTTGTAAATCTTTTCTGCACACTTTCAAGTTTCACAACATTTTTACTGTAGCAGGGAGACCAAATCTGAATGCAGTATTCCAAAAGTGGCCCTAACTAATTCCCTGTACAGCCACAACATGACATCCCCACTCCTATACTCAATACAATGACCAATAAGGACAAGCATACCAAACGCTTTCTTCACCGCCCAGTCTACCCGCAACTCAACTTTCAAGGAATTATGAACCTGAACTCCAAGGTCTCTTTGTTCAGCAACACTCCCATGGAACCTCTCATTAAGTCTATAAGTCCTGCCCTGGTTTGCCTTTCCAAAATGCAGCACCTCACATTAATCTAAATTAAACTCCATCTGCCACTCCTTGGCCCATCCGATCAATGTCACGTTGTACTCCGAGATAACCTTCTTCACTGTCCATTACGATGTCAATTTTGGTGTCGTCTGGAAACTTATTAAACCATACATTTTTTATTGACATCCAAATCATTTATATAAATGACAAAAAGCAGTGGACCAAGCAATTTGCCTTGAGGCACACCGCTGGTCATAGGCCTCTAGTCCAAAATAGCAACTCTTCACCATTACCCTCTGTCTCCTACCTTGAAGCCAATTTTGAATCTAGATGGCTAGTTCATAGAACATAGAATGTAGAAAAGTACAGCACAGTACAGGCCCTTCGGCCCACAACGTTGTGCCGGCTTATCATTCTACTAAGATCAAATCTACTCTGCATACCCTACATTTTACCATCCTCCAGGTGCCTATTCAAGAGTCGCTTAAAAGTCTCTACAGTATCTGACTCCACTACCACTGCTGGCAGCGCAACCCACCACTCTCTATGTGAAGAACCTACCTCTGACATCTCCCCTTTACCTTCCTCCAATCACCTTAAAATTATGCCCCCTCATAATAGTCATTTCCATCCTGGGAAAAAGTCTCTGGCTACCCACTCTATCTATGCCTCTCATCATCTTGTACACCTCTATCAAGTCACCTCTCATCCTTCTTCGCTCCAATGAGAAAAGCCCTAACTCCCTCGACCTTTCTTCATAAGACCTGCCCTCCAGTCCAGGCAACATCCTGGTAAATCTCCTCTGCATCCTCTCTAAAGCTTCTACATCCTTCCTATAATGAGGTGACCAGAACTGAACACAATATTCCAAGTGTGGTCTAACCAGAGTTTTATAGAGCTGCAGCATAACCTCACGACTCTTAAACACAATAAAAGCCAACACACCATACGCCTTCTTTACAACCCTATCAATTTGGGTCGCAACTTTGAGGGATCTACGGACATGGACCCCAAGCCCCTTCTGTTCCTCCACACTGCCAAGAATCCTGCCATTAACCCTGTATTCTGCATTCAAATTCAACCTTCCAAAATGAATCACTTCACACCTTTCTGGGGTGAATTCCATCCTTTCATTCTATTCCATTCTTTGCCCAGCTCTGCATCCTGTCAATGCTCCGTTGCAACCTACAACAGCCCTCCACACTATCCACAACTCCACCAACCTTCGTGTCATCGGCAAACTTATAACCCACCCTTCCACTTCCTCATCCAAGTCATTTATAAAGGTCACAAAGGGCAGAGGTCCCAGAACAGATCCCTGCGGAACACCGCTGGTCACCCAGCTCCAGGCTGAATACTTTCCATCTACTACTACCCTCTGTCTTCTATTGGACAGCCAGTTTTGTATCCAGAGAGCCAAATTTCCCTGAATCCCATGCCTCCTAACTTTCTGAATGAGCCTACCAAGTGGAACCTTATTGAATGCCTTGCTAAAATTGTGGAACCTCATCGAATTGTCCTTGGGTTCCATGCGATCTAACCTTGCTAACCAGTCTAACATGTGGAACCTTGTCAAATGCCTTGCTGAAGTCCATAAAAACAACTTATACCACTCTGCCCTCATCAATCTTCTTTGTCACTTCTTTGAAGAAACTCAATCAAGTTAGTGAGACGCAATATCCCATAGACAAATCCATGTTGACTATCCCTAATTGGTCCTTGCCTTTCTAAATACATGTAAATCCTGTCCCTCAGAATCCCCTCCAATCGCTTGCCCACCACTGATGTCAGGCTCACCGGTCTCTCATTCCCTGGCTTTTCCTTACCACCTTTCTTAATAATGGCATCACATTGGTCAACCTCCAGCCCTCCAGCACCTCACCTATGGCTATCGATTACACAAATATCTCAGCAAGGGACCCAACAATCTCTTCCTTAGCTTCTCACAATTTTTGGGATACACGTGATCAGGTTCTGGAGGCATCTTTGTGCATTTCAAGGGCTCCAGTGCTTCTTCCTCTGTAATTTGGACATTTTTCATGGAAGAAAGTTTCTGTCTAGCAACTCAATTGAAGCCGTTCCTGGCTTTAAGCACATCTATTAAATTTCCACTTAACTTCTCTATTCTGAAGGAACGAATTCTGACTTTGCTTTTCTCCCCACACAAGTGATCCATGGTATCATTCCACTATAACTCAGGAGCTCTTGTTGTATAGTGGTAGTGTCCCTACCTCTGAGCTAAGAGACTGGACTCAAGTCCCAGCTGTTACTGTGGTGTATACTAACAATCTCTAAACAAGTTGATTTGAAAATATTTGAAAATGAAATATTACATTAAGCTTCTCCCATTATCAGGCTGGCAACTAATTTTTTTTTACAAATTTGCTTTCTGCTCCGTTTTAGTGAAGGCTTTAGGGTGTTCTGGCTATCGAGGAAGTGTGACGAATGATTACCTGACAGATTTCTAGGATGATAGGACTGACGTAAGAAGAGAAACTGAGTCAGTTAGAATGATATTCACTGGAATTTAGAAGTGAGGAGGGAATCTCATAGAGACCTATAAAATTCTCACAGGACTGGACAGGGTAAACTCAGACAGGTTCTCATGATAACTGGGGAGTCCAGAGACAGGGTCACAGTCCGAGGACATGGGATAAGCCATTACATCTGGGATGAGGAGAAATATTTTCACCCAGACTGTAAAACCATAAGATGTAGGAGCAGAATAAAGCCATTTGATCAATCTAACCTGCTCTGCCAATTGATCATGACTGACATGTTTCTCAACCCCATTCTCCTGCCTTCTCTCCAAAACCCTTAATCCCCTTACTCATCAACAACTTCTCTATTTCTATTTTAAAGTCACTCAATGATTACTTCATGACTCTAAGTGGCATCCACAGCCTTCTGCAGCAGTGAGTTCCACAGAGTGACCAACCTCTGGCTGAAGAAATTCCTCCTCATCTCAGTTCTAAAGGGTCATCCCATCACCCTGAAGCTGTGCCCTAGTGTCCCAGTCTCTCCATGCCCTTCAGAGTACAGGGTGAAAACAGAAACGATACTGAGTTAGATGGTCAGCCATGATTGTATTGAATGGCAGAGCAGGATGAAAGGGCTGAATGGCCTACGCCTGGTCCTATGTTTCTCTGAAGTTACATTTAATTGTTTTAATATTGTGGAATCACAAACTCAGCAAAGAATTTGGAATTTATTGACTATGCCATAACTGTAGGAAATAAAACAGTTTCCCAAGTCCACATTAAGGTGGTTGTGATTTCCAGACGTATATGTCTAAATTGAGTGGCTTGACTAACAGCACCCCTCCCCTCTCCCCCTCCGTCTGTCCATACACTCTTTCTCCCCCTCCGCCCCCTTGAACTGCCCCTTCTTAAGAAATGTATCAGTTTGTTCCAGTGTGTTTAATCAGTCCATGACAGCAAGATATCTCCAAGGCTTCCGGGTATGATAGTGATGGAGCAGGGTTTGTGAGTCTGCTGCTCGTCCACTCTGTCCACTTTTCTTTTCATCTCTTTTCACTTTTTCTCCTTTCTCCTGTTTGTCTTTCTATTATGGTTATTGCTCGGTAAAGAGCTCAGTTGTGGTCACGGCATCAGCAGCAGCGATTGGGGTCAGTACAAGACCTGGCAGCATTGGCAGCGTCTGCATTGGCGAGGTGGGCCCAAAGCAGACTCATGGTGACCGAGTCAAGTTTGGGCTGGTTCGGTACCCGATGGTATCGGTGGTGTCTGCATTGGCAAGGTCCAGTGAGGACCCATAGTGGCGAGGGTGTTGGTGGAGGCGAGATGGCACCAAAGTGTAGCAACATTGATTCCAGACGTGCCGGTATGGTGAAGGGGACTCGTGCCTGACCACCAGGCCCATGGCCCGTGACAGAGTACTTAACACGATGAACCACAAAAGTTGTGCATTTTCTTTACTTCATCACTTTTCTGCTTTTATATTCTATGTTTTCATTTATTTTTCTGTGTTTTAAGATGGCACTAGAGAGTGGCAAGACTATAAAATGCTTTTCACTGTATTTTGTAACAAGACACACAAGACAAGAAATAAATCAAATCAAAGATATCTCATTGAGAGATGGATATCGGGAATGTTGGAGATTGGCTTAGCGCTAGCCATTAGTTTATCAGCAGTATTCACAACAACTTGAATTTATATAGCACCTTCAACATTGGAGAACACCACAAGGTGCTTCCCAGACGCTGGATTAGAAAGGATGACACCAGGTGATTGAGGGAGATTCTGTACAGTGTGATTAGAATCAGATGAAAGACACAGATTTAAGAAGCATCTCAAAAGGAGAGACTGTGAGTCAAGAGGAGGAGATATTTAGGGATGGAATTCCAGAGCTTAGGACCAAGCATTATACATTAATGATCTAGGTGAAGGAACTGTGGGCATTCTGGCTAAGTTTGCAGACGATACAAAGATAGCTGGAGGGACAGGTAATATTGAGGAGGTGGGGAGGCTGCAGAAGGATTTGGACAGGTTAGGAGAGTGGGTAAAGAAGTGGCAGATGGAATACAACGTGGGAAAGTGTGAGGTCATATACTTTGGTAAGAAGAACAAAAGCATGAACAATTTTCGAAATGAGGAGAAAATTCAGAAGTCTGAAGTCCAAAGAGACTTGAGAGTTTTAGTCCAAGATTCTCTCAAGGTAAACTTGCAGGTTGAGTCAGTAGTCAGGAAGGCAAATGCAATGTTGGCATTTATTTTGAGAGGCCTTGAATATAAAAACAGGGATGTACTACTGGGGCTTTACAAGGCTCTGGTCAAGTTACATTTGGAGTATTGTGCGCAGTTTTGGGCCCCGTATCTCTGGAAGGATGTACTGGCCCTGGAGTGGGTTCAGACGAGGTTCACGAGAATGGCCCCAGGAATGAAAAGCTTAACATATGAGGAACGTTTGAGGACTCTGGGACGATACTCATTGGAGTTCAGAAGGATGAGGGGAGATTTAACTGAAACTTACAGAATACTGAATGGCCTGGACAGAGTGGATGTTGAGAAGATATTTTCATTGGTAGGACAGACGAGGACTCAAGACCACTGCCTTAGAGTAAAGGGAAGACTTTACAGAACGGAAATAAGGACAAACTTCTTCAGCTGGAGAACATAGAACATAGAACATAGAGCAGTACAGCACAGTACAGGCCCTTCGGCCCACGATGTAGTGCCGAACTTTTACCCAAAACCTAAGGTCTATGTAACCTCCACCACTACCTTATACTATCATCCATATGCCTATCTAATAGCCGCTTAGATGCCCCTAATGAGGTCGACTCCACTACCCTCTCCGGCAATGCATTCCACGCCCCTACCACTCTCTGAGTAAAGAACCTACCTCTGATGTGTCCCTGATATCTACCTCCTTTCACTTAAAAACTACATCGCCTCGTAAAAGATACCTCCACCCTAGGAAAAAGTCTCTGGCTGTCTACTCTATCTGTACCTCTGTTCATTTTGTACACCTCTATCAAGTCACCTCTCATCCTTCGTTGTTCTAAAGAGAAAATCCCTAGCTCTCTCAACCTTTCCTTGTAATACCTTCCCGCCATTCCAGGCAACATCCTGGTAACTGAGATAACAAGGTGTGGAGCTGGATGAACACAGCAGGCCAAACAGCATCATAGGAGCAGG
>JAHRHZ010000250.1:6553384-6580287 GCA_024137785.1 Ginglymostoma cirratum
GACCTGACGTTATTTCCTACATAGAGTATATTGTCCTATTATCATGAAACAGAGAATTACCTTGACTGACCATAAGCAATATCATGAAGGTCAATTATTACATAAATGTGAATGATGTACTTTTGGATACAGAAATATTTGAAAATGGGAAACAGAAAGACACAAAGCTAAAGAAAAATAAATACAAAATCAGAAGTTGCTGGAGAAGCTGAGCAGGTCTGGCAGCAGAGATAAAAGGTACTGCAGATGCTGGAGAATCTGAGATAACAAGGTGTGGGGCTGGATGAACACAGCAGGCCAAGCAGCATCATAGGAGCAGGAAAGCTTGACGTTTCAGGCCCGAAACGTCAAGCTTTCCTGCTCCTATGATGCTGCTTGGCCTGCTGTGTTCATCCAGCTCCACACCTTGTTATCTCGGATTCTCCAGCATCTGCAGTACCTATTATCTCTAACATCCTGGTAAATGTCCACTGCACCTTTTCCAACGCTTCCACATCTTTCCAATAATGAAGTGACCAGAACTGGACGCAATACTCCAGATTTGGCCGAACCAGGCTTTTGATTAGCTGGAGCTTAACTTCACGGCTCTCGAACTCAATCCCTCTATTAATGAAAGCTAACACACCATATGCCTTCTTAACAACTCTATCCACCTGAGTGGTAGCTTTCAGGGAGCTGTGAACATTAACCCCATGATCCCTCTGCTCCTCCTCACTGTCAAGAATCTTTCCGTTAACCCTGTATTCTGCTTTCAAGTTGTCCTTCCAAAATGAATCACTTCACACTTTTCAGAGTTAAATTCCACCTGCCACTTCTCAGCCCAGCTCTGCATTCTATCAATGTCCATTTGTAACCTAGAACAGCCCTCTGCACTGTCCACAATGTGACCCATCTTTGCATTGTCTGCGAACTTGCTGATCCACACTTCCACTCCTTCATCCAAATCATTTACAAAAATCACAAATAGAAGAGGACCCAGAACAGATCGTTGTGGTACGCCATTCGTAACTGAGCACCATGTTGAATATTTTCCGTCCACTACCACCCTTTGTTTTCTAAGTGTCAGCCAATTCTGAATCCAATCTGCCACATTTCCCCCAATCCCATGCCTCCTTACCTTCTGCATAAGCCTACCATGGGGAACCTTATCAAATGCCTTACTTAAATCCATGTATACCACATCCACTGCTCCACCTTCATCCACGTGTTTGGTCACCTCTTCAAAGAATTCAGTAAGGTTTGTGAGGCATGATCTACCCTTCACAAATGCATGCTGACTATCACAAATCAAACTATGCCTTTCCAAGTGATCATAAATCCTGTCTCTCAGAGCCCTTTCCAATAATTTGCCCACCACTGACGTAAGTCTAACTGGCCTGTAATTTCCGGGGTTATCCCTGTTCCCTTTTTTGAACAAGCGAATGACGTTTGCCTCTTTCCAATCTTCCTGCACTATACCCGTGGACAGTGAGGACGAAAAGATCATTGCCAAAGGCCCTGTGATCTTGTCCCTCGCTTCCCATAGAATCCTTGGATAAACCCCATCAGACCCGGAGGACTTATCTATCTTCAACTTCCTCAGAATTCCTAGCACATCTTCTTTTCTAACATCAACCTCCTCTTGCCTACCTGGCTGTTTCACAATGTCCTCCTCTACAATGAGGTCCCTCTCAGTTGTGAATACTGAAGAAAAGTATTCATTGAGGATCTCTCCTTTATCTTTAGGCTCTGTGCACAAATTTGTATTACAATCCTTGATCAGCCCTACCCTTTCTCTGGTCATTCTCTTGTTCTGCACATACTTGTAAAAAGCCTTGGAGTTTTCCTTGATCCTATCCACCAAGGTTTTCTCATGCCCCCTTATAGCTCTCCTAAGCCCTTTCTTCAGCTCCTTCCTGGATAACTTTTATCCCTCTAGACCCTTTTCCGTTCCTCTTCTCCTAAACCTTACATCAGCCTCCTTCTTCCTCTTAACCAGTCATTCGACCTCTCTTGAGAACAAAGGCTCCCTCACTCGACCGCATCTTCTCTGCCTGCTAGGGACAAACATATCGAGCACCTGCAGTATGCATTCCTTAAACAATTTCCACATTTCTGTGGTGCTCTTCCCTGACAGCATCTGTTCCCAATTTATGTTACCCAGTTCTCACCTAACAGAATTGTAATTGCCTTTCCCCCAATTATAAACTTTACCCTTCCGTATGTACCTATCCTTATCCATGACTATCATGAAAGAAACAGAGTTATGATCACTACCGCCAAAATGCTCTCCTACCAACAGGTCTAACACTTGGCCTGGTTCATTGCCAAGCACCAAATCCAAAGTGTCCTCTCATCGTGTTGGTCTATCTACGTACTGTGTCAGGAATCCTTCCTGAACCCACTGGACAAAATCTGCTCCATCTAAACTATTACAAGTAAAATGTTTCCAATCAATATTTGGAAAGTTGAAGTCACCCATGACTACAACCCTGTGACTTCTGCACCTTTCCAGTATCTGCCTCCCAATCCGCTCCTCCACTTCTCTGCAACTATTAGGGGGTCTGTAAAAAGAACCACAACAAAGTGACTGCTCTTTTCTTGTTCTTGACCTCAACCCAAACTGACTCTGCAGACATATCATTCTCGAATTGCCTTTCAGTAGCTGCTATACTAGCCCTGACTAGCAATCCCACTCCCCCGTCTCTTTTACCACCCTCCTTATTTCTTTTAAAGCATCTAAATCCCGGAACTTCCGACATCCATTCCTCTCCCTGAGTTACTCAAGTTTCTGTAATGGCCACAACATCGTAGTTCCAAGTACTGACCCATGCTCTTAGTTCATCCGCTTTATTTCTGATACTTCTTGCAGTGAAGTATACACACCTCAAACCATATCGGTGTCCGCAAATACGCTCCATCAACCGCATTTCTTTATTAACAACCTCACTCCCTGTTGTGTCTGTTGGAAGGCCGAATACTTCATCCTCTGAATTATAAATCCGGTTCCCCACCTCCTGCCAAACTAACTTAAACCACCTCGTATAGTTTGAGCAAACCTCCCTCCCAGAATATTTGTGCCCTTCCGGTTCAGGTGCAACCCGTCCTTACTGTGCAGGTCGCACCTTCCCCAGAATGTGCTCCAATTATCCACATAATGGAAACCCTCCCTCCTACACCAGCCCTGTAGCCATGCGTTTAACTGCACTCTCTACCTATTTCTTAACTTGTTATCATGTGGCGCTGGTAGTAATCCAGAGATAACTACCCTGTTTGTCCTGCTTCAGCTTCCAAACTAACTCCCTGTACTCATTTTTCACATTCTTAGTCCGTTTTCTACCTATGTCATTGGTACCAATGTGTATCATGACTGCTGGTTGCTCAGCTTTCCGCTTAAGGATCTTAAAGACACGATCTGAGACATCACGGACCCTGGCACCCGGGAGGCAACATACCATCCGTTCATCTCGTTCGCATCTACAGAACCGCCTGTCTGTGCCTCTTACTATTGAATCCCCCACTACAATTGCTCTCCTATTCTCCCCCCCTTCCCTTCTGTGTCACAGACCAGGCTCAGTGCCAGAAACCTGCCCGCTATGGCCTTTCCCTGGTAGGTACCCCCCCACAACAATATCCAAAACGGTATACTTATTATTGAGGGAACAGTCACAGGGGATCCCTGCACTGTCTGCCTATTCCCTTTCCCCTTCCTGACAGTCACCCAGCTGCCTTTTTCCTGTACCTTCAGTGTGACCACCTCTTTATAACTCCTCTCTATCACCCCCTCAGCCTCCCGAATGATCTGGAGTTCATCCAGCTCCAGCTCCATTTCCCTAACACAGTTTTTGAGGAGATGGAGTTGGGTCCACTTCTCGCAGAGAAGTCAGAGGGGACACCAGCATTGACCCTTACCTCCCACATCCTGCAAGAGGAGCATGCAACTGCTCTCGCTTCCATTCCCTCTACTCTAGATTTCAGAAGAATAAAAAAAAGCCTTACCTTACCGACCCTCCACACAGTCTTTTTTTTGGTTAGAGGAGGAGGATGGGTGGGAGACACCACACGTGTAGTGTTTTGGGTTTAGCCAATGCCCGAATTTATCTGTTTCTTCCTGGCTCATGTTCCCTCCACACACCCGCTGCTGACAGCAAGAGGGCCGCTTGCTGCACGAGGTAAGTTTTTTATACAGGGAGAGACAAAAACCACCTTACCTTCCCATCGGCACTCTGGCTCATGCTGCTGCTGCTGAAAACAAGAGTGGTGAATCTATGAAATTCACCGCCACAGAAGGCTGTGGAGGCCAGGTCATTGAGCACATTTAAGACTGAGATAGATAGGTTCTTGGTTATCAACGGGATTAAGGGTTACAGGGATAAAGCAGGAGAATGGGGTTGAGGAACCTATCAGCCATGATTGAATGGTGGAGCAGACTCGATGGGCCAAATGGCCTAATTTCTGCTCCTATGTCTTATGGCCTAAGCAAGCCATGTTTTCTTTTCCAGGAAAAATTTAGAGGGGTTAGTAAAAGCCTATCAATAGTCCACAATATTGCAGAGGAAATTGCATCCTCTTGAACTTTCATTTTATTCACTGGTGAGATATGGGTGTCACTGGCTGGGCCCAACATTTATTGCTCATCCCTAGTTGTCCTTGAGAAGGTGGTGGTGAGCTGTCTCTTGAACCGCTGAAATCCATGTGCTGTAGGTTGACCCACAATGCCCAAAGGGAGGGAATTCCAGGATTTTGACCCAGTGACAGTGAAGGAACGGCGATATATTTTCAAGTCAGGATGGTGAGTGGCTTGGACGGGAACTTGCAGCAGGTGGTGTTCCCAAGTATCTGCTGCTCTTGTCCTTCTAGATGGAAGTGGCCATGGGTTTGGAAGGTGCTTTTGAAGGATCTTCAGTGATTTTCTGCAGTGCATCTTGTAAATAATAACCGTTGCAGCTGCTGGGTGTCAGCGGCGGAGGGAGTGGGTGCTCGTGGATATAGTGCAAATCAAGTGGGCTGCTCTGTCCTGGATGGTATCAAACTTCTTGAGTGTTGTTGCAGCAGCACCCATCCAGGCAAGTGAGGAGTATTCCATCACATTCCTGACCTTTAACCTGTAGATGGTGGACAGACTTTGGGGAGTCAGGAGGCGAGTTACTTGCTGTTGTATTCCTAGTCTCTAACCTGTTCTTGTAGTCACTGTGCTTATGTGATGAGTCCAATTGAGTTTCTGGTCAAAGATAACCCCAGAATGTTGATTGTGGGGTTTTCAGTGACGGTAACACCATTGAATGTCAAAGAGTAGTGGCTAGATTGTTTCTTATTGGAGATGGTCATTGCCTGGCACAAATATTACTTGCTATCTGTCTGCCCAAGCCTGAATATTTTCCAGGACTGTTGCATTTGAACATGGACTGTTGCAGTATCTGAGGAGTCATGAATGGGGCTGATCATAGTACAGGCTTGTAATAGAGATTTAAAGTGATGTGCAAATGAAGCAAGGGTGATGTGAGAAAAACCCTGCTGGAAATGTAGTGAAGGCAGCTTCAATTGAGGCATTAAAGAGGGAAATGAATGATTATTTGGGCAGAGATGGTGGGCAGGAATATGGAGAACGGGCAGGAAATTGGCTCTAGGTAATAGAACCAGTGCAGGCACAATGGCCTCAGAGATCTCCTTCATAGAACATAGAACATAGACTCCTTCTGAGCTGTCACAATTCTGAGATTCTGATTTCTTAATATTGTACTGTAATATTGAGGTTAGCAAGCCAGACACAATCCAATTAATAATTATAACATAATTTGTATGTTATGCTATTTTGTAAGTTTCTTTTATTCATTCATGGGATGTTGGCGTCACTGGCTGGACCAGCATTTATTCCTTGTCCCTAGTTGCCCCTCAAGAAGGTGAAGGTGAGCTGCCTTCTCATTATTAGTTAGTTAGCACTGAAAAGACAGGGCCTGGAATAAAGATCCGTCTGGAACAATGCTAAGCTGTCAGCAGTTTGGAACTGAATACAGTGAGGTATCTAACAGCAACATGGAATGGAAATGTTCTTTTCCTGTCAGATTTACCAATAATGTGGTGAGAGTGAGTTCACTAATGATATACGTGAACCTTAATGAACAACTCACCACAATCAGCTGTTGGTGTCAGAAAGAAAAGGATGAATTGCCTAAGTTGCCATATTTCCCAATTGGACAACTGATACAGTATATTTTCAGCAGTATGCATTCTTTGGAAATTATTCAAGGCAATGTGAAGATTATTTAAGATCAACAGATTTGCACATTCAGTGATTGCTTGTTCCTCTGTGCCTCAGTTTCAAAGCGTCCATTCTCATCTTCATTTCTTTCCGAGTGCTCGCTCTCTGATACATCTGAGAAATCTCTGTCAGCTTTATTTTCAGAATGCGAGCTCAATCCTTCCATGTAGATTGCCCAGACCAAACAAATGCTCCTGACAATTCCCATCAACAGATATTGTCTAAGTCAAGGAGATGTTCTGAACAGGAAGACATCAGTCAGAGATTGTGGCTCACTTTGGAACCAATGACATAGTTAGAAAGAGGGATCAGGTTTTGGGGAACGAAGTTGCAGATTACAAAGCATGACAAAGTTTGTAATCTTTGGATTACTCCTGGTACTATGTGTTTCTACCATGCTATAGGCAGCTGGAGAGATGAATATGTTTCTATCTATTCACGAGAAGTGGGTGTCGCCGGCTGGGCCAGCATTTATTGTTCAGAGTCAACCACATTGCTGTGGGTCCTGAGTCACATGTGGCCAGACCAGGTAAGGATGGCAGATTTCCTCCCCTAAACAGTGAGGAGAGTGAGCATGTGTAATGTTTTTCTGTGAGTGGGTGTGCATGAGAGTATGGTTGTGAGTGAGTGATTGTGTGTGTGTGTGTGTGTGTGTGTGAGTGTGTGTGTGTGTGTGTGTGTGAGAGAGAGAGAGAGAGAGTGAGTTTGAGTGTAAGGGCGTGTGTGTGTTTGTGTGTGTGTGTGAGTGAGTGCAAGTGAATGTGAGTGCAAGTGAGGGTGGGGGTGAGTGTGTGAGTGTGTGTGTGAGTGAGTGTGTGTGCGTGAGTGTGTGAGTGTGCCTGATGGTCTATGAGATCAAAGATCTGATTGGCCAATTGAGAAATTAATGATTAAGTTGCTGCTGATGTTGGCCACGATGAGGGAGCCAGAACTGAGTGTCCAATAAATGATGCTGAGTCTATGACCGTGCTGGGGTTGGGGGCTGGGGTGTTGTCTCCTGTTTAAGAACCCTGTGCTCACTGAGGATCCTATGTCTCTGTCTCCCCTCCCTGCGGTCCCAAAGATCCCAGCCTGTAACTCAGCCCTGGCAAGGTACTAGATTTGCGTTCAGCTGGGCTCCAAGCATTCCTCTATTCACCCATTGCCTGCAGTTCCAGCAGTGGCTAGTGGATTGGTTGGCAGCTCTCCGGATGGGTCTTCCCCTCTGCCCAGGGAGCTAGAACCTCCAACCCAGGCCCTGACAGCTGCTTCATGGCTGTGGGAAGAGCTGGCCAAATGCCTACAGGCTTACCATACCATGAACAGAGGGCCCAACCTAATGAACATCTCACACTCTTTCTTGAGAAAAGATGTCACCTCTGGCACTCTCTAATTTCCTGACACCTCCTCGTATCTGGGGAAGATCTGAACATTGTGACAAACCCATCCCATTAACTCTATTCCCACTTGAATCCTGGGATACAAACTAGTCCGGATTTAGTGACATAACTACCCTCAGCTGAGCCAACATTTCCAATGTAATTCAATCACCATCTAATCCATGCCTGCTCTTCGCAATATGATGTCAAATCCCTCTTCCCTAGTGAACACAGGTACAAGGCACTGCCCAGCACTTTCAAACAACTTTCAAATCAAAATCATTCTCTAACCCCCAATCAGATCCACCTCCACCCACTTACAATCCACCAACTGTTAACAGCCCAGGGCAAGCATTTTCAATTGGCTTTGATCTTGCCTACCACACTGTTCTCATCCATGCTTTTTGTTGGTCTTATTTTCCTCTTCACCTCTCCTCTCAAATAATTCTATGTGATTTCGTTCTCACTTGAAAAATTAACCTGTCCCACAATCTCTATTTCTCACCTTCTCATCATGACCTCAGTGTCCCTCGTCATCCAAAATGCCCAGGATTTAGGTCTGACTTTTGCCTTCTGTTGGAATGTAACCAGCCTTTGCCTAAAACAGCTGTATTTTCCTTTAAAGCCTCCCATTCTTCTATTGTTGCTACAGTCAGTCCCTGGTCCGATTTCACTCTGCTTGGTTCCCCTCATGTCCTGTTGAACTTCACCCTCTTCCAGTTCACATGTTCTGTTCATGTCGATTTGAATGTAACATTGGTAACGTGATGCTCTCGTACCCAAATGTTCAACCATTTTCAATTGATGAAGCAGTTGGTTGTAGATGTGGGGGCTGTGAACTGAAAAGTTGATCAGTGTGATGCAGAAGGTAGGACAAGGCCATTAAATGCGCATTCCCTGATCTTAAATACCTTTCTGAATTCACTCTTCATCTTTCAGCACTACCTGTAGGTTTTTGGTTCTTAACTCTTGGTGTTGACCTCCGTTCCCATTGCATTTTGCCCAGATACTAGGACAGCCTCTTGCCTCTAGTGACTTAAGATTTCTTCCATCTATTGCATCTCCATGAGCAACACCTCCAATGGAGAAAAGCAGAAGGCCCCACATTGTGTTGTTCCTCACAGTTTCAAGGTTAGATTCACTGCTGGAAATATTGGCAGCCATGGTGATGGTCCCCTGTGAGGAGTAGCATTAGCTTTCTGTGGGGCTGCTAATTTCAGCCCAGGCAGCTCAGGTTAACATTAGGGCTAGAATTAGTTTTGAAATGCTGTAATGGGTAGGCAATGGCCTCATGGTATTTTTGCTATAAATCCAGAGGCCCAGGTAGTGTACTGGGGACTTGGATTCGAATCCTGCCTTGGCAAATGGTGAAATTTGAATTCAATAATAACCTGGAAATTAGAGTCTAATGAAGACCATGAATTCATTGATAATTTTCGTGAAAAACCCATCTGTTTCATAAATGTCCTTCAGGGAAGGAAACTGCCATCCTTACCTGGTCTGGCCCACACGTGACTCCAGACTCATAGCAATGTGGTTGACTGTTAACTGCCCTCTGGGCAATAAATGCTGGCCTGGCCAGTGGTGCCCTCATCCCATGAATGAATAAAGAAAAACATCAGTGTCCCACTTGTCAGAAATGAACCCTGACAAGCCAATGAACACAAGACAATGTAAAATGACATCAAGGTGGGACCCCTCTGACGGCTTGAGCTGTCATCGCAGTAGCATTAAGATGGGGGTTGGTGGTATGGTTTGCTGCTCAGAAGAGAGGACTGAGCTGAACTCACTGAAGAAGACTTCTTGTGGATGGTCAAAATAGATTTATAGACCAGTGAGCCTTACTTCGGTTGTGAGTAAAGTGTTGGAAAGGATAATAAGAGAGAGGATTTATAATCATCTAGAAAGGAATAATTTGATTAGGGATAGGCAACACGGCTTTTGTGAGGGCGTAGAAGGATGGGTTAGTAAATTTGCGGATGACACTAAAGTCGGTGGAGTTGTGGATAGTACGGAAGGATGCTGCAGGCTACAGAGAGATATAGATAAGCTGCAGAGCTGGGCTGAGAGGGGGCAAATGGAGTTTAATGCGGAAAAGTGTGAGGTGATTCACTTTGGAAGGAGTAACAGGAATACAGAGTACTGGGCTAACGGTAAGATTATTGGTAGTGTGGACGAGCAGAGAGATCTTGGTGTCCATGTGCATAGATCCCTGAAAGTTGCCACCCAGGTTGACAGGGTTGTTGAGAAGGCGTACAGTGTGTTAGGTTTTATTGGTAGAGGGATTGAGTTTCGGAGCCATGAGGTCATGTTGCAGCTGTACAAAACTCTGGTGCGGCTGCACTTGGAGTATTGCGTACAGTTCTGGTCGCCGCATTATAGGAAGAATGTGGAAGCATTGGAAAGGGTGCAGAGGAGATTTACCAGGATGTTGCCTGGTATGGAGGGAAGGTCTTATGAGGAAAGGCTGAGGGACTTGAGGCTGTTTTCATGAGAGAGAAGAAGGTTAAGAGGCGACTTAATAGAGACATACAAGATGATCAGAGGATTAGATAGGGTGGACAGTGAGAGCCTTTTTCCTCGTATGGTGACGGCTAGCACGAGGGGACATAGCTTTAAATTGAGGGGTGAAAGATAATAGGACAGATGTCAGAGGTAGATTCTTTACTCAGAGAGTAGTCAAGACATGGAATGCCTTGCCTGCAGCAGTTGTGGACTCGCCAACTTTAAGGGCATTTAAATGGTCGTTGGATAAACATATGGATGATAATGGAGTAGTGTAGGTTAGATGGGCTTCAGATTGGTTTCACAGGTCAGCGCAACATCAAGGGCTGAAGGGCCTGTACTGCACTGTAATGTTCTATGTTCTGTGTTCTATGTTCTAAAATGGTTCACCATAAGCATCTGTGGATGGAAAGAAAACATTGGAACAATAAATGGAAAAGAAAATTACTAACTAAATTTAAAAAAATGATTGCTAAAAGATATACTCCTGATAGGTGTGAAGGAGAGAGAAATCAAGGTCGTTCGGACCCATTACTGTGTGACTATAAATTCAGTCACACATACACAGTGGCCTGGTGATCTAAACATTGCATACTGATCTGAATATTGGATATGGTTTTGTAACAGTTTGGAAGATAAGACATTTAGTGCACTCCATTTTGATATAAAAATCCAATAAGTTCAGTTAGAAACAGAAAATGGTTTCAGGCTATTGCAGATTTATGATAAGTGGCTGACAGAACAGGATAGGGTGATAGGTGTCACTGGTGAAAAATGAGAATGCTGAAAACAGAATAGTTTGCCACTGTGTATTGAGTAACATTCTCAAAGTTCCTGGTTTAGGGAGAGCATGGCTCAGTTACAACGTACAACTGCTTTCTGGAAAACATCTGATTTTCTGAAATGATCATTCTTCATTTTGCTGACAGCAAACATACACAGAAAAGAAATAAACTCAAACATTTCTCCCCAAAATGTGTTCAGTTTACAGAAACTGATTTGAGTTAGTCTGAGATAACAAGGTGTAGAGCTGGATGAACACAACAGGTCAAGCAGCATCAGAGGAGCAGGAAAGCTGACGTTTCGGGCCTAGATTTAGTCTGCCCTGTTTCGCAGTTTGCTTCATTGTGCTGCTTCGATAACAAGCATCAATATTGGACTGGTATTTTTGGAATTGATGTAGGAAATACAGGCTGGCATAACATGAAGATAACAGCATTAATTTCGAGAATCCTGAATGAACACAGAAGTACATGTTACAGCGAATGGGCTGAATGTTCATCACGAGACTGTTCTGTTGTTTGGGAGCACCATTCCTCCTTGGGTCAAGGTCCCAGTGGTTGTCAAAAGACTCAAGTGACCAGCAGGTAATTAAGGGGAGCTCAGTAATCAATGGCTGACTGAAATTTGTAAGCTGCTGATTTCAAGGCCATACCTAAACAAATGGTCACTGCATCTTCCACACTACATGTCCCTTACCTGGAAGGACCAAACAGCACACTTTCATATCTCACAAAAGAACCCGATCCCTGTACGACTTATGAGCGATTCTCATCCATTCCCACACAGGTTGGGTCCATAGAACATTTTGTCAGTGCAATGGAGTGTAGGAGGACTGGAGGTTATTTACAGCACATCAGTTCTCCCACACAGCAGTCCAGCTCCCAATGCCATTTAATGAATTATTATGCTCCACCTCTGATATCCCCATCCACCTACATGCCATCTCACAGTCCCCAGGTCACCTCTATGTCATTTCCATTACTGTGCCCTCACCCAAAGACCGTACACACTGTGTACCGGCCCCAGGAGCCATGAAATATCAACGAAGCTTATGTCAAAATTATTAGATGACAGGGGCAGGTATAAACAATTTTATTCTGCCTTTAATATTTTTTAAACTAAATAACTGCCAAATCTACTTGTTCTATTGAGTCATAACACAAAGCAATGAAACCAGACAATTTTTTCATTTTCTTTTTAAAATATATTGTTAATTTATCAATTGGGAAAGTACTGCAACACATGTGAACCAGTACGCAACGTTTTTGATGCAGAACAGAGCCCTATTGATGAAGCAATACATTAAAAACACATCTATGTTACAATGCAACATCTAGTAGTGGCAACAATTCTGAAGAAGGGTCACTGGACCCGAAACATTAACTCTATTTTCTCCTCCACAGATGTTTCCAGACCTGCTGAGCTTTTCTAGAAACTTTGTTTTTGTTCCTGATTTACAGCATCCGCAGTTCTTTTGGTTTTTATCTAATAGTGACATGTGAGGGTGTATAAATGTTTTACATGTACATTAAAGAATGTTTCTGACTCATGATGCTGATCGGGAGTTCTCAAACACGGTAATTTTTTTTTAATAGGCTTCCTAAATACATGCTTTAGTACCATTAAAATAGGAAAACGTTCCACACAAGGTATTCCTAACACTGTAATGACTATTTTTCTTTTAATTTCTCTGTATTTTTGATTGTGGATTAAAATTGGAACAGGACTGATTTTAAAAAAGCAAGGAGTTTTGAAGAGATTGCTGCACTTTTTAAAAATAAAGAACCTGACGTTGGTTCAAGCGGTAGAAGAAACCTAGTTATAGCCAAGCTGGAACTACGGGTCTGTGTATGATTGAAGACATGGCCAACATCAAGTGGCTGATTGGTCTGTGTTTGAGTGACCAGTTATCAGTGACAAAAGCTGCTTGCTTACAAACAATTATGTAATTAGTTCTCAGGCAGCCGAACAGCTTGGAGTGTGAGTGTTTGGGTCAGAGGTAATTGGATCTTTTAGGAAATGTGCTGCAATGCTCTGCAGTAAAAGGTATTCGACAAGGCAACTCACAAAAGGTTAAGTCATAAGGGTCCACGGTGTTGGAGGGAGTATACTGGGATGGATAGAGAATTGGCTCATGGACAGGAAACAGCCCATGGGGCTAAGGGTTTCTTTATCAGGTTGGTGATCTGTGACCAGTGGAGCCCCGGTGGGGACATTGCTGGGACCACAACAGTGGTCCCTAACGACTTGGAGGAGGGAAGTGAGTGTGCTTTGACCGATTATGCGAATGACGTATAAATACGTGGAAAGGCAAGTTATGAGAGATATAAAAGGTTTACATCCAGATATTGATAGATTTAGTAAGTGGCAATAAGTTGGCAAATGGATTACATTATGGAAAAATGTGAAGTTGCTCATTTTAGAAGTGAGAACAAAAGAAGTTTAAAAAACTGCAAAACCTGTAATGCAAAGGGACTTGGGGGGAATTTGCGCATGAAACTCAGAAAGCTGGCACACAACAGGCAGCAAAGAATCAGGCTAATGGAATGCTGCTCTTATTTCAGCAGGATTGGACTGTAAGATAGGGAAGTCTTCCTGCAACTGAAAGGTTTTAATACTGCAAGTGTACAAGGTGCTGGTGGAACCACATCTGGAGTCCTGTGAGCATTTTTGGTCTTCTTAATTAAAGAAAGAGATCATTTTGTTGGAGGCAGTTCAGAGAAGGCTCACTCAGATGATCCCTGATGTGAAGGGATTGTTTAATGAGTAAAGGTTAAACAGGTCGGGACGCTACTTACTGGAGTTTAGAAGAATGAGAGGTGATCTCATTGAAACATAAAGGATTCTTAAGGGAATTGACAGGGTAAATGCTGAGAGGATGATCCCCCTCATAGGAGAGCCTGGACCAAAGGGCACAGTCTCGAACAAAGAGGTGTCAATTTAAAACTGAGATGAGGAGGAATTTCTTCTCCCAGAGGGTTGTGAGTCTTTGGAACTCCTTGCCCCAGAAAGCTGTGGGGGCAGAGTCCTTGTGTTTATTTAAGGTTGAGATTGATAGATTCTTGATCAGTCGGAGAATTAAGGGTTATGGGGGAAAGGCAGGAAAGTGGATATGAGGAATGTCAGATCAGCCATGTTCCTACTGAATAACAGAGCAGGCTTGAGGGGCTGAATGGTCCACTCCTGTTCCAATTTCTTATGGTCTTTTGATCAAAAGAAACATCCCTCGCCAATTGCTGTAAGCACGGACTTGATTTGATTTGATTTATTAGTGTCACATGTACTGAGATACAGTGAAAAATATTGGTTTGCATCTTAACCACACAAATCAGGCCTTACCTAAGTGCATCAGGGTAACAGAATGCAGGAGATGGTGTTACAGCCACAGAAAAGGTGCAGAGAAAGATCACCTCCAACACATCAGTCTGATAGTAGCAAGGAAGAAGTTGTTCTTAACTCACTTGGTATATATTTTCAAACTTTCGTCTTCTGCTCGAAGGAAGAGGGCGGAAGAGAGTATACTGGGGTGGGAGGGGTCTTTGATTATGTTAGCTGCTTTCCCAGTGCTCCAGGAAGTGTAGATGGGGACAATGGAAGGAAGGCTGGTTTTTGTGATGGACTGGGCTGTTTTCAAAACTCTCTGTATTTTCTTGCAGCATTGGGCGGAGCAGCTGCCATCCCAAGCTGTGGTGCATCTGGATAGGATGCTCTTTATGGTGCATCTACAAAAATTGGCAAGAACCATTGTGAGCATGCTGAATTTCCTCAGCCTCCTGAGGAAGTAGATGTGTTGGTGTGCTTCCTTGACTTTAGCGTCAATGTGGGATGGACCAGGGCAGACTGTTTGTGATACTTACTCTGAGGAACCTGACACTCTCAACTATCTCCATCTCAGCACCTTTGGTAAGGTCTTTGATAAGTCAGAGACTGGTATAAGTATGAAACATTGGATATCCTGCAAACAGATAAAAGTATCGAGAAAAGGAAGGTCAAGAACCTGAATTCTGATGAGGAAAAAGATTATCTCAGCAAACTCTGTGAACTGCCTTCCCAGTTTATCATCCCACCCAGAACACCATTGCTGTGTGTGTATGTGTGTGTGTGCGTTTTTCTGTGTGTGTGCGTTTTTTATGTGTGTGTACATGTATGTGTGTGTATGTGTATTTGTATGTATGCATGTGCATGTGTATGTGTTTGTATATGTGTGTTTTATGTGTGTGTGTGCGCGTGTGTGTGTGTGTGTGTATACGCACGTGTTGGGGGAGTTCGATAAATGGGTTAACATTTTAACTAAGATAACAAGGTGTAGAGCGAGATGAACACAGCAGGCCAAGTAGCATCAGAGGAGCAGGAAAACTGATGTTTCAGGCCTAGACTCTTCTTCAGAAAAAAGTAACAATGTAACACAGTAACATTTTAACTGGTAGAGTTATGTGTGGACTGTTCGTAATTGTTTACCTGTAGCTACAGTTGATACATCTGTAACAAACAGTAATTCTTGTTCAACACAGAAACCTGGTCTGTGCTTTCCATCAGCCTGGATCTGAAAATCAGGCATATTGGGCATTTCTGCATACTTTTAAGAATCTAAAGTGAGCTCAGGGAGGACAGAAACCTCCCGGGGAGCAGAAGGGCAGCAGTTCGCTTGATCTTGATTTTCAGTGTCAGTACAGAGCATGAAAGCGGGGCCTAACGATCCTTCTGACCTTTTGGATTCTAAGCAGGAGGTGTCAGAAAAGTTACCACAGGGTTAACTGGCTTGTGGCGGCGAAGCGTTCATGGCGACGTCAAAGAAAGAACAAAGAAAAGAACAAAGAACAAAGAAAACTTACAGCCCAGGAACAGGCCCTTCGGCCCTCCAAGCCTGTGCCGATCCAAATCCACTGTCTAAACCTATCGCCCAATTCCTAAGGATCTGTATCCCTCTGCTCCCGACCTACTCATGCATCTGTCCAGATGCACCTTAAATGAATCTACCGTGCCTGCCTCTACTACCTCTGCTGGCAACGCGTTCCAGGCACCTACCACGTGTAAAGTACGTGTGTATCCCCCTTAAACTTTTCTCCTCTCACCTTGAACGCGTGACCCCTCGTTATTGAATCCCTCACCCTGGGAAAAAGCTTATCTCTATCAACACTGTCTATACCCTTCATGATTTTGAAGACCTCAATCAGGTCCCCCCTCAATCTCCTTTTTTCTAATGAAAACAATCCTAACCTACTCAACCTGTCATCATAGCTAGCACCTTCCATACCAGGCAACATCCTCGTAAACCTTCTCTGTACCCTCTCCAAAGCTTCCACATCCTTTTGGTAATGTGGTGACCAGAACTGTACACAGTATTCTAAATGCGGCCGAACCAAAGTCTTGTACAATTTTAACATGACCTGCCAGCTCTTATACTCAATACCCCGTCCGATGAAGGCAAGCATACCATATGCCTTCTTGACCACTCTATCCACCTGTACAGCCACCTTCAGGGTACAATGGACCTGAACTCCCAGATCTCTCTGCTCATCAACTTTTCCCAAGGCTCTTCCGTTTACAGTATAGTTCGCTCGAGAATTAGACCTCCCAAAATGCATCACCTCACACTTGCCCGGATTGAACTCCATCTGCCACTTCTCCGCCCAACTCTCCAGTCTATCTATAGTCTCCTGTATTCTTTGACAATCCCCTATGCTTTCTGCTACTCCCCCAATCTTCGTGTCATCTGCAAACTTACTGATCAGACCACTTATGCCCTCTTCCAGATCATTTATGTATATCACAAACAACAGTGGCCCCAGCACTGATCCCTGTGGAACACCACTGGTCACCTTTCTCCATTTCGAGAAACTCCCTTCAACTACTACTCTCTGTCTCCTGTTGCTCAACCAGTTCTTTATCCACCTAGCTAGACCACCCTGCACACCATGTGACTTCACTTTCTCCATTAGTTTACGATGGGGAACCTTATCAAATGCCTTACTAAAGTCCACGTAGATGACATCTACAGCCCTCCCTTCATCTATCAACTTGGTCACTTCCTCAAAGAACTCTACTAAGTTCGTAAGGCATGATCTCCCCTGCACAAAACCATGTTGCCTATCACTGAGAAGCCCATTCTTTTCCAAATAGAAATAGATTCTATCCCTCAGTACCTTCTCCAGCAACTTTCCCACCACTGACATCAGGCTTACTGGTTTGTAGTTCCCTGGAATATCCCTACTACCCTTCTTGTACAGGGGGACAACATTAGCAACTCTCCAGTCCTCCGGCACTTCACCTGTGTTTAAGGATGCTACAAAGATATCTGTCAGGGCCCCAGCTATTTCCTCTCTCGCCTCCCTCAGCGTCCTGGGATAGATCCCATCCAGTCCTGGGGATTTGTCCACCTTAATATCCTTTAGCCTACCCAACACATCTTCCCTCCTTATGTCAACGTGATCCAGAGTAAACAAACTTCTATCTCTAATCTCTTATCTCTATCTCTATCTTTATCGAAGGATCGCTTTTTGATCCTTCGATGTCGGCTCTTCCTATCATTGTGAAGCAGAATTCACCAAGTGTTGGATTATTCACCCACTCATAAGGAATGTGAGCTGGTTTTAGACCGTCATGAGACAGGTTAGTTTTACCCTACTGATGATGTGTTGTTGCAATAGTAATCCTGCTCAGTACGAGAGGAACTGCAGGTTCAGACATTTGGTGCATGTGCTTGGCTGAGGAGCCAATGGTGCGAAGCTACTATCTGTGGGATTATGACTGAACACCTCGAAGTCAGAATCCCGCCTAAACATAATGATACCCTAGTGCCGCGGATCATTGGTTGGCCTGGGATAACTGATTCCGGTTGGTGTGTAGTGCCGCTCGATTCAGGGCAGGAGTGTGGCCGTATGGGTGCCGCTTCTCTCCTTTAAATGCACAGCATGTTCAGGGGGAACCTGGTGCTAAATCATTCATTGATAACCTCATTCTGACTCAGGATTTCATAAGTAGCAGAGCAGCTCCCTTACTGCGATCTATTGAAAGTTATCCTTCAAGCCAAAGTTTTGTTTAAAAAAATTTAGGGGTGGCACAGTGGCTCAGTGGTTAGCACTGCTGCCTCACAGCACCAGGGCCCCAGGTTTGATTCCACTCTAGGGCAACTGTCGGTGTGGAGTTTGCACATTCTCCCCGTGTCTGCGTGGGTTTCCTTCAGGTGCTCCGGTTTTCTCCTGCAATTCAAAGATGTGCACGTTAAGTGGTCTGGCCATGCTAAATTGCCCGTAGTGTTCAGTGATGTGTAGACTAGGTGGGTTTATTGGGCAATGGGTCTGGGTGGGATGCTCTGTGGGTCAGTGTGGACTTTTTGGGCCGATGGGCCTGGTTCCACCCTGCAGCGGTTCTATGATCTATGAATCTTTAACTTTTGTGACGACTCAATAGTGTTTCAATTACAGCAACTGACGAGTAACAATCCACAAAATTCTGAAAGAAAATAGTGCCAGACAGGGATGAAAAAAAAATCAAACTTCTTCCAAAACAAGTTAATGTTTTCCTTTAGCAGATGACCTGGGTCATTGAATATTTTTAAGGCCGAAATAGGGAGATTCGTGATTGACAAGAGAGTTGGACATTGATCGGGATAGAGTGCGGCTAATATCATGTGGCAGTACAGACACAAAGTGTTGAATGACTTCCTTCCACCCCTCACTCATATGGCCACTCACAAACTGAAACAGAGTTCCACACACAGATGATGTTACAGCCCCTCACGCGTCCTTTTCAGTCCAAGGTGCCATACCAAAGAGATTCGGATCCAATGAGTTATGTTTGAATGGATAGTCTTCCAGAGACTGAGACTGATAATGAAGCTGGATATATTGCAGGACAGGTGGAGAAAACAATTACTATTGGGTGGGACTTGAAAGGCAAATAGGAATTGAGTTGGAGTTATTAACCTGGAGGTAACAGGGGAATATTGGGGTACTCTATAGGGCAGCCACCTTTCAATATCCATCCCAACTGACAACTCTTCACATTTACTCTAAGCCAACAAAAGTCCACAGGCTATCCAATCAATATGTCTATCAATTTAAAACCCAATTCAAGCAATTTCATTCATCTCATTGAAAATATAAAATTCTGATGGATGTGTTAGTCGGCTGAGGAGTGGCAGATGGAGTTTAATTTAGATCAATGTGAGGCGTACCATTTTGATAAAGCAGACCATAGCAGGACTCGTACAGATAATGGTCAGACCCTGGGGAGTGTTGCCAAACAAAGACACCTCGGGGTGCAGTTGCATAGTTCCTTGAAAGCGGAGTCACAAGGAGACAGGGTGGGGAAGTAGGCTTTTGGCACACTTGTGTTCATTGCTCAGAACAATGAGTACAGGAGTTGCGAAGTCATGTTGCAGTTGAACAAGACATTGGTAAGGCCGCTTCTAAAATATTGTGTTCAATTATGTTCTCCCTGTTATTGGAAAGGCGTTATTAAATTTGAAAGTGTTCAGAAAATATTTACAAGGATGTGCCAGGCTTGGAGGGTTTCAGCTATAGGGAGAGGCTAAACAGGCTGAGACTGTTTTCCCTGTAGATTCAGAGGCTGAGGGGTGACCATACCCAGATTTATAAAATTACGTGGGGCATGGGTAGAGAGAATGGCCAAGGTATTTTTCCAAGGTAGGGGAGTCCAAAACTAGAGGGCTAAGGTTTAAGGTGAGAGAGAGAAGATTTAAAAAGGATCTAAGGGGCAACATTTTCACATAGAGGGCGGTGCGTGTATGGAACATGCTGCCAGAGGAAGTATTGGAGGTGGATACAATTAAGAAGCATCCGGATGGTTACATGAATAAGAAGGGTTTACAGGGATATGGGCCAAATATTAGCAAATTTGAACTCAATCAGTTCAGGATATCTAGTCAGTGCAGACGAGTTGAACCAAAGGGTCTGTTTCCATGCTTTATAAGTCTATGACTCTGTATCGAGACAGACTGAATACAAGGGTCAGGTTGGCCCTGTGTGGGGAGGTACAGGAGTCTAGAACAAGAGGTCATGGACTGAGGGTGCAGAGTAGGCTCTTTAGGGCTGCGAGGAGATGAAACTTCTTTACTCAGATGGTAGTAAATTCTATACTGCAGAAAGGTGTGAAGGCCAAAACACTGAATATATTGGACAAATAAATAAATAGATTTCTAGTTGATGAAGGTGCTGACGGATGTGGGGAGAGAGCAGGAGTATGGTGTTGAGATACAGGATAAGCCATGGTCTTGTTGAATATTGGAGTAGGTTTGATGGGCTGAATGGCCTACTCCTGTTCCTAGTTTCTATATTTCTAAATATTTTGGATTAAGTTATATTTCAGACACATACACTTTCTAATGTGAGATTAAGGATCATTAATCAGAAATGTGAACTTTAGTTAACAATTTCCTTTTCTAACACATGTGATAGTAAAATGATAGCAAAATGTAGGGTCTGCAGTGTCATTTGATCTTAGAGTAGGGTAATAGGTCGGCACAACATTGTGGGCTGAAGGGCCTGTGCTGTGCTGTACTGTTCTATGTTCTATGTTCTATGATTGTGTTAAAATTTGGAACCTCCTGTTACCCCTTTCTGCCTCTCCAATCCCAGTGCCTCAAGTAGCTCCCTGCTCTGTCTTGGCTGCTTGGCTAATATCCAACCATGATGCGTTTTGATTTATTTGAGCTTAAAATTAATATTTACCTTAGAGTTTATGGTTGACTGAGCTGTTTGCTCCCAGCGTAACTCTACTGACATTGGTCTAATTGGTATAGAGGATTTGAAATACAAATTGCATCCAGCACAACTCGAGTTTCTGCAAATTTTGTAATGTTTTAAAAGCATTATACAAGAATCCGAGCCCATCATAAACCAGGGAACACTCTCCATGTTAATAATTTTCAATATAAGTGTTTGTTTTTCAGTCTTTACTGTCACAGCGTGGTCCTCAGTAGAGGTTCGTCTACTATTCTCCTCCCATCAGTGGACCCTCATTCCTCAGGAAGTGATCTGTTCTGGCTCAGCTACACTCACCAGACCAATAACCACCATTACCCAAAGAATTTCTGTGCAGTGAACTGGCCATTGGATCATGGATTCCTGATGTTCCATCCCTTTGGTATGAGGAAACCTGGGAGTGAGGGATGAAGACGGTGGACACTGACAATGGAGCTCAATCATTAACGGTCATGACCTCCAGGTGCTAAGTTTCTGCAAAGATGTGGACAAAGTGAGCAGGGATGAGGACCTCAGCAGGATGAGACCAGGGCTCAGAGAAAATAGAGACAATGATTTAACCCCTTCCAGGCCAGTGCCTCCCTCTGTAGCCAATGCAGCAGAGAACTGCTATCCCAGAGTGGGGCATCTGAGACAGGCTTTACACAGGGCTCATCAACACAATCAAACCATCAGCTTTTAAAATGGAAGGCTGTCAAAGGCCGACGTTTCATAAGGCTTTAACATTTAAGCTTAAATTTTAAGTGGCGGGGAATCAATTGGCAAGTTTTGGAAGTTTTCTTTTTTCTTAATTCTTTCATGGGACATGGGTTCCATTGGAAAAGTCAGCATTTAATTTTCAAAGGAACTGACCAAGAAATGAAGGGTGAAAGGCCTTTTTCTGTGCTGCAGACATCTATGACCACTATTCCCGAATGTAGCCAGCTAATGTTTCTGTATAACCTTTAAAAAATAATTCTCAAATGTTTAAAGATGGTGACTCACAGGAGATGGATGGGCACAGTTAAAACTGCTACAACTCTGCTATAAATTCGGGAATCCTCTCCCTAATAGCATTGTGGATCTATTGACAGCACATGGACTTCAGTGGCTCAAGAAGGCAGCTCACCATCACCTTCTCAAGGGCAACTAGGGACGGGCAATAAATGCTGACCCAGCCAGTCATGCCCACATCCCATGACTGAATAAAAGAAACCATTATTTCATTGTCACATGTATTTTATAGTAAGAATACAACAAAATACAATGAAAAATACAATTTCATTTGTCACCATGATTTGGCATCATTTTGAATAATTTAAGAATAAGGAAAGAGAAAGATATAACTTTCCATTGGTCCTGAGCCAGCCCATCGCCATCAACAACGTCTGTGCTGCCATCCCTCCTTCACTGCCTCGCTGCCATTTACACCGGACCCAACCAATCCTCAGGTGCCATCCTTCACCGCTAGGCTGACACTCCTCTGCCACTGCCTCACCACTACCTGAACCGAAAAAACCAACATCAGAGTCACATCTCTCACCGCTGGGCCCACCTTGTCAATGTTGCTGCGATGCCCTTCTGCCAACACTTCATTGCAGCCAACACCAGGCCCAACCAACAATGAAGTTGCCAATTCTCAGGCACAGTCTTTCACCACTGGGCCAATCTCGCTGACTTCATCTCTGCTGATGTGGAAGTACCAATCCTGATGCCAGGTCCTGTGCATGCCCTGGAAAATTACGTAAGGGCCCACTCAAGGTCCACACAGGGTTCACTGCCCCCCACACTGGGCTCGCTGCCCCCCACACAGGGCTCACTCTCCTCCACATTGGGCTTGCTCTCCTCCACACTGGGCTCACTCTCCTCCACGCTGGGCTCACTCTCCTCCATGCTGGGCTCGCTCTCCTCCACACTGGGCTCACTGCCCTCCACAACTGATTTGCTTGAGGTTTGCACAGGGCTCACACAAGGTCTTCATGAGTTTGCTCATGTTCAGCAATATGCAAATGTGTTTGAATGTAAAGCCAGTAGAGGGAGAAAGTATTTTTATTAAAATGAATATAATTTTGCGCCCAACTTTTCAGACGATTGGCAGACTGAAGCTGATGTGAAACTATATCATCTTTGTTCTGGTTTCTGTAACTGTGCACACTTCAAACAGTTAATGAAAATTTAGCCCAAGATTGGCAATGATACTTTTAGCTTTGAAGGGCTGTTCACACAAAAATACTTTGACATTTATTTTAAGGCATCACCTTCTTCTATCGTGGTTTAATTTACTTTCTCTTTTCACGGTTTCTGCAATTTTGTTATTGCAAGTCCATATCAGTGTCATGTTTCAGCAAATTGCTATTCTGCTGTGACCTAATTTTGTTAAAAATTATCAGAATATTCCAGGATTTAAATAACTCCATTTGACCCAATGCCCACTACTGAACGCTGAGCACAAATCCACTTTCCTGCCATACCCCTGTTCCCTGAGTAGAGTCATAGAGTCATACAGCACAGAAACAGGCCTTTCGACCCAACTCAACCATGCCAACCAAGTTTCCTAAACAGATCTAGTCTCATTTGCCTGCATTTGATCATATCCGTCTAAACCTTTCCCATCCATGCACTCATCCAAACATCTCTGAGTGTTGTAGCTGTACCCGCCTCTGTCACTTCTTCTGGCAGCTCATTCTAAACACACACCACCCTCTGTGTGAAAAAGTTGCCTCTCGGGCCCATTTTCTTGTACAGCCATAACCTGACATCCCAACTTCTGTACTCATTGATCTGACTGATGAAGGCAAGCATGCCAAATGTCTCCATCACCATCCTGTCTACTTGTAATGCCACCTTCAATGAACCTGTGTACCCAAGGTCTCTCTGTTCGACAACACTTCCCAGGGGTCTGTGTAAGTTCTGCCCTGGTTTGTTTTACCAAAATTTTTTCAGGGACTACGCAAATGTCAATTTTAGTTTAAAATTGCACTCAATGCCTGATAATCACCAACACTCAAGGCAGACTACATTTAAGATTTACAACTTTTTAAGTCAAGACATTTCTTTTCATCTCAGTCTTAAATTATCACCACCTTATCCTGAGATTGTGCCCCTGTGTATTATATTCCCTGAGCAGTGGAAACAGCCTCTCAGTGTTGACCTTCTCCAGATCCTTGAGAATCTTGTATATTTCAATGAGTTCACCTCTCCACCATAATCCTCAACAGCGGTGCCCCGCAAGGCTACATACTCAGCCCCATACTCTTACTCCTTTTATACTCACAACTATGTTGTCTGGATTCAATTCCATCTGCCAATTCTCTCTCCAAGTCCCTAGCCTATCTGTATCCTGCTGTTCCTCAGGCAATCTTCCTCACTGTCTTTGTGTTGTCCACAAACCTAGTAATCAGACCACTACCTTCTCCTCCAAATCATTTATATATTTTACAAATCACAGGGACACTAGCAGAACACTGCCGGTCACAGATCTCCAGGCAGGATTGAGTGTCACAATGCATGAGTCACAGAAGGTTAGATGGCTTCAGATTGGTTTCACAGGTCAGTGCAACATCGAGGGCTGAAGGGCCTGTTCTGCGCTGTAATGTTCTATGTTCTATGTTCTATGATAACTAATATGCAGGTAGAGCAGGTAATAAAGAAGTTAATGGAATTTTAGCATTTATTGTGAATGAATTGAGTGCAAAGTTAACAAAGTTTTGCTGCAACTGTACATTAGAGAGGCACCATCTGGCATATTGTATATAATTTTGGTCCTTTTACTTGAGCAGGGGTGTGGTTGTGTTGAAGAAAGTTCAGAGGAGTGTCACTAGATTTTAAACTAAAGATAGAGGGTTTATCCATAAAGAGAGATTGAGCGGTTTAGTCCATTGGGATTTAAAATAACCCCGTTCGACTATAGCCTGGTGTTGTGTGATTTCTGACCTTGTCCACCCTAGTCCAACACCGGCATCTCCACTTCATGGTTCCCATCAACACCACCAACTGCTAGTTCAAAGCGGAGAGGATCTCAAAGAAGATCACACTTTTCGACACAGACATGAAGCTTGCTTATAAGTTCTGTGTCTTTTTGCTTCCTCTTTCACAAGCAACTGAAGAAGGAGAGAGACTCTGAAAGCTTGAGTTTTCAAATAAACCTGTTGGGCTATAACCTGGTGTTGTGTGATTTCTGACCTGGTCCACCCCAGTCCAACACCGGTACCTCCACATTACTGGCGTTTACAAGAATCAGAGGAGATCTTAATGAGGAATGTAACATCGGAACAGGGGTAGGCCATTCAGCCCCTCAAGATTTTCCACTATTCAAGGAGACATTGGCTAAACAGTGGCCTTATTCCATACATCTTAACACCTTTTCATCAAAAAATGAATGATGACGTCGGCTAGTACGAGGGGGCTTGGCTGCAAATTGAGGGGTGATAGGTTTAAGACAGATGTCAGAGGCAGGTTCTTTACTCAGAGAGTGGTAAGGGCGTGGAATGCCCTGCCTGCCAATGTAGTTAACTCAGCCACATTAGGGGCATTTAAACAGTCCTTGGATAAGCATATGGATGATGATGGGATAGTGTAGGGGGATGGGCTTAGATTAGTTCACAGGGCGGCGCAACATCGAGGGTCAAAGGGCCTGTTCTGCGCTGTATTGTTCTATGTTCTATGTTCTAAATCTGTCTCAATTTAAAATTAATAACAGCATCCACTGTTCTTTGTGGAATGAAGTTCAAAATCTCTCCCACCCATTGTGTGTAGATCTTCTTCCTAACATCTCTCCTGAATGGTCTGGCCTGAATTCTCAGACTATGTTCCTAGTTCCAGAATCCCCAAGCAGTGGGAATAGTTTATCTTTAAAAGATGCTAAAGGGGCTTTATAAAGTGTATGTGAAAAACATGTTTCCACTTATGGGTAATGTAGAATGAGAGGTCATATTTTAAGGATAAGGGGGTAACAGATTTAAAACAGAAATAAGGAGAAAGTACTCCTCTCAAAGGGTAGTGAATTACTACACCAGTGTGTGATGGATGCTGGGACATTGAATAAATTTAAGATGGAGACAGAGAGATTTTTAATTAGTAATTGGTTGAAGGGTTATGGAGAGCAGGCAGGAAAGTGGAGTTGACGCAGAGATGAGATCAGTCATGATCATATTGAATGGGGGAGCAGGCTCGAGGGACTGAATGGCCTCCTCCTGCTCTTAGTTCTTATGTTGTTCTCTTGATCTTGTTCACAGCCAAAACTGTGCAACTCCCTAAGAACCAATCACATCATCAGTATCAGGCGTCTGTCATTAGTAACTGGTCACTCATCCAAAAAAAACAATCCATTAATTGTTGTCAACCAAAGCTCTAGTTGTGTACAATCCTTCAGCGACAGTTCAGCCAGCGGTAGGACCCCATCCCGAGAAACCAAGCAGATTTCCAAAAAGGTGAAAAGTTAAAGTGACCACTGTAGATGTGACACACTTGTGATGTCAGCCAGAGGTCAAACAGATCAATCACTGAAGATTGAGTGTCAAGGTAAGCTGCCTGTGGAAAGGGAATGTGAGAGAACAAGCGTCAGGGTGAGAGCTAGCTCACTCAGGAGACAGGAGTTATCTGATTAATGACTGAAAGGTGAAACAGAGTTGGCTGGTCATTTATTGCAGTCTGTTCTTCAGGCAAATCGAGGTAAACCAGCTCACTAACACCAGTGAGAATTGTTAGGGTCAGCTTATGATGGAGCACTTTGATTATAGTGCTTTCGTCATGAACCTTATTTCAGCCAAGAATCGGTGGGGCATATCCTGTTGTTGGTGCTGCCTTGGGTTATTGATATCCAGGTGTACCGGGGAAAATAGGAATAAAAACTTGCACACCCTACCCACCTGTTCACACTACCCACTCCCGTACAGCATACCCACCTCAATACAGCATACCCACCTCCATACAGCATACCCACTCCCGTACAGTATACCCACCTCCATACAGCATACCCACTCCCGTACAGCATACCCACTTCCAGACAGCATACCCACCTCCATACAGCATACCCACCCCCATACAGCATACCCACCTCCGTACAGCATACCCACTCCCGTACAGCATACCCACCTCCATACAGCATACCCACTCCCGTACAGCATACCCACTTCCAGACAGCATACCCATTCCCGTACAGCATACCCACCCACGTACAGCATACTCACCTCCATACAGCATACCCACCCCCATACAGCATACCCACCTCCGTACAGCATACCCACTCCCGTACAGCATACCCACTCCTGTACAGCATACCCACCTCCATACAGCATACCCACTCCCGTACAGCAT
>JAHRHZ010000250.1:6585287-6603327 GCA_024137785.1 Ginglymostoma cirratum
TTCCCCTCCCCCATTTCTGATGAAGGGTCTAGGCCCAAAACGTCAAGCTTTCCTGCTCCTATGATGCTGCTTGGCCTGCTGTGTTCATCCAGCCCCACACCTTGTTATCTCGGATTCTCCAGCATCTGCAGTACCTTTTATCTCTTTATATCTGGGATTTGCGTTTGGTTGGCTCACCGAGCTGTTTTGTTGTTCCGGTGACGTTGCGGTAACGAAAAGTCTGTGGAACAACAAACCAGCTCGGTGAGTCAACTCACCTCAACACCCACAACCCAAGCAAACATCTACTCCAAAACCTTAGTATTTGGGATTTACCACAGGGAGCAAGGTTAATAAAATAGTAATAAACATTTTCCCTGTGTTTGTGCAGCTTTATTCTGTGAAATGAATTGCCAACTCTAGGAGACTGAACTTCTCAGCTTCTCTTGGAAGTGTAAAGTTTAATAGTTTGTGTGAGGTCAAACAAGAATAGAAAGCTTTGCATTGCAGCTACAAATAAAATATATTTTCAATGTGCTATGAGTGCTGTTACTGACAGGAAAAGTAAAGTGAATACCATTCAATCTGACAACTCTGCACCTTTATCTACACATTGTGGGAAGTTATAAGGCAACCATTCAAGAGCTGGAAAACAGTGACAGCTGCTGTGCATATTACAATGAAAGGGCGAAATAACATCCCAGGAGCTTTAGTGGTGCAGTGGTAATGTCCCTACCACTAAGCCAGGATGCCCAAGTCCCAGTCACGCCCTCCTCCAGAGATATATAATAACATCTCTGAACAGGTTGATTAGAAAATATCTAAAATAACATACACAGACTGATCACCTGGTCCTATTTGTTGGTACTGAGTACAAGTGCAGCACTGTAACTGTTATGTCATTGATGTACAGAGACAATATCCCTAACGGGGAAGGTGAGAAATGGCAGATTAGCTACTGATATACTTGAAATGCAGAAGTATCAAAGCATAAAATAGATTCTCCATTAAATTTGTCCTCATTTGCTTGCTCACTCACTCTATACATATTTATGGAAATAATTTCATGTGATCGCAGCTTATCTCCTGAGGCTGCTCTCACTGCAATAACCTGGCTTGGTGCCAATCATGAAATCTCTGAGGCCACAATGTGCACAATGTGATTGCAGACAGAAACTCAAATTAAACACAAAACCAATGTTTAAAATGTGAAAGAGAAATAATCCTGCACAAGTTTTTGCACCCTGTAATTTTGGGAGATTGATTCCTGAAAGGAAATATCAAATCATGTCCCTAACTCAGAGCTGACCTGAAAATGATGGTAGATGTTGAATGTGTTTGACTGATATAGAATTAGAGAGTCCTGCAGGCCATTTGGCCCATTGTCTCAATCTTGGCTCTTTTATCTCTCCACCTTTGTAGAGATATTAACAAGGAGTGTAAATGGAAATAGTGACATTGTGGTAATGTAATGCAGAGTAAACCTCAGTAATCCAGAGGCAGGTTCAAATCTGATCATGGACGATGGTGAAATTGAACTCAGTAAAACCTGGAATTAAAGGTCGATCTAATGATGACCATATATTAACTGTCATAATAAACCCATCTGGTTCACTCGTGTCCTGACTGGTTTCTGCTGGACCATGTCCCTACTGGTTTCTGTTGGAGGACCATGTCCTGACTGGTTTCTGCTGGAGGACCATGTCTCAATCGGTTTCTGCTGGAGGACCATACCCAACTGGTTTCTGCTGGAGGACCATGTCGCAATCGGTTTCTGCTGAAGGACCATGTCCCGACTGGTTTCTGCTGGAATACCATGTCCCAATCGGTTTCTGCTGAAGAATCATGTCTCAATCGTTTTCTGCTGGAGAACCATGTCCCAATCGGTTTCTGCTGGAGGGCCATGTCTCAATCGGTTTCTGCTTGAGGACCATGTCCCACCTAGTTTCTGCTGGAGGACCATGTCCCGACTGGTTTCTGCTGGAGGACCATGTCTCAATCGGTTTCTGCTTGAGGACCATGTCACATCTAGTTTCTGCTGGAGGACCATGTTCCAATCAGTTTCTGCTGAAGGACCACGTCTCAATCGGTTTCTGCTGGAGGACTATGTCCCAATCGTTTCCTGCTAGAGAACCATGTCTCAATCGGTTTCTGCTTGAGGACCATGTCCTATCTAGTTTCTGCTGGAGGACCATGTCATGACTGGTTTCTGCTGGAGGACCATGTCCCGACTGGTTTCTGCTGGAGGAGCATGTCCCAACTGGTTTCTGCTTGAGGACCATGTCCCGATGAGTTTCTGCCGCAGGTCCGTATCTTGACTGTGTGCAGTCCCCATCTGAAAGAGATTGCAGGAATTGTCTGGCTGGTCACAGTTTGTGAATATGAAAGCAGGATGTGTTTCCATTATTGCAACTACTCACAACTGAGCTGTGACAATCTGCGTTGAGCTTAATCAGATTCATAGGGCCTCAAGCTAAATTTCTATGTTGTATATCCATTGCTTTATTCTCTCTGTTCAACCAGTTTTAATAATTTTCATTTATCCTTTATAATCTCTTTTCCAGATCCCCCTCCCCTCTCAACTCCTACATGCCAGCTCTTTTTAACTTTCCATTCATTAGAATTCCAAACCTTGTCCGTGTTTGCAGCATTCTTTATCTCTACCTGTTGTCTTTCTACTTTCCTGTCAAATGTTAAATGAATACAGTAAGGTTATCCTTACTGCTCGTCTCCACATACAGATTGCAGTTATTATCTAACCCCAGAGATATCCTTTCTTGTGTAATGTTACAGAGTCCTGAGTGGATCAGGGGACCTCTCTGGAGACTGAGAGAACCATGAGAAAAACTTCCCAGTTTAAGGATTTTGGTCAGAAATTCTGAAAACCAATCGTCAACCTGAAAAGTGAAACCTTGTTTCCCATTCCAAAAACATCCTTAGATGCATTGAACAGACCTGAAGAGCTGAATGGCCTCTTGTTCCATTTAATATGATCCCCTTCATGTAAAAAAATTGGCTTTCTTGTTAACCAAAGGGAATTAATTTCATGACCATTTCACTGAAACACTGTACCTTGTAGGAATAGCTCCAGATTGCATATTGTAAATACTGAATAGTCTCTGGATTTAAATACAGATCAAAGAACTGATGGATTCATAAAGTCACAGAATCATACAGCATGGAAGCAGACCCTTCAGACCAACCAGTCCACGCCAAACATAATCCTAAACTAAACTAGTCCCACCTGCCTGCTCCTGGCCCGTATCCCTCCAAACCTTTCCAATTCATATATCAATCCAAATGTCTTTTAAACATTGTAATTGTACCCATACCCACCACTTCATCAGGAAGTTGATTCCACACACAAACCATTCTCTTTGTAAAAAATTCGACTCTTGTGTCTTTTTTTAAATCTATCTCCTCTAACCCTATCACATCCTTCAGCCAAGTCCTTCAGCCCTGGGATCAGAACCTAACAGTCTGGAGCCTGGAACCAAGCCTTGGCTGAGGAACAGGGAGTTATGTCTGCTCAGAGGCATTTCTGATGTGATCACCCACTTCTCAGTTTATTAAACAAGTCACCAGGTTTTTCCATAAGTGTAATGTTGGATCTTATTGAATGGTGAGCAGGAAGTTCTCATTCCCACCTGGGCCTTTCTGAGTCAAATGTCCTGCTGCTGTTTTTAAAGGAGGCTTGAACAGCCCTTCATTCACGGAGAGCCAGGAGGGTCCATAAGCCTGTGGAGAACCTCCTCAACATCCCTCCCATTCCTCCCTCCTCTGGAGGTGGCAAACCTGAAGAGAAAGCTAGCTCATGGTATCACAAGGCCTCAGTAGAGCCTCTGCTCCAGGTCATTCAGAGACGATCAGAGATTCTGTTTCACAGTGACACAGTAGTAGGCCCCTGTCTGATCAAGGTGACCTGGTCTGAAGCAGCGGGACAGGAGAGAACACAGCAGGGCAGGGCTGGACAGAGTGGCACTGGGAATGATAGGGTATGGGCAGACCATTGCAGTAGGCCCCACAAGAAAAGCTGGAGACTGTGCAGGATGAGATGACCAATTTCCTGTGCTCTTTCTGGGTCAGAAACATTGTCAACTCTATGGCAGTTACCATCACTGGGTGTAACGGTGTCTGTGCATGGGTCTGTCACATTTGAAGATCCTCTACAATGCTCAGCACCATGTAAACAAAGTGCACTTGTTCTTTCTGCTCTTCACTGCACATTCCATGCGCAAACAAAGGAAAATGAGGAGGACAAGGAAGGTTCCCCTCAGCTTTCCCTCTGTCTCTCCCATTTCCTACATTCCCCCCGCAATCGAAGATAATGATTCCCAGTTGTGAGATGATGCACCAACCCAGCAGTTGCCTGCACTCCTGGGAGGAGATGGCCTAGTGATATTATCGCTGGACAGTTAATCCAAAGACCCAGATAAAGTTCTGGGGATCCCAGTTCAAATCCCACCATGGTAGATGGTGGAATTTGAATTCAATAAAAATTATCTGGAATTAAGAATCTAATTATGATTGTGAATCCGTTGTATATTGTTGGGAAAACCCATCTGGTTCACTAATGTCCTTTAGGGGAGGAAACTGCCATCCTTACCTGGTCTGGCCTACATGTGACTCCAGACCCACAGCAATGTGGTTGACTCTGATTTGCCCTCTGGGCAATTAGGGATGGGCAATAAATGCTGCCTAGCCAGCAACACCCTCATCCCATTAATGAATTTTTAAAAAATTTCCAGCAGACGATGGTTGTTTCTCAATTGCAACACGATCCACAGTAAACATGGCCAAAGCAAAGGGATTGCCATCAGGGACACGTTAACCTTCACCAGACATTCCAAGGCAGCGACAGAAGTCAGATCCCAAAGTGCGTTCCAACTCTGAAAGCTCACAGAGTCCCAAGCAGATACCCGTGATCCACTCTGTCAAACACCTTATCCTGATCAAGGGAGAGAAAGGCACTCGATAGGCCAGCCCCATGGGAGTAATGGATCGTGTCCCAGACCAGGCGGATGTTGTCATGTATGCTCCAGCCCAGGACGGTGTAGGACTGGCCTGGGTGGATCATGCGGTCCAGCACAGTGCCAAGGCGAGTTGAAAGTACCCTGGCAAAGATTTTGTTGCCCGTGCGCAGGAGGGAGACCAGACACCAATTCTTCAACAAACAGAGATCTCCCTTCTTCAGCAACAGAGTAATGATTGCCTACACCAAGAAAAGGGTATCTCTCCACTTCCGATACATTCATCCAGGAGCCATGCATAGTCGATGTCCCAGAATGCCCTAAAGAACTCCACAATAAGCCTACCCAGCCCCAGGTGACTTGCCCCTGGAAAGACGGTTGAGGGCACCGGCCAGCTTCTCTACGCTCAAAGGGCATTGAGACTCTCAGCACACTCAGGGCTGACCTGTGGCAAGTCCTCCCACAGAATTCAGTGAGCTTCCTTGTTGGACAGATCTGGACAGAAGACAGCCCTACACTAGTCTCTCACTTGGCCCTGAACCCCCTGGATCTGAGACAGGGATCCTTTGTCAGCTAGCATCACATGTTGGGCTTGCTTTTCTCTGGTGAGTAGCACTTCTTCATTTCATACAGCTCCAGCAGGGGCAGGCCCACATCAGGTTGACCGAGATGGGACTCCAGTTTGAGAGCCTCCTTCTCCAGCACCTCGATCCTGGATTTCTACCTCTTCACCCTTGCATACTGCTGGCAGAAGGCATGGACGTGAGCCTTGCCCACATCTCCCCCCCAGCCCCCATAGCCTGAAGGAGGAGAAGCCCCTTCTTCCTTCTTCAGCCAGCTCCGTAGTGATGCAACAAACCCCAGAAACATGCGTCCTCCAGCAGCAGATTGTGAAAGTGCCAGGACACCGACATCACCCCACCACTGAACAGGACGAGCTCTGCCCAGATTAGGTTATGATTGGAAAGTCTGCCAGATGGAGGCCTTCAGAACACAGGACGCGTACGCCATGGAAATGTAGAGGTGGTCAATTCTGGACACTCTGACTCCTGACCTCGCAAAAGTGGAGGCAATGGAATCGGGATGAAGAGATTTTGCCAGACATCTACCTAGTCAAAGGAGTTCACAAGTCCCTCACCTTCCTGACTGAGGCTGAGCTCACCTGGGTATATCAACTGTCCCTCCTCTCGAGGATGCGATTAAAATCCCACCCGAGGAGAATAACTTTGATGGAGCTGAGGAGAATAGACACTTCATCAAAGAAGCTGCATCTGTTCCTGTCCAAACTGAGGCATGTATATGTTCACAAAGTGAAGCGAAGTGCCCCCAAACCAAACTCTAGCTACTTAGCCTTCCTGTGCATTTTTCTCTCAGTAAACGTGCTCTCCCACTTCACCAACGTTGTCATTAACTGCTGCTACAGGCTTCCCTCGTGGACTCTGAGGTGGGTCAGTGCAGAGAGGGACGGCAGAGATGGGTATGGCTGCCTGGATATTGAACAAGAACCTGAGGAATTGAGCTGGTGTATTCACACCTTTGCTAACCTTTAAGGGAGTGAAACACTTTTGTGTTCACATAGGTAGCTGCTGTTTCCCAGGCCCTCTGAAAGACAATATGTGCCCCTCACACGCTGGGGAAAACAGGATATTTCAGGGATTCTCAGTGGCTATCTATTTTAAAACTAATAGAATTATGATCACTGTGATAATTTCCTCCAACAGAAGGCTATGGGTTTGATCTTTTGCATGGTCTAAAGCAAGTGATAGCAATTGAAAGACCAAAGGCGCTTTCACCTGTGCAATCTGCTGTCCCACCAGAGTTATTAAGGTGCAGAAGAGACCATTCAGCCCATTATGCCTGCGCTGGCTCATTAAACAAGCATCATTACCGAGTGCCAATCTCCTGTCTTCCTCCCATCCCCTTGCATGCTACTTCTATCTAAATAACGAACCACTGCCCCCAAAGTCAAGATCTACTCTTCATTTGGTTCCTCCCCATAGATTTTGTGATGCTCCACTTGTTCATCACAGAACCCAAGATAAGGAAAATGGATTTGTCAGAAATTCTGAATGCAGCGGGTAGTGACAGAGCTCCTGATTGAGGTGACTCAGGATAACTCCCACCACCTCCTGAGGTGTGGAATATCATCTCTGAAGAGGCTGATTAGAAAATATCTGCAATAGCTTTTTATTCATTCTGAAACAACGCTATGACCAATCTAATTTATTTCTCTGAAAATTCTCCTATATATTTCTTGTCTCAAGAAACTATTTAGTGATAGACCACCACGCAACCTTTGCCATTGGTTAGGTTGGACTCTGCATGGTTAGGGTTTAGCATGGTTTTGTACCATACTGAGGGCAGCAGGGGCAGAAGGGTGTGGGTGGTTTGGGATGTAAGTATTTGAGGAGGGGTTTTGGAAAGTGGCATTGGGGAATGGGCTTGGAGAGCAGGTTTTGGGGCATGGGTTTGGGAAGTGGGTTTGGGGAGGGGGTTTGATGAGTGAGGTTTCGGGAATGGGTTTAGGTAGAGGGCTTGAGGAGTGTGTTTTTGGAGATGGTTTTGGGGAGAGGGCTTTGGAAAGTGGTTTTGGGGAGTGGGTTCTCTGGAGTTGGGTTTGGAGAGTAGGTTTGAGGAGTGGGCTTTTGGGAGAGGGCTTTTGGGAGAGGGCTTTAGGGAGAGGGTTTGGGGAGTGGGTCTGGGGAGTGTGTTTTGGGAGAGGGTTGAGGTTTGGGGACAGGGTTTTGGTGAATGAGTTTGGGGAGAGGGTTTTGGGGAGTGGGTCTGGGGAGTGTGTTTTGGGAGTGGGTTTTGGAGTGAGTTTGGGGAAAGGGTTTTGGTTTGGGGACAGAGTTTTGGGGAGTGGGTTTAGGGAAAGGGTTTGGGGAGAGGGTTTGGAAAGTGGATTTGGGGAGAGGGTTTCGGCTTACAAGAACAGTGCATGTCAAACTGACGAGAAGTTGGTCAGTGACAAATTATGTCCAAAACCCATAATCACTCAGGTTATCAAAGTTACACCATGGGACTGAGTTAAAGTGAATTTAATGTCAAAGCAGGTCAAGGGAGAGAAATAGTGAGAAGGAAATGTGACTAAATTAACCTTTGTATTATTAAAAGCATGCTTAGACTTTGAATGACACAACTTAACTTGCTGCAGGAGGTTTAGTGCAAATGAGATTCCCCCTTATTCTTCTAAATTCCAGCGAATACAAGCTCAGTCAATCGAAAGAGGTTGAGGGGGTGACCTGACAGAGGTCTACAAGATCATGAAGGGCATGGACAGTGTGGACAATCAGAAGCTTTTTCCCAGGGTGGAAGAGTCAGTTACCAGGGGCCATGGGTTTAGAGTGTGAGGAGCAAGGTTTAAAGGTGATGTATGAGGCAAGTTTTTAACACAGAGGGTGGTGGGTGCCTGAAATTCGCTGCCGGGGGATGTAGTGGAAGCAGATATTATAGGGACTTTTAAAGGACGTCTTGACAAATATATTAATAGCATGGGAATAGAGGGATACGGTCCTCGGAAGAGTAAGGGGCCTTAGTTGTGACGAGCAGCATGTCAGTGCAGGCTTGGAGGGCCGAAGGGTCTGTTCCTGTACTGTAATTTTCTTTGTTCTTTGTTCTTTGTTCTTTGTTCATAGCGAGACGGTTTGAGTATCGGAGTAAAGATGTCTTGCTGCAGTTGTACAGGGCCTTGGTGAGGCTACACCTTGAGTATTGTGATGAAGGGTTTAGGCCCGAAACGTCAAGTTTTCCTGCTCCTATGATGCTGCTTGACCTGCTGTGTTCATCCAGCCCCATGCTTGTTACCTTGAGTATTGTGTCCAGTTTTGGTCTCCTAGTCTGAGGAAGGACATTGTTGCTATTGAGGGAGTCTAGCGAAGATTCACTAGTCTGATTCCTGGGATGGCAGGGCTGACATGTGAGGAGAGACCGGATTGACTGAGCCTGTATTCGCTGGGATTTAGAAGAATAAGGGGGAATCTCATAGAAACATACAAAGTCCTGATGGGACTGGACAGGCTTGATGCAGGAAAATTGTTCCCAATGTTGGGGAAGTCCAGAACTAGGGGTCACAGTCGAAGACTAAGGTGTAAGCCATTCAGGACTGAAATGTGGAAGAATTTCTTCACTCAGAGAATTGTGAACCTGTGGAATTCTCTCCGACAGGAAGCTGTTGGGGCCAGTTCACTTGATGTATTCACAAGAGTGCTAGACATGGCCCTTATGGCTAAAGGGATCAAAGGCTATGGGGAGAAAGTGGAAGTGGGATAGATTGCATGATCAGCCATGATCATATTGAATGGTGGTGCAGGCTCGAAGGACCCATTGGCCTACTCCTGCACCTATTTTCTATGTTTTTATGAGTGAAAATAATGAAAGTTACAATCAACTGATGCAAAATAATTTTTAAATTTATTCATGGCATATGGGCATCTCTGGCTGGGCTAGCATTTATTGCCCATTCTTAATTGCCCTTGAGAAGGTGTTAGTGCAAACCAACCTACCAGCTTGGCAAACAAATCAACAACTCCATCCACAACTCCAGCTACAAGTCTTCTCAAAAACTTTAAAGGTGTTAGTGAGTTACCTTCTTGAGCTGCTGCAGTCCATGTGCTGGTGTACAATACACTGCTGTTAGGGAGGGAATTCCAGAGTTTTTATCCTGCAGGTTCAAGGCTGACATAAGATTTTCTTTGTCCAATTGATCCAAACCTGCCCTCATGTTGTATACATCTGTCAATCTCCGGCCAATCCCCTGTCATTCAAGATCAACTCCAGTCTTCCCAATCTAACCTTGCAAAAAACATCCACCAGTCCTGGAAGAAATCTACATAGTATCCTTTGCCATTTGATCATGGCTGATCTGTTTTTCAACCCCTTCTCGCGCAATGTCTCCTTGATCCCCTTACAATCGACCATCTATCTATCTCTGTCTTAAATGCACTCGATGATTTGGCCTTCACTGCCTTCTTGAGTGATGAGTTCCACAGATTCACTGAAGAAGAAGAAATTCCTCCTCATCCAATTCTCAAGGGTCATCCCTTCACTCTGAGGTTATGCCCTTTGGTCCTAGTTACTCCTACTAAAGGAAACATCTCTCCACACCCACTCTATCCAGACCTCTCAGTATTCTGTGAGTTTCAGTTAGATCCCCCCTCATCCTTCTAAACTCTATTGAGTACAGGCCCAGAGACCTCAACCACTCTTCATATGACAAGCCCTTCATCTCCAGGATCATTCTTGCTAATCTTCTCTGGACCCCTCCAAGGCTAGCACATCCATCCTTAGATATAGGGCCCAAAACTGTTCAAAATATTCAAAATGCTGTCTGACAAGAGCTCTTCTACAGCCTCAGCAGCACATCTCTGCTCTCGTATACCAGCCCTCCTGAAATGAATGCTAACATTGTATTTCTTCCTAACTGCCAAATGAATCTGTATGTTCACCTTAAGAGAACCCTGAGCTAGGACTCCCAAGTCCCTTTGTGCTTCAGGTTTCTGAAGCCATTCATCATTTGGAAAATAGTGTATGCCTCTGTTACCAAAGTGCATAATCTCATACTTATCCACATTGTCTTCCGTCTTCCACCTCTATGCCCACTCTCTTAGCCTATCCAAGTCCTTCTGCAGCCTCTACACTTCCTCAACACCACCTGTCCCTCCACCCTTTGTTGCTCAGTTTGCAGATGACACTATGTCCACAGTTCCTTTGTCCAGACCATTAATGTACAATGGTCATGCAGTCCTCACATCTATTTTTTTCTTTTGGGTGGTCAGTGAAACTTACCTCTTTAACCAAACTTTTAATCAGATTTTAATGAGCTGTCTATAAATAGCCCTGTACAGTTCATTGTCAGCTTTTTGTTAAGCCAGCAAGAGATCCTAGAATCATTCCAAATCTTCAACCTTCTTGGTATTAAACCCGTATGATTGACTCTCAGAGATAAAAGTCATGGTACATTTTTAAGAAGGTGACAGGTCATAAAATGATTGCGTTGATTGTCTGTATGTGATGGGTTACTGTGGATTACACATGGCTAGCCCTCAGTTCCGAGCTTAAATCAATCATATAGTTTCAAAGATATAATAAACTGCAGATGTGAAGCTCAAATGTTCTATGAATCGTGCTAAGGAAATAGAGTTACAGCTGTAGTCCCAGAAGCCATAACTTTGGTTATCTGTCATAGTTATTGTACAATTACATTTTTTGCCATTTCCTACCACCAGCAACAAGCGAAGAAAATACATAGCTCATTAAATAAAATGATAGAATTGTCACAACACCGAAGAAGACCATTCAAACAATTCTGCCCATGCTTGCCTTTCTAAGGAACAACTCATGCACTACCCCTCCCCTGTACATCCTACATATCTCTGTACATTCCTCCAGTTCCAATTTCTGGAATATTTGGAACATTTACAGCACAGAGGGAGGACGCCCTGTCCATTGTGTCTGAATCTACTGAAGAATGAACTTTCTAGCCAAATCTTATTTTCCAGTATTGGGTCTGTACCACTGGATGTCATCATATTTCAGCTGCATATCCAACGATCTCTTGAAATAAGTGCAGGATTCCTGCCTCTACTCCCCTGCCAGGCAGTGAGTTCCAGACACCAACCACCCTCAGGATAAAAACGTTTCCATGTCTCCCTTCTAACCTTTTGTTGAATCCCTTTACATTTAATGTCCCCAGACTCTGACCTCTCTGCTAATGGAAATATATCTTTCCCATCCAGTCTATCTAGACCCCTCAGAACCTTGAACACCTCAATCAAATTTCCCCTCAGCCTCCTCTGGTTAAGAAGAACAATCCCAGTCTATCTAACCTTCCCTCATTGCTGGAACTGTCCAGTCTGAGTAACTTCCTCTGAATATCCTCTGGTCCCTGTCTCGTTGGTGTGAAAGCATCAAATGGTTGATAATGATGTAAACTTTTTTTGAGGATTTAAATTTGTTAGGCATCTGAATAGGAGTGGATAGTCAAGCATTGTATTGAGCATGATCGAGATAAAGAGTGATGTGAAATGGACAGCTGCCTCACTATTGCCAGGTACCCTGTTGCACAGAGTCCAGATCTAACCCCTCAAATGATGAGTATCGTCAGAGAACAGGATCAGGCTCAGGGCTGATGCTGTCCAGCATCACCAGCACTCACTGGCTTGTTTCCTTAGGAGAGATTGAACAGTTTATGTGTGTACTGTCTGGCGCTTAGAAAAATGAGCAACGATCTAATTGATGTGCATAAGATGCTAAAGGGGATTGACAAAGTAAACATAGAGAGGATGTTTCCTCCTGTGGGACAACCTAGAACAAAGGACATAGTTTTAGGATAAGGGAAGGCAGATTTAAAACAGAAATGAGGAGGTATTACTTTTCTCAAAGGATTGTGAATCTGTGGAATTCACTGCCCCAGAGTTTGGTGGATAACAGAACACTGAATAAGGAGAAAGACAGAATTTTAATTAGTAACGGTTGAAGGGCTAATGAGAGTGGGCAGGAAAGTGGAGTTAAGGCTGAACTGGGATCAGCTATGATCCTTTCAAAGGGCAGAGCAGGCTCAAAGGGCTAAATGGTCTACTCCTGTTCCAAGTTTTAATCGTCTTATCTACCCACTGCTGATGTTGTATCAAGCAGGTCCTCTTGAGTGCACTGTCACAAGATAACAACACCAGCTGTTAAAGAGTGCGTGGCATTGTGGTGGGGTTTATGATCATTTTGTCTTTGGGTAGTTATGTGAAATTATTAACATTGAATTAACCAGCTTTTATGCAGATAATGGGGGGTAATGAGAAATAGACGTCTTTTATTAATCAATATTGTTTGTTTTATATTGACCCCACATATCAAAACATTACTGCACACAGTTTTTGGAGGAAATTGGGAAAATAAATGGAAAAAACAATAATACAGTGCAATAAAGACAATGGGTCAACAGCAACTTTCAGCTCCTTTAAAGCAGGAAAACTTCCCAAGGCACTTCTGGAAGGTGCAAGTGTGGACAAGGTGCTAATGCACAAGGGGAAGCTTGGCATGACAATGGCAGGCATTAGTAAAAATGTTGACTGTAAAGATTTGGAAGCACAATGCAGGCTGAGCAACGGACTGCAAACATGAAAATGATTTCATGCGACATCCACAGAGAGCAGCCCAGGGTAAAATGTTATTTTCCAGTTCATTGCACTGTAACTGTTTTTAAGCTGGGGTGCTCCACTTAAATAAACAGCACAATTTGGTCACATTTGTGGATATGTCTTAAAACCAGAACAACTCACTGTTTGCTCCTGCTCAATCTCTAACACTCCACTGCCTCCTACTGCAAGAGCCCTAGAATATTTGAATAATTTGTTCCAAGGTTACATCGCACTTCCAGAATCAGGTTTTTGAATTGACAAAACAAAGTGCTGGAGAAACTCAGTATCTGTGAAGAGAGAAATAAAGTATTAGCATTTGGTTTGAAGGGTAGCTGAATTTGAAACTTTAATGTGATCTTCTGTTTGCAGATTGCGCTGACTTTCTCCAGCAATTTCTGTTTTTGTTTGTTTTCAGATTTGCAGCATCCGCAGTTCTTTATTTTCTTAATTTGATCAAAATACTTTTGATGGAATAACTTTCCAAAATAGATACATTTTACCAAATGAATTTTCCAGTTTCCTACAATACCATGAATTAATGCACCTTCATGCAGCTGATAGAAGATAGTAAGAACTGCAGATGCTGGAGTCAGAATCAAGATAGTGTGAAGCTGGAGGAATGTAACAGGTCAGGTACATCAGCGGAACAGGAAAAATGATGTAACAAGTGTAGAACTGGATGAACACAGCAGGCCAAGCAGCATCAGAGGAGCAGGAAAGCTGACATTTCGGGCCAAGACCTTCTTCAGACCTGGATCCTGTGTAGAATGAAAAACAGTAGGGGTGCTTCGCAGATCTGTGAAAGAGAGCTAATGTTGTCTTGTCAAAAGTTTTTCTGGGCAGTCCATCTATATCATGCCACATCAATAAGAAAGGCTAGAAGCTGTATGGATGATGATGAGATAGTGTAGGGGGATGGGCTTAGATTAGTTCACAGGGCGGCGCAACATCGAGGGCCGAAGGGCCTGTTCTGCGTTGTATTGTTCTATGTTCTATGTTCTGTGAGTGTGACCTCTTCTTGTGCAGAACATTCCCCTCTACAGAGTGGGTATCTGATTGAAATAACCACGAAAAACATAGAAATGTAAAACTTTTCAGCAAACCAGTTAGCTCATCATCAAAGTGGCCTTTCCTCGAGCTAGGCAGTGTCAGCTGATAATTCTCAGGTGGAACGGGCATCATCAAAACTCTATCTTGTCTTTTCCCTCTATCCACAGGGTCATTTTTTTCAGCAATTGAGACCTTGAATTTGGGCTGAGATTTCCTCTTTGCCCCAGGGGCATTGACATTAGTTGCACATCTCAACGACCACCTCCTTGGAGACAAGCCAATTCAGCAGAGCTCAGGAATTGCACCTGCGGCCTCTCCTGTTTGAGATACATCTGTCTCAGGAAGTCAGGCTGAATGTTGCAAACTAGTTAATGTGGCAAAACATTAAGATTTCACAGAAGCCCAGGAACAGCAGCCTACTCTTACACATGAGTACGATGTCACACTGCATTTAGATCAGCGAATGCAATTGCACAAAGGGAATAAATAGCTCTTTGAGTGGGAAGTGGGTAAAATGGAGTGGTTAAGCAAAAAAAAAAATCATAATTCTGATTCTGAATGAGAATTCAGTAATGGCCCATTATACACTTGACCCGGAGGGCTATGCTGCACTAACTCCTTACACAAGGAAGTGACCACTTGAAGGACATTGATCTGATATAGTGCTCAGCTGTTTCCATCTCATTGTCATTGAAGGATGTAGCATTTCTGAATTCAGCCCACTTATTGCACTGGACCATGTACTTCGCTGCTACTAAGTACTGAGCAAATAAATGAGTGTTTGGATGAGTAGCTGTTGACACTTTCATCTTTACTTAGCTAATAGTCACAGTGGATTACCACAGACAGCTGATTCTGACCTTTCACCTCTTGTGCACAGGCTGTTTATTCAAAGCTTACATTTTCACATCCAACAGTTTATCAAAAAGTTTCAGTGTGGAGAAAGTATAATTAATCCATTCCAACAAATCCCATTGTCAGCAAAGTTGTAGAGCCAGGAAGTGGGGTGTGGTGGGAATGCATTTGAGGGTGTTAAGGGTTGGGATAGTGTAATTTTAACCTTATTTGCCAAATGGAAATCGAGCTGGTAAATCAAACAACTTGCAGTGATTGACACATTGATGCAGCGATGACCCAAACACTTCATGGGAGTGTTTGTGAAACAAAATTTAACACAAACCACAGAAAGAGGCTCTGGGCAAAGTGGTCAAAAGGAACAGACTTTAAAGAGCTCCTGAAAGGAAGAGGTAGACTAAGGGAAACATGGGATTTTGTAAGAGTAATTAAGCTTAGAGATCAGGCAGCTAAAGGCACAGCCACCAATATCGGAGCAATGAAAATTACAGATGTTCAAGAGGCTCAGTTTAGAAGGTTGGGGAGATTCAGGATGGTTCTGAGCCTAAGGAGATTGAAGAACCAGGAAGGGACCAAATGTATTTCAAATCAAATGGAGGTTGACTGTCAATATCCTGTCTGTTTCGAATGATGTTGATTGTTCCTGACACTTTCACAAAGCAGGCCTGAACACCCCATTCCCCTTCCATGGATTGGAGTTACAGCTAGGGAAGCTGATCTAACAGGGTGAAGGGTTGATCTTTTATCTCTGACCCCAGGATTGGGACTTCTTTTCTAAACCATCTCACTACCAAGTCCTGAAAAGGCTGGGTACCATCAAGGCTGATGAGAGGAGAAGAGAAGATATGGCATTAATTCAGTGAGTGGCCTTTCAGGATTAAGATGAAGAAGAATTCCTTCACCGAGAAAGTGGTATATCTATGGGATTTTCTCCCCAAGAGCTGTGGAAATTCAGTCACTGAATATGTTCAAGATTGGGATTGATGGGTTTTGAGGACAAATAAAATTGAGGCAACAGAGAAAAATGCAGGAAAATAGTGTTAAGATGGTAGGTCAGCCATATTGGTTATGAGAGGTAATCTCAAGGGGTTGAATGGCATCTTCATGCTCTTGGTTCTTATAGACTTTGGGTTTGAAAAGTTCATGGGAAGAAAGGAAGGTTGGGTTGGGGGTGTGGATGGTGGGGTTGGGGAGTGTCAGGTGTAGGGAGTTGAACAGATTTTATTTCCCAGCGGTCCTTTCGAGTCATAGAGTCATACAGCACGGAAACAGACCCTTTGATCCAACTTGTCCATGCTGACCAGCTATCCCAATCTGACCCAGTCCCATTTGCCAGCATTTGGCCCTGATCACTCCAAACCCGTCCTAAACATATATCCATCCAGATGCATTCTAAATGTTGCAATTGTACGCAACTCCACTAGCTCCTCTGGCAGCTTGCTCCATACACACACCACCGTCTGTGTGAAGAAGTTACCGCTCCAGTTCTTTGTAATCTCTCTGTGCTGCAATTTTATAGATTGAAGGAATGAGATGAAATCAGAACAAAGTCTAGAGAGAATCATAAAACACAATGACATGATAACAGACTCAGGTCTTCAGAACAAGTAGGGCTGTCACTCAGGTCACTGAAATTAAGGTGAGGCAGGTAAAAAATTCCATCAACTGCATCTGCCCAATATTCTCCTCAACTGAAAATATCATTGGTCTTAGTCACTCCAGCTCTGCTTCTCTGTTCCCCAATAAAAGCAAAATGCTGCAGATGTTGCAAATTTAAAATAATGCTGAAGAAATTTAGCAGATCTTGCAATATTGCAGAAAGTAAAAGAATGAAGTTTCAAGTCTGACGTGACTGTTCTTTCAATCTGAAAGAAATTGGAAAATGATGGCTTTTAAGTTATTAACAGAGGTGGGGGATGAGTGAGAGGAACATTATCTGTTTAAAATGGTAGAATAACAGCTAATGGTGATAAAGGTGAGACTGAAATGTAAAACAGGTGTAAATGATTGGTGTGAAATAATTGCTTGGTAGTTCAGAACTTAAACTTTGCAAAAAGAAGATTAGAAGTTGAATCTTTTTATTTTGTGCTCATCAGAATAAAGAGCATGATACAGAATCGGAGAATTACAGAATTGTTTGAGCACAGAAGAACACCATTCCAGCCATTGTGCTGACACCAATTCTATTATCCAGTGCCAGTCTCCTGCCTTTCTCCCATTCCCCTGCATTGAATCTGTCTCCACCACATTTCCCAATAAATGGAAAAAACAGAGATACCATTTTATACAGCATGAAAGAGGCTGCCACTTGTTTGGGTCTCAATTGGCCTGGCAATGCAGTAAGACAGCTAACTGATTATCTTAATTCTCAGCCAAGGAAAGGAAAGTTTTGATTGGTCAAAACATTGCCATGGGAATGCAGCAAGAGTGTGTGAACTTTTTCTCTCAAAAAAGCATGTGCCATTAGACATAGGAACAGAAGTAGGCTATTCAGCCCATCAAGTCTGATCTGTTATTCAGTGAGATCAGAAAAACAGGTAATGCAGAAAGTGGGGCATTGGGAAGAAATTGGGATTTCTTTGAAGTAAAGAGACAACAGTAAACATTTTGATTATTACTTTAAACCTGACAGTGGTGCAGGGGTTACACTCCTGGCTGATCATTTGAAGTGGTTCTGACAGTAGACATTGAGCCATTAAAATGAAAGAGTTGTTCAGGCAGCAGAAATCTACAAGTGAAAGGTCACCATGCCTCCACACCTAACTGTAAGAGCTGAGAGATTAATGACACTCTCAATACTATACACAATCAAAGAGTATTTTATAGAGCAGAAATACTTGAATCCAACTGCTTTCTGAAGAAAGTAGACACAGTTGCACACCAGGACAATGGGACAGAATCCTGACAGAAGTCACAACACAAACACCATCCAGGGCAGAGATAGTAGGAACTGCAGATGCTGGAGAATCTGAGATAACAAGGTGTAGAGCTGGATGAACACAGCAGGCCAAGCAGCATCAGAGGAGCAGGAAAGCTGACGTTTCGGGTCAAAAC
>JAHRHZ010000250.1:6603727-6620493 GCA_024137785.1 Ginglymostoma cirratum
GTTTTGACCCGAAACGTCAGCTTTCCTGCTCCTCTGATGCTGCTTGGCCTGCTGTGTTCATCCAGCTCTACCCTTGTTATCTCATCATCCAGGGCAAATGTGATTGAGCAGTAACCTGATACTTAATGCTTATTTCCAAAGTTTATCAATTTTTATCAACATAACAAATTCTTTGCAGGCTTCTGAGAAACTAAACACTGCATCAAATCAGAATGGTGCAAAAGGAAAATATGGAATTTACCAAGATTAGGAAATTTTTCCATGAAGGTTTGTCTGAGTATAACCCAGTCAGTTTGCAATGAGTTATTATTAACAGGGGAAACAGTGAATGTTAGTGGTTGATCTTCCACCGTTTCACCATAGACCAGTCATACCCAAGGGTCTGAGGGAGGAAATTCTTCATGAATCCATGCAGTCACTAGAAAATATATCATTAGCGACCCCTTCGATACAGAAGCACTCCAAATCCAAATGCAACAAGACTTGGACAAAATCCAAGTTTTGGCTGACAAGTGGCAAGAAACATTTGTATCTTACAAATGGCAGGCAATGTCCATCTCCAAAACCAGAGAATTGCCCTTTGACATTCAATGGCATCAGGATCACTAACTATGCTGCTCTCAATATCATGGGGGCTGCCATGGACCAGGTACTGAACTATCCCTTTCCCTTCAGAGAAGAATAAATTTATGTCCTATCCACTCATTCCTCAAACTCGGCAGGCTCATGTCAACTTGTTGGTCTGTATGGTATTGGAATAACATTAAACTAACCTCTTCCAGGGAACTCTAGCGATGCAGCTGTGTACATACTTAATCTCCTGAGACGGGGTAGACTCAGTGGCACTATGCATGGCCAGGCAATCTACACAACAAAAGCTGCACACAGTACCGCAACAGACTTTGCATTTCACAGGCTCCAGAAAGAATCACTCAGTAGTTTGGTGGCCTGAATGACATTGATCCATTTGAGTTGAGGCACAATAGGAGGAAATAGAGAAAGAGAGGGAGGAATATCAATTAGAGCAGGGGAGACAGAATGAAAAGTCACATCTAATTACAAGCGTCTTCTCAAGTCCTACCCAACAATTTGATAACAATCCTAGAACAGAAATCTTTGTAAATGCAACAGCAGGATTGAAGTCTTGGACAGATGTAAGTTTTACAGCAGGGAACAATTTGAGATTGCAATGCAGTGTAGTTTATCCAGCAGCTGCAATTACTGCAGTACTCCCTGTTGGGATGTTACATGAAAGGGTTTGCATTCTGATCACAGAATTGCATGTTCAAATTTAATTTGTGTTCATAGGCCCTGAATAAAATAAATTATATCACATGCACTACTTCATAACTTCGTTTCACATGTTTATGCCCACTCAAAACTGCAATAGGGAGGTCACAATTATCAATGTCCATTCTCTTCTGTCACTGCAGGAGAAGCAAATGCTGAACAGGGGATTATCCCTTAATGATCAGTAACTCAACCAGTGGTCTGTGATCTGAGAGAGTGTCCGGTCTTGGTTTCTCTCCTACCCCCATTCTGTATCCACTCATGCCTATCTTCCAACTGTCATTGGAGAGAGAATTGAGTCAGAATCTTCTTTAATTTACCTGCTTCCTCAATGAGGAGTATTGATGTGAGCTAATGGCTGAAGCCTTGTTATCCTCCAGGTTGAAAGGAGCTAACTTATATACAGTTCAGCATTCCAATATTGGAGCTCACAGGTCCAACTGATTTAATGTCACAACAAAGAGGCACATTTACAGGAGAGAAACATTTTAAGATAAACCGAAAAATTAGAGTCTTACATTTTGGAGTATCATGTGACATATGCATTGCCAATGACTATAAACTGAAGCATAAACAAAGTAATTCTATTTTTGCTTGCTAAATACACTTAGATATTCATGAATGCATGGCAAATCCCAGAGTCCTTGGTACTGCACATCAATCTTCATTTTATTGTTGAGAATTGTTCTTTCCACTTCCCAGTGATATTAAACAGTAGCTGTATCATTTGAGCCTGGAAAGCTTGAAGTGAATATATCAAATGCTGTTGATTTTCGGCTCAATTTGACTGGCTATCTCTGCATGAAACCAAGCCAAAGTTAGAGTCGGGTGATTAATTCGAAAGAGAAGACAAATCCCTCCACTGATTCCATCATTACCATGCTTTATGAGCAACTGCTTTGGAGTTGGCGATGCCATTCTGTAGATAGACATTAACACAGCCTTTCTGCATTGTTTACTCAGGAACTATCTGTACATTGTTTTCAGCTGAAAAGCCACATTTAATACAAAATGGGCTTCAGTTTTTAGCGATGGAGGTCTTCATTGTTGTGTTAGTTCTCATGGTCAGTATTTCAGTGTAACTTTAAGAGACATGCTGATGGCATCATCACTGTATGATAGTGTGTGACGTGCAAGTACTAATAACTCACCCTCTGTCTTACCTTCAATCATTTGCAGAATGGCACTCTACTGGAAGGATGCTCCTTTGTTGTAAATCAAGAACTTAATATTCACCCAGATACTTTAGAGCCTCAATAATGTAAAGTTTGCACATAACAGATAGTTGTCGATAAGTGCTTGTTGGATTCTTCAAAGCCACAGCCTCCATGCCCAGTTTCTTAATTACCAGTGACCTATATTACATCATCATCCCTGTCTACACACCCTAGCAACCTAGCAGGATGTATCGAGCAAATGGGAGAAACATTAGAGGCATCAACATACAGAGGAATCTAGGTGCACAAGTTCACAGTTCCCTGAAAGCGGCAGTAGATAAAATGGTCAAGAAGGCAGAGAGCATGCTTGTCTTCATTGGACAGGGCATAGAGTATAAAATTGCCATTCATGTTGCAGTTGTATAGAACTTTAGTTAGGCCACATTTGGAATATCATCTACAGTTCTGGTTGCCACACTACCAGAAGGATGTGGAGTACTCGGAGAGGGTACAGAAATAGTTTACCAAGATGTTGCTTCGTTTGGAGGGTATTAGCTATGAGGAGAGATTGGACAAACTTGATTTATTTTCATTTGAACATCAGAGGCTGAGGGATGACCTAATAGAAGTTTACGAAATTATAATAAACATGGATAGAATGGATAGTCAGTCTTTTTCTTGGGGTTGAACTATTACTAGGGGCCAAATGTTTAAGGTAAAAATGGGTAAGATCAAAGGAGATGTGAAAGGCAAGTTATTTTTTAAACAAAGGGTGTAAGTGCCTGGAATGTGTTGCCAGAAGAGTTGGTGGAGAAGGAAATAGTTGCAATGTTTAAGAAGCACCTTGATGGATGCAGGAACAGGTCAGGAATAGAGGGATATGGACTGCATATAGGCAAAAGGCTTTTTACTTTATAAAAGTGCCATGTGTCTGCGCAGGCCTGGTGGGCTGAAGGGTCTGTTCCTGTGCCCGTTCTTGGTAAATTAGCCGTCAATAAGGGCCAAGCAACAAAACACAATGTTTCTCTTCAATGTTGCATTTTCACGCAACACCAGCAGAGAAGGGATGACCATCCTCAGCACAGCTTGTGCTCGGGTGAAAGTGTAAATAACCTCAGCCAGAATTGTCCAACTATTCCAAAAATATTCTTCTTCAAAGACAGACCAGAATGAAAGATATATACAACAAATAGAAAACATCCACACCTGCACACTGGGCAGATACTGTGAGTTTGAAGAACAAATACACATACATGGATACCAACAGAGGTTTCTAGAATTTGTAACCAGCACAGATCATACAAAGTCATTGCTGATCATGGTGCGAGATTGTGAGAAAACAGAAGCTGCTTGAACCAGTGTCTGACACACCAATCATACACCAAGGGTGTGAGGAAGAACACGCTGATAATGAGTAGCACCATGGGTGGGTGACGGTGAGTGACAGCAGCCAACAGCAAAACAAGATGGTGTTGGAAAATGTACCTGTCCAAATGAGCAGACAGTCCCCAGATCAGGGCAAGTTATCAAACACCTAATGCAATGCACTTAAGATTAAAATGTTAACCTTGCAAACTCTATTTGTATAATTATTGAATTAAAAATACATGCAAATGTGGAACTATGTTATATGTGTTTGGGATTTTGTTTTATCCCTGGAGAAAGGGGGATGCTGTGTTGTGAATAATGGTCAGTGTGTCTGTGTACCTTTAAGAGACAAGAGTGTCTTATCATCACTGTATCACAAGTTTGTTTGTTTTTATCATTCACTCATGGGATGGGATGTGGCCATTTATCTCTGATACAATTTATTGTCCATCCCTGGTTGCCCCGGAAAAGGTGGTGGTGAGCTGTTTTCTTGAACCACTGCAGTCCACATGCTGTATGTAGACACACAATGTTATTCCGGATAGAGTTCAAGGATTTTGATGCAGCAACAAATCAGGATGATGGGTAGCTTGGAGGAGAGCTTGTAGGTGTTGCCATATATCTGCTACCCTTGTTCTTTTGGGAAAGTAGAATATAGAACAATACAATGCAGAACAGGCCCTTCGGCCCTCGATGGTGCGCCGACCTGTGAACTAATCTAAGCCCACCCCCTACACTATCCCATCATCATCCATATGCTTATCCAAGGACTGTTTAAATGCCCCTAATGTGGCTGAGTTAACTACATTGGCAGGCAGGGCATTCCAAGCCATTACCACTCTCTGAGTAAAGAACCTGCCTCTGACATCTGTCTTAAATCTATCACCCCTCAATTTGCAGCTATGTCCCCTCGTCCTAGCCGACGTCATCATCCTAGGAAAAAGACTCTCACTGTCCACCCTATCTAATCCTCTGATCATTTTGTATGTCTCTATTAAATCCCCTCTTAGCCTTCTTCTCTCCAGTGAGAACAGACCCAAGTCCCTCAGCCTTTCCTCATAAGACCTTCACTCCAGACCAGGCAACATCCTGGTAAGTAGTAGATTTAATGGTTTTGGAAGGTGCTGTTGGAAGAACTTTGGTGATTTTCCACAGGGCATCTTGTAGAAGGTGCAGACTGCTACTACTGAGCATCAGTGGCAGAGGGGGTGGATTCTTCCGGATTTGGTGCCAATCAAGCGGGCTGCTATGTCCTTGATGGTGTCAACCTTCTTGAATGTTGTTTGAGTTGCACCAATCCAGGCAAGTGGGGAGTATTCCATCACACTCCTGATTTGTGCTTTGTAGATGGTGGGCAGGCTTTGGGGAGTCAGGAGGTGAGTTATTCACCACAGTATTCCTAGTCTCTGACCTGCTTTTGCAGCTACTTTATTTATATGGTTAGTCCATTTGAGTTTCTGGTCAATGGTAATCCCCAGGATGTTGAACGTTAGGGATACAGTGATGGTAATAAGTTTGAATGCCAAGGGGTGATGGTTAGATTGTCTCTTATTGCAGAATGTCACAGCCTGGCATTTGGGTGGTTTGAATGTTATTTGCCTCTCAGCCCAAACCTGGATATTGTCCAGATCTTGTTGGATTTGAACACAGGCTTCTTCAGTATCTGAGGAGTCATGATTAAAGCAGAACATTGTACAGTCATCAGCAAACATCCCACTTCTGACCTTCTGGTGGAGGGAAAGTCATTGATGAAGCAGCTGAAGATGGTTGGGCTGAGGACAATACCCTGAGAAACTCCTGCAGAACTTTCCTGGAGCTGAGAATACTTACCCCCAACAGTCACAACCGTCTTCCTACGTGTCAGGTATGACTCCAGCCACTGGAGAGTTTGCCCCCAGTAGCCATTGATTCCAGTTTTGCCAGGGGCCCTTGATGCCACACTTGGTCGAATGCAGCCTTGATGTCAAGGGCTGTCACTCTCACTTTGCCTCTGGAATTCAGTTCTTTTGCCCATGTTCGAACCACAGCTGTAATGAGATCAGGAGCTGAGTGGCCCTGACAGAACCCAAACTGGGCGTTGCTGAGCAGGTTATTGCTGAGCAGGTGCTGCTTGGTAGCGCTGCCAATTTACTGATGATTGAGAGTAGACTGATGAGGTGGTAATTTGTCAGGTTGGATTTGCCCTGCTTTCTATGCATAGGACATTCTTGGGCAATTTTCCACATTGTCTGGTCAGTGCCAGAGTTGTAACTATGACGGAAGAGCTTGGCTAGGGGAGCAGAAAGTTCTGGAGCTCAAGTCTTCGGTACTATTGCCGGAACGCTGTCAGGGCCTGTAGCCTTTGCAGTATCCAGTGCCTCTGACCATTTCTTGATATCACGTGGAGTGAATCGAATTGACTAAAGACTGGTATGTATAATACAAGGCCTACTGGAACAGGCTGAGTTGGATCATTCACTCAGCATTTCTGGCTGATGATTGCTACAAATCCTTCAGCTTTTTACATTGATGTGCTGGGCTCTTCCATCATTGAAGATGGGGATACTCTGAACTTTTTATTTCTTTATTTTTTTAATTTACTTCTATGACCTATAATGCTGGATTCTTTATTTCTTTTTGTTGTTAATTCTTTTTGTTTGAAAAGAATTTGATCTTAAGAATCTGTATCCAGCTACGTTTGTGCTTAAGATGGCGCTGTCATGTGATGACTGTAAACTTTTCACTTTACTCGTTTAATGTACACAGGAAGCTTGGGGTTCAATTCTATAGCTCCCTGAAAGTGGCCATGCAAGTAGATAGGGCGGTAAAGAAGGTGTATGGCATAACTTGCCTTTATGGGTTAGTGAACTGAATATCAGAGCCAAGATATCATGTTACAGCTTTATAACACTTTCGTTAGGTGACACTTACAGTACGGTGTTCAATTCTGGTCGCCATATTACAGGAAGAATGTGAAGGCTTTGGAGAGGATACAGAAGAGGGTTACCAGGATGCTGCCTGGATTAGAGGGTGTGAGCTATAAGCAAATGCTAGAAAAACTCAGGTTGTTTTCTCTGGACAGCGGAGGCTGAGGGGAGACTTGATAGAAGTCTATAAAATTATGAGATACAGAGATAACGTTGACAGACAGAATCTTTTTCCCAGAGTTGAAATGTCTAATACTAGGGGCATGCAATTAAGGTGAGAGGGAGAAAGTTCAAAGGAGATATCGGGGGGCAAGTTTTTTACATAGAGAGTGGTAGCAGTCTGGAACACACTACCAGGGTAGCGGTGGAGGCAGATACAATAGGGTCATTTAAGAGATTTTTAGATAAACACATGACTATGCAAGGAATGGAGGGATATGGACCAAGGGCAGGCAGAAGGGATTAGTCTAATTTGGCATAACAAGGTGTAAAGCTGGATGAACACAGCAGGCCAAGTAGCATCGGGTCTGGACCCTTCTTCAGAAAGAAAAAGGGTCCAGACCCGAAACATCAGCTTTCCTGCTCCTCTGATGCTGCTTGGCCTGCTGTGTTCGTCCAGCTCTACACCTTGTTATCTCAGATTCTCCAGCACCGGTAGTTCCTACTATCTCTGAATCCAGTTTAGTTTGGCATCCTGTTCAGCACAACATTGTGAGCCAAAGGGGCCATTCCTGTGCTGTACTGTTCTATGTTCAATGTTCGACGTTCTACATGGGACAATAAAACTAATTGAATTCAATTCAATTCGAGTTGCTGTATTTATGCAGGGGAGACACTGACCTGGCAGCACTTTGTGATTGAAGATTTCCACTAAATGTCAATTTGAATCTGTATCTTTGTTGGAACAGTATTGAGAATATACTCTCTACGAGATGCTGGCATACTGGTATTGTCACTGATACCTCAATTGAAGCAGCCCTTAGTAAATATATTGGAAATATGGGCTCAAATCCCACCATAGCGGATGAGGACATTTCAATTCAATAAAAAACTAGCAAAATTTTGATTTTTCTAGGGGAAAACCCATTTGGTTCACTGATGTTCTGACCTGCTGTGGTTGAAAAGTGACTCCAGACCAATGTGTCACAGAGTGGGGATGAAGAAGCAAACAGTGGGGATAAATGAATGCTTTTCTTGTTGGTGATCAGTAACTAGTGGCATGCCTCAGTGATCATTGTTGGGACTGTAATTGTTTACAATTTACGTCGATGATTTGGAGTTGGCGGCCACGTGTAGTGTGTCAAGATTTGCGGATGACACTAAGAATGACAGTAAAAGGGACTATTACTTGGACAGTAAAAAATTGCAGCATGCTGCTGTGCAGAGGCACCTGGGTGTCCTTGTGCATGAATCACAGAAGGTTGATTTGCAGGTGCAGCAGGTAATTAAGAAGGCAAATGGAGTTTTGTCTTTCATTGCTCGAGGGATTGAGTTTAAAAGCAGGGAGGTTACGCTGCAGCTATATAGGGTCCTGGTGAGGCCACACCTATTGCGTGCAGTTTTCGTCTCCTTACTTGAGAGACAATAAACTGGCACTGGAGGGGGAGCAAAGCAGGTTCACTAGGTTGATTCTGGAGTTGAGGGGGTTGGCTTATGAGGAAAGACTGAATAGATTGGGATTATACTCATTGGAATTTAGAAGAATGAGGGGAGATCTTATAGAAACAGATAAAATTATGAAGGGAATAGATTAGATAGAAGCAGAGAGGATGTTTCCACTGGCAGGTAAAACTACGAAAGGAGTGCATAGACTCAAAATTCGGGGAAGCAGATTTAGGACTGAATTAAGGAGGAACTTCTTCACCCAAAGGGTTATGAATCTGTGAAATTCCCTGCCCAGTGAAGTAGTTGAGGCTGCTTCGTTGAATATATTTTAAAGCTAAGATAGATAATTTTTTGAACAATAAAGGAATTAAGGGTTATGGTGAGAGAATGGCTAAGTGGAGCGGAGTCCATGAAAGGATCAGCCATGATCTTATTGAATGGTGGAGTGGGCTCGAAGGGCCAAATGGCCTCTTCCTGCTCCTGGTTCTTATGAGTCTCTTATGGGTTTTATGAGATCTATAGCACAGACAAAGGCCCTTCAGCCCTTTGCGTCTGCACTGGTCAAAAACACCTGTCACATATGTTAATTTTATTTTCCGGCACTTGGCCCATCGCCTGGCCTGACTGGGAATTGCATGTGCAGAGTCTTTAAAGAAGTGAACTTCTTCAATGTTGAGATTTCTGCCTCTATTACACTCACAGGCAGTAAATTCCAGATTCCCACCACCTTCTGGATGAAAAAGCTTTTCCTCACATTTCCAATAAACTTTCTGCCTCTTAATTTAATTCTATGCCCTGGCAATTAATTCCTCTCCAAAGTGGAAAAGTTTCTTGCTGTCTACCATGTCCATGCCCCTCATCTCAGTCATGCCCCGCTCAATCTCCTCTGGTCCGAGGAAAGCAACCCCAGTCTGTCCAATCTCTCTTTACAACCAAAACCCTCCAGCCAAGCCAACACACTGGTAAATCTCCTCTGCATCCTCTCCAGTGCTATCACATCCCTCTAGAATATGAATTCCAGAACTGCACACAATACTGTAAATGTAGCCTAACCAACGTTTTATACATATTTTAGCATCACCTCCCTGCTCTTAAACTCTATGCCCTGGCTAACAAAGGCAAGTATCCCATTTGGCTTATGAACTGCATTATCCACCATGCTCACCAGGGTCCATCTGACCCTCGGTGCTTCCCAGGGTCCTACTGTTCATCAGCTCTGATGAAGAGTCTTCTAGACTTGAAATGTTAGCTTGCTGTCTCTCCATGGATGCTGCCTGACCTGCTGTGATTTCCAGCATTTTTTTCTTGTTTTCAGTACAGTTTCCAGCATCTGCAGTAATTTGCTCCTACATTAACAACATCCCATTGCTGTTTATGTGGGTGGTGAAATTGACATTTTCTTTAAAATTAAGAATCGCCTTTATAGGACAGAAATGAAGAGATTGATATTCTCTCAGAGGGCTGTGAGACTTAGGAAATCTCTGCCTCAGAAGACAGTGAACACAGGGACATTAAATATATTTAAGAAGGAGATGGATACACTCAGCTCAGCAAGAAAAATAATGTTATTTAGGGGTAGGTGAGAAAAATGGAAGTTGAAAGACAAACAGCTCTTATTGATTCTGCAGCAGAGTCAAGGGGCAGAATGGCCTTCATCTGTTCATTATTCATAACTCTGTGTAAATGTTTTATATAATCTGCTCACTTCATTGGTTAGAAAAAATATATGAATCTTTAATGACTGGAAAGACCAGGAAGTATGGAACTGTTTGGACATTTTGGAATAAAACAGATTTACTGAGTTACAAAAGGGCCATGAGATTTTTTGAAATTGCTTATCAGTAATTTGGACTGTGACCTACCTGTTAATTACTGAAAAGAGACAAGCAAAGTTTGTATGAGAGATAAGTGTGATGAGGCTTATTGCTTTAATTGCTGGACAAAATTGGTTCGGAGGAGACGAAGCCAAGGTGCTGATAGTTGGGCAAGCAATGTTCTTCTGGAGTTTCTTTCTGTATTTTCCAGGATGCCCGGCTGTGTCAGTAGGAAGAAAAGATCCTCAATGTTTATAGTAAGCAAGATCCTCTCTCAGGGAATGTAAGATGAACCTTTCAGCAGAACAAGCTGCACTTATCTCTCTCTGTGAAGTTTTTCTGGGAACCTGAGAAAGTTCCCAACTATCAATGTCAAAACCAAAAGGTAGAATTTGCCAGAAAAATTCAGCAGGTCTGGCAGCATCTGTGGAGAAATATCAGAGTTAACGTTTCCGGTCCAGTGACCCTTCCTCAGAACGGATGGTAGCTAGGAAAATATCAGTTTCTATGCAGGGTGGGAGGAGGGGGTAAGGGGTAAACAATAGGTGCAGAGAGAACTCGAAGAGAGAGAAGAATGGTTGGACAGACAAAGGAGTGGATAACGATCGGGCTCAGTGGGTGAATAGCTGTTAATAGAGACTTTTAGTGACTAATGATGGGTTGTGTGTCATGGCAGACAGTGATAACAAGGCCAGGTGTATGGGAGTAGAGGCAAGGACATGGGAAAATTCAAGCCCGAGAGTAGCTGAACTCCGATATTGAGCCCAGAGGGCTGTAGGGTCCCCAGGCAGCAAATGAGGTGTTGTTCTTCCAGCTTGCGCTGAACTTCACTGGAACACAGCAGTGAGCCTGAGAGAGAGAAGTTGGCCGGGGAACACGGTGTGTTGAAGTGGCAGGCAACTGGAGGCTCAGGGTCTTTTTTGCAGACAACCATCAATGTCTCTGACTACCTCATAACCCTGATATTTCAACTGTTATTTCGATTCAAAGACTAGTCTAACTGACCTTCCACCTTAAGTCTCATCAGAAGATTTTCCATCACTCTCTGGTTGTCAGCATTTTGATCTCATTGACAAGAAACTCAGGGACCTGTGGGAAGTCATTCCAACCGATCCTTTGAGTCCATACCCCTGGCCAACAAGAGAAGTCTATTTTCGTTTTGCCTTCCTTTTTAACAAAGGGTAAAGGGTTTGCCTTATAGCTTCATCATTAAATAGCTTTAACGTTTGTTCAAAGAATAGGTTTTTCTTGCAATAAATGAGTTATAGCGTTGTAAAGCTGTACTACATAAAAACAGATCCTTTGGTCCAACTCGTCCACGTCAACCAGATATCCTAAACTAATCTAGTCTCATTTGGCTAATATCCCTCTAAGCCCTTCCTATTCATACATGCATCCAGATGCCTTTTAAATGTTGTAATTGTACCAGCCTCCACCACTTCCTTTGGCAGTTTATTCCATACACGCACCATACTCTGCATGAAAAAGTGGCTCTTTAAGTCCCTTTTAAGGTGAGATGGGAAAGATTTAAAGCTATGCCTCCTAGTTTTAGACTCCCCTACCCTGGGGAAATGACCTCGGCTATCCACCCTATCCATGTCCCTCATGATTTTATGCACTTCCATAAGGTCACCCCTCAGCCTCCCACACTCCAGGGAAAATAGCCCCAGACTATTCAGCCTCTCCCTATAGCTCAACCGTCCAACCCTGGCAACATCCTTGGAAATCTTTTCTGAGCCCTTTTGTTATTCTTGGGCTGAAATACGAGGCAAGTTTTTTCCTCAGAGGGTGATGGGTGCCTGGAACTCGTTGCCGGGGGAGGTAGTGAAAGCAGGTACTACAGTGACTTTTAAAGATCATCTTGACAAATACATGAATAGGATGGGAATAGAGGGATACAGTCTCCGGAAGGGTAGGGGGTTTTAGTTGTGACGGGCAGCATGTCGGTGCAGGCTTGGAGGGCCGACGGGCCTGTTCTTGTACTGCAATTTTCTTTGTTCTTTGTTCTTATTGAAAAGCCTGGTGCATGTCTCTTATTCTGGATAATAAGAAGAATGTGAAATTATTGGTCATTTTGCTCACTGAATTAAAATATTTACACTAATCATAGTTTGTGGGGTTTGATTATCAATTCTCTGTCAGAGTCATAGTAATTGTTATATTTATTAGCACCTACTGGGTTTAATCATTGCCTCTGATACTCTCTCAGCACTCCCTTCCTCCTGTCGTATTATCCAATTCTTAATTCTTCTAACAGTCATATACCCATCTTAATTTCCTTATTGTCTGTTTCATAATGACATAGTTTCCTGGCCTCCTGTGCACATCCTTCTCTGTGAAATTTCCTGCATCCTTCTTTCTTCCTGCCAGCTCTCAAATTGAAATGATTTAAAAATATAGTTTTTGTGGCGTTATGCTCCCAGTCTCTGTAATCCCACTTAATTGTATTGCCTGTTTTGTTCTATTTCTATTTCTTAAAGTCCTGTGATATTGTTCCCAGATACTTATAATGGTGATTATTTGATCAAATAAATCTTTTAAAAACTCACCCGCACACTATTGGCAAAGCAGTATAACTAACAAAATGGAATTGGATCAATATTGAATATTGCTGCATTCCAATGAATTCTCCTTTCTCATTATGAAATATTACCATTTGTAAGAACAATTTAGCTGATTGCTATCTGCTCAGCAGATGATTAACTTCAACTATTTACACTAAAGTCACATTTTCTTCTTTGATAGTGTGAAGGCACAATGGAATAACCTAAGGAATGAACGACAGTCATACTCTTGTTCCCAAAACTTTTACGTTCTTTTTCAGAGCTGATCACTGCGATTCTGATCACAATGTTGGACCTTCTCCTTGCTTTTTGGACTGACAGTGATTCGTTTTAGAAATTTCATCCACTGTTACCACAATACTGAATAGTGAACGGAGACAACATTTACCTTTTTGCTGGAGTATCAAAACAACACTACTCTTCGCCCTCTTATTAAAAAAAGAGACAAAATAGTTTGCATTCTCACTGATAAATTGGGTTACAAAATGCAACACTGCCACTTATTGGCAACAAATGGTACAGCATCACGTGCTCCTGTCAAAGGAACAGGTAAAAGGAGCTGGAGTAGACTGTTCGGCCCATCGAGTCTGCTGCATTATTCGATGTGATCATGGCTGATCCTTGACTATGAATCTACTTTCTTGCTCATTTGTAATGTCCCAAGCTCTCCATCCTAGCCTTGAAAACACTTTCCAGCTACATAACAACTTAAACTCTGATCCCTCTGAACAAGTACAATTTAATCGCCAAGGGAACACAGCTGAAAGGTAGGGAGAAGAAAGAATGACTTTCAGGCATGTATTTTCTTATCATCTCTATCTAACAGCCTATTACATTTCTGAACACAATTTTGATTTGATTTATTACTGTCTTATGTGCCGAGGTACAGTGAAGTGTTGTCTTGTGTGCTTTACAGGCAGATCGTGCTATACAAGTGCATCAGGGTAACAGAACAGAGTGCAAGATATAATGTTACAGCTGCTGAGAAGGTGCAGAGAGAGATCAACATTCACATTAGAGGTCTGTTCAAAAATCTGATAACAGTGGGAAAGAAGCTGTCCTTGAATCTGTTGTATGTGTATACAAGCTTCTGTATCTTCTGCCTGATTGAACAGAATAGAAGAGATTACAACCATGGTGGGGAGGGGTCTTTGATGATGTTGGTCGCTTTCCTGAGGCAGCGGGAAGCGTAGATGAAGTCAATAGATGGGAGCCTGGTTTACGTGATGGAATGGGCTGTGTTCATAACTCTCATTAGTATCTTTTGGTCTTGGGAGGAGCAGCTGCCATACCATGCTGTGATGCATCCAGATAGAATACTTCCTGTGGTGCACCTATAAAAGTTATTCAGAATTTTAATGGACATTCCAAATTTTCTGAGCCCCCTCAGGAAGCCGAGGCATTGTTGTGCTTTCTTGACCAACATGGATAGACCAGGACAGATTGTCACCCCGCCCCAGGAACATGTTGCACTCAACCATTTCTATCTCAGCTTTATGGATGCAGACAGAAACGTGCACTCTACTCTGCTTCCTGAAATCGTAAATTACTTTTGAAATGAAACATCACAAACAATTTTCCCATGAGCAGTAATAAGATGCATGCCAGAGATAATAGGTACTGCGGATGCTGGAGAATCCGAGATAACAAGGTGTGGAGCTGGATGAACACAGCAGGCCAAGCAGCATCATAGGAGCAGAAAAGCTTGACGTTTCGGGCCTAGACCCTTCCGTCAAGCTTTCCTGCTCCTCTGATGCTGCTTGGCCTGCTGTGTTCATAAGATGCATGCCAGGTTTGTATATCTCAGTGTTAGCCTAAGGATACCAGAACAACCTCACCCTTGCTGCCTCGAGACATGCCCTGGTATCATTAGCTTTCATCATAAAGGGTCAATCAAACCTGAGTTTAATATTTCCTTCCAAGTGCAACAACCTTGACATAAGAACACAAGAACATTAGAACCAGGAGCAGGAGTAGACTATTCAGCCCCTCGAGCTTGCTCCACATTTAATACAATCACTGCTGAACTCACCTCAGCCTCAACTCCTTTCCTGCCTGCTCTCCATAACCCTTCTACCCATTATTCATTAACAACCTATCTCCCACTTAAATTTAATCAGTGTCCCAGTAATCGCCACACTCTAAAGGAGTGAATTCCAGAGACTGATGATCCTTTGAGAGAACAATTTCTCCTCATCGCTGTTTTAAATTTGCTATATATTATAAAACAGTGACCTTTCATTCCAGATTGCACCATATTAGGAAATATCTCTCTCTGTCTAATTTGTCAATCCCTTTTGTATTTTACAGACCTCAATTAGATCTCTTTTCATTCTGTACAGCATAGGTCTAAACTGTTAGTCTCTCCACATAAAACAAACCTTTCATCTCTGGAATTAACCTTGTGAACCCCCTGTGAACTGCTTCTGACTATGCAACACTTCCTCAGCACTGTACCAGTATGTTAACCCAATTGATCAGTTTATCTCTGATCAGTTCCAGGTTGACATTGTGAATTTGAACCCCTAACTATCTGACTCAATGAACTCGGTGCTTACAGGTACATCCAGCCAATATTTGGCAGATGTAGGCATTAAAAACAAAGAAAGTATTGGATGAACTTCTGAACAATAGTTACAAGTACATGCTATTCCCCAATAAGACAGATTGAATCAGCTTTCTGTGTAAATATCTTGTGGAATTCAAATCCCTGCCTCTTGATTTCCAGCTGAGCTGAGCATTTGCTGTGGACACAAGGACTCTGCTTTCAGCTTTTGTAGAAAATGCAGCTCCAAACCAACGGAAAAGAGAGGGAATTGGGACCAATTTCAGAAACAGAGACGACCCAGCCAAAGGATTCAGTCTCTGTGACAGAGAATGAGAATGTCTGGCCTTGACATTTCTACAGGGATTCAAGCCAATAAATCTATTACAAAATTCACAAGAAAATATTATTCCTTATTTAGAACAATGGCTTCTGTTAGAGGCCTGTACCTGGCTTTCTCATTCATGCACTTTACCAGACAGCTGCATCAATCTCAATCCCACCAGGTATCAGAGTGTCCAATATTGAAAGATGCATACGCCCAAAAACTGACACAGAAACAGAATATACCCAAGAACTTTGAGCTGAATTTTATCCTGGTATGGGAAATGGAGAAACAGGATAAATGCATAAATTAGGGCCATGGGTGACCTGTATTTAACATGCCAGTATTGCACTAAACTACCATCATTTATTGCGTGTCTGGCAAGGAAGGATTCAGCCATCTTGCTGCGAATCCATTGAGGTTGTTCAAGGGACAAACGAAGTGCCATGAAGAGAGCCATCACACTGCGGCTATGAAAGACCAGGTGACTGAATGAAGGTGGCCTTTCCCAGTGCGGAGATTGGGGGATGGTGATCTTTCCCAGTGTGGAGATTGAGGGATGGTGATCTTTCCCAGTGCAGAGATTAAGGGATGGTGATCTTTCCCAGTGTGGAGATTGAGGGATGGTGATCTTTCCCAGTGTGGAGATTGAGGGATGGTGGCCTTTCCCAGCGCAGTGACTGGGGGATGGTGGTCTTTCCCAGTGCGGTGATTGGGGGGATAGTGGCTTTTCCCAGTGTGATGATTGGGGGATCGTGGCCTTTCACATCGCTGTGACCAGGGGATTGTGATCTTTCCCAGCACGGTGACCACTGCATGGGTAACTTTCCCAGTGCGGTGACTGGGGGATGGTGATCTTTCCCAGTGTGGTGACTGGGGAATGGTGATCTTTCCCAGAGCAGTGACCGGGGGATGGTGATCTTTCCCAGTGCGGTGACCAGGGGATGGTGGTCTTTCCCAGTGCATTTTCCAGGCGATGGTGATCTTTCCCAGTGCGGTGATTGGGGGATGGTGATCTTTCCCAGTGTGGTGATTGGGGGATGGTGATCTTTCCCAGTGCAGTGACTGGGGGATGGTGATCTTTCCCAGTGCGGTGATTGGGGGGATAGTGGTTTTTCCCAGTGCGGTGATTGGGGGATGGCGATCTTTCCCAGTGCGGTGACCGGGGGATGGTGGTCTTTCCCAGTGTGGT
>JAHRHZ010000250.1:6621620-6643012 GCA_024137785.1 Ginglymostoma cirratum
TGGTGATCTTTCCCAATGCGGTGATTGGGGGATGGTGATCTTTTCCAGTGCGGTTTCCGGGGGATGGTGATCTTTCCCAGTGCGGTGACCAGGAGAAGGTGATCTTTCCCAATGCGGTGACTGAGTGGATCTGGTCTTTCCCCAGTGTTTACATCAGCTCACACCGAGCCCTCCCCTCTGCTCTATCCCATTTAGGTACCCTCACTGCACATTCCCCACCCCCAACCAAAGATGATAGGGAATTGAACTCCCTCCCCCTCCCCGCACCCCCGCCCAACTGGCATGTAATTACTGAAATTAAACAGAATATTTTTCATTCCGTAAAACATTAGTTGGGAGAGCAATTTACATGATGTTGGATGTAATGATTTTATTTGTTTGTCTGGTAAGGTGCTGAATCTGGCATGAATATTGTACAGAAATAACTCAAACTTTCAGTTTCCTCTTTTCTGTAAGATTTCAAAATGAATCCACTAAATGAATCAATTAAAACATAACTATAAAATCATGGATAAAATCATGTGTTACACAATTACCCGCTTTGCTCCCTCTGTACTACTTTTAACCTTTCAGTCTATAGTTTTCCCTGTTGGTGTCTGGTCTCCTTTAATTTAGTAATTCTGTATTCTTCATCAGGTTTTCTTCATCTTTGTTTTTAACGTTCATTCAATTTGTCCTTCCACATTTGTTTCTTTTATCCACAAAGCAATTTTCCTAAGTGAGAAATGTAATGTTTAATGAGTCACAGCACAGGAGTCCATTCAGCCCACCAAGATAGTAATAGAGGCGTCATGATTACAATTAGGCCAGATTTTGTCACAAAGCTTGTGATCAATATGAGAACATTTCTATTAATGCTGGGTCTCTGGAAATTCATCAATTGTACAAGGTCCAGGTTTTTTATCCTTATTCTTTCATGGGATGCCAGTGGAAAAGTCGCCATTTGTTGTCTCTCACTGAACAAACGTGCTTCCTAGGGCCATTTCAGAGGATAGAACTTAACCCTGTTTAATGATTAAATTGGTCACCTACATTGCTATGTATCTGTAGTCATGTGTGGGCCAGACTGGGTAACAATGGCAGATTTCCTTACTGAAAGGATGTTTTTTTATCTGGGAAATGTGAACTCACATTTATTATAGAGTCAAGATATCTAATATAGAATTTCAAAGCCTAAAACACACAAACATAAACATACAAACTAGGAGCAGATGCCCATGCAATCCCTCAAGTCTGCTCCACAACTCAGTCACCTCAAATCAGCATTCCCATGCTCCCTGATTACCTCACACCTTCTTGATTAAAATACATCCACCCACCTCTGCCTTAAAAATATTTAACAATTCTGCTCCCACCACTTTTTGGAAAGAGAATCCCAATCACTCACAATGCCCAACAAAATAAATCATTTATTTGTTGCTTTAAATTGGTGACCGCTGGCTTCAACAAATGACTTCGAAGTCTAGCTCTCTCTGAAGTTAAAACATCCAGCCCATCTCTACTCTGTCAAAAAACCTCAGCATCTTTGATGCTTGAATCAAGGTCACTGCAGAATTCATAAGGAATGAAACTATATGTGCAGGAATCGTCTACATTTCTGTGTACTGATCTTCCATGATATTTCAACCAAAATTATTCATTAATGAAGCTGCTCAATTCGCCCTCAGTGAGAACATTTGTCTACGTTCGCTGATGACTTTCTGCAATCTCCCTTTTCATTTCACATTTTGATTATTCATTATTGATTTAGTTAAGGGTCTAGGCCCGAAACGTCAAGTTTTCCTGCTCCTATGATGCTGCTTGACCTGCTGTGTTCATCCAGCCCCATGCTTGTTATCTCGGATTCTCCAGCATCTGCAGTACCTTTTATCTCATGATTTTCTGATTCCCACTCCTCATTTCTTTTTGAGTCCTTAAATCTTTTTCTTATAATTATTTTCCACTGATTTATTACCTTTGACCTATTTTTCCATGTGGAATTTTTGATTTTTTTTTGCACATTATTCCAGAAAGTGTGAAAAGAAAAATCACAAATTATTTTTGTGTGAAAACACTGCAGCTTTGTAATGAAGTTTGAACCCTCCTCAGGAAGAATGTTTAAAGGCAAGAGACATTGATTCAATAGTTGGCTTAATTTTCCTATTAATATTTGGGATTTGAGCTCCATGTTAAGTCAGGCATTTATTGTCCTTCCATAGTTGGCCTTTCAAAGGTGGAGATGAGCTGTCTTCTTGAATGACTGCAGGCCATGTGCTGTAGGTAGACCCACAATGTTGTTACGGAAGGAGTTACAGGATTTTGACCCAGCAACACTGAGGGAAGAGTCACATATCTCCAAGTCAGGATCGCAAGTGGCTTGGAGAGGGACTTGCAGGGGTGGTGTTGCTATGTTTCTGCTGCCCCTGTCCTTCTAGATGGAAGTGGTTATGTGTTTGGAAAGTGATGATGAAGGAGGTTTAGTGAATTTCTGCAGTGCATCTCGTGGATAGCACACACTGCTGCTAAAATATGTTGGTGGTGGAGGGAAAGGATGTTTGTGGATATGGCACCATTCAAGCAGCTGCTTTGTCCTGGATGGTGTCAAGCTTCTTGAGTGTTGTTGGGGCTGTACTCATCCAGGGCAAGTGGGGAGTATTCCATCACACTCCTGGCTTGTGTCTTGAGACATGACTTCCCTTTCACAAAATCATGCATGATTATCCCTTACATATCTTTCCCCTTTCATCTTAAACCTATACTCTCTAGCTTTGAACTCCTCTGCCCTGGGAAAAAGACCTTGACTATTCACTCTACCCTTGCCCCACATGATTTTATTAACCATTACAAGGTCACCATCTCAGCCTGATCAATGTCCCTATGTATTCTGAGATAACCATCTGCACTGTCCATTAGATCATCAATGTTGGTGTCATCTGCAAACTTTACTAACCATACCTCCTATAAGCGCATCTAAATAGTTTATATAGATGACAAAAAGCGGTGGGCATACACCAATCCTTGCAGCATACTGCTGGTCACAGGCCTCCAGTCTGAAAAACAACCCTCCACTACCACCCTCTACCTCGTACCTTCAAGCCAATTTTGTATTCAAATGGCTATCTCTCCCTATATTCTATGTGATCTAACCTTACTACCTAATCTACCATGTGGAACCTTGTTGAATGCCTTACTGAAGTCCACATAGCCAATGTCCACCATTCTGTCTTCATCAGTCTTCTTTGTGACTTCTTTCAAAAAACTTAATTAAGTTAGTGAGACACGATTTCCCGTGGACAAAGCCATGTTGACTATTCCTAATTGGTCCTTGCCTTTCCAAGTACTTGTAGATCCTATCCCTCAGAATCCCTTCCAACAACTTCTTGAATCTTTGTTTCTCATTTACGTGATAACAAAATAAAATATTTATCCTATGGGACAGTGTTGAGGAAATTGTTGAGAAGTGAGAATGAGATTGTACAAATATAGAAATATTTCTACAGAGAGAGAGAGAGATTAGCAATTGCAGCAAGTGTTCACGCTGCAGTTAAATTGTTGAATCCTTTACTGGAGATCATACTGAAAGAACAGGAAGCAACCTTTCTAAATCAACTAAAATAAATCCAAGGGCTTTAATTGCTAGTTGCATAGCAATTCTTCTTTGAAGTGCAATTATTTCTGTTCTGTTGGGTTAATGTCAGGTCACCTTCACATTTATTATTTCTCAGTCGATAAAGTTACCGCTTTACTCATTTAGGCTGGCATAGTAGTTCAGTGGCTAGCACTGCTGCCTCACAGGACAAGGAGCCCTGAGTTTTAGTCTGCCCTCGGGCGACTGTCTGTGTGAAGTTTGCACATTCTCCCCACGTCTGCATGGGTTTCTGCCGGGTGATCTGTTTCCTCCCACAGGCCAGAGATATGCAAGGTAGGTGTATTAGCCATGCTAAATTACACATAGTGTATAGGGATGTGTACGTTAGGTATATTAGCTATGGGAACTGCAGGCTTACAGGGATAGGATAGAGAGTTGGGTCTGGGTTGGATGCTCCTTGGACAGTTAGTGTGGACTTGGGCTGAATGACCAGTTTCCGTACTGTAGGGATTCTAAGGAATCATGTTCATTTCTAACTTCCATTAACTAACCCAATGTGAAAACAATTTCAAATGTCCTTTAGTTCCAATTGTTTTTCAACAATAAATGGGAACCTGGAATGTTTTCCTCCTCCTATTGAGACACATTCAAGATCAGAATATTCACTTGTGAATCCTGGGCTTATTGTAGATTTTGTCATAATCAGGATTGTCCAGGTCAATGCCCATAAGTTTTTCCAGACATCCTATATATCTGCACTTTAATATTGAATAAAAATACAGCAGTTAAATCCATGAGAGAGAAACAAGTTTCATGGGCATGAGGGTGAGCACTGCACCTTCCAATTCATTTTGGTGGCCCTTACATTGATCCTTATAAGAAGGATTGAAGCTCCTCACTAATCCCATTAATAGACAAGATTATCAAGAGAGTGTACCTGCCTTTGGTGGAAACAAGCACCTTCTCCTTCGATGACTTTCCAACTGAATCTTTCCAGGCGTGAGTTGATCCCATGAGTTAGATTCTGATTGCTGTGTTATGGGAGTGCAGCACTTGCTCTTTCACAGTCAGTCTCCATTTTGAAAGCCACCTCATTGAAGAAAATGAAGTGCCCAAGTCAACAGCTTACAGGATTTCCAAAGATGCATTAAGTAACTTTTTTGTTCATTCATGGGACATGAGCGTCACTAACTGGACCTAACATTTTATGACCCATCCCTAGTTGCCCTTGAGAAGGTGATGATGCCTTCTTGAATTGCTGCAGTCCATGTGCTGTAGGTTGACCCACAACACCCTTGTAGAGAGAATTCTAGGATTTTGACACAGCAACAGTGAAGGAATGGTGATATATTTCCAAGTCAGGATGGTGAGTAGTTTGGAAGGGAAATTGAAGGGGGTGATATTCCCATGAAGTTGCCGCCCTTGGCCTCTGAATGAAGAAATTCCATCTCATCTCTGTCTCAGATGGCCTGTCCCTTAGCATGAGACAGTGTCCCTTGATTCTGGAGTCACCAGATGGAGAAACATCTAAGCTCCATTCCCCCTGTCGTACCCTGTTAGAATGTTTTATGTTTCAATGAGACCATCTTCAGTCCTGGAAACCCAAGGGAACACAGGCACAGTTTCCTCAAGTGCTTTTCCCAAAACAGTCCTCCCATCCCATCGGTTAATCTGGTGAATCTCTGTGAAGTTGCCTCTAAGGGAAATATATCTCTCCTTAAATGAAGAGATCAAATTTGTAGACAGTACTCCAGCTGCACTCTTACTGAAATTCCATACAACTGCCCTAAGGCATCTTTTCTCCTGTCCTCAAATCCCATTGTTTGTAGTGACTGAAGGATGATATAGAGATGGAGTGAGGAGTAGGGACTAAAGGAGGTTACAGAGATGGGGAGGGGTTTAGGGGCTGGAGGAGGTTACAGAGATAGGGAGGCGTGTAAGGTCTGGAGGAGATTACAGAAATAGGTATGACTGTAGGGCCTGGAGGAGTCATAGAATCATAGAGATATATGGCATGGAAACAAGGCTTTCAGTCCAACTTGTTCATGCCAACCCAAATTTCCTATACTGGACTAGTCCCATTCGCCTGTATTTGGCCAATATCCCTTTCAGCCATTCTTATCCGTGTACCTGTCCAAATGTCTTTTAAATATTGTAATTGTGCCCACATCTACCACTTTCTCTAACGCCTTGTTCCAAATATGCACCACCCTCTGCGTGGAAAAGACTCTTCTCAGGTCCCTTTTAAATCTTTCTCTTCTCACCTTAAACCTATGGTCTCTAGTTTTGGACTCCTCTACCCTGGCGAAAAGACCTTGACTATTCACCCTATCTATGCCCCTCATGATTTTAGAAACCTATATGAGGTCACACCTCAATCTCCTCTGCTCAGGGAAAGAAGTTCCAACCTATCCAGTTCCTTCCTATAAGTCAGTGCTGGTAACATTCTTCTAAATCTTGTTTGCACCCTTTCCAATATAATAACATCCTTCTTACAGCAAGGTGATTGGAACTGTACGCAGTACTCCAAATGTGGCCTTACTAATGTCTTGTACAGCTGTAACATGACTTCCCAACTCAATGCTCCGACTGATTAAGGCAAGTATACCAAACACCATCTTCACCACTCCGTCTACCTGCGACACCACATTCAAGGAACTATATACCTGCACCCCTCAGTCTCTCTGTTCAACAACACTTCCCAGGGTCCTACTGTTAACTGTGTAAGTCCTGCCTTGGTTTGTCTGGCCAAAATACAAAATCATCGGCCTCCAGTTTTAAATACAGCCCTCTACCACTACCATCTGTCTCCTATTGTCAAGGCAATTTGTATCCAATTGGCGAGCTCTCCCTGGATAGAATGTGATCTAACCCTAGTAACTTTTCTACCATAGCACCCTTACAGTGTGGAAGCAAGCCATTTGGCCCATCAAGTCCACATCGACCTTCCAAAAAGCATCCCACTCAGACCCACCACCACCCTCCCCTATCCCTGTAAACCTGTATTTTCCACGGCTAATCCACCTAGCCTGCACATCCCTGGACACAATAGGCAATTTAGCATGGTCAATCCATCTAACCTGCATATCTTTGGATTGTGGGTGGAAACTGGAGCACTTAAAGGAAACCCACGCTGACATGGGGAGGACGTGCAAACACCACTCGAGCCTGAAATTGAACCCAGATTCCTGGTGCTGTGAGGCAGCTGTGCTAACCACTGAGCCACTGTGCCACACCATGCAGGATCTTGTTGAATTCCATGTACACCACGTCTACCGTACTACCCTTATCTGTCTTTTTGGTCAACACTTCAAAAAACTTAAATTTGCGAGATACAATTTCCCACAGGCATAACCATGCTGACGACCTCGAATCCCTTGTCTTGCCAAATGCATGAAAATCCTGTCCCTCAGAATTTCTTCCAACAACTTACCCACCGCTGATGTCAGGTTCACCAGTCTCCCATTCCCTGGCTTTTCCTTGCAGCCTTTCTTAAAAAAAATGACACCACATTAACCACTCCCCAGTCTTCTGGCACCTTGCCTGTGGCTGTTATGACACAAATATCTCAGCAAAAGGCCCAGCAATCTCTTTTCTAGCTTCCCACAATGTTCTGGGATACACTCAATCAGGTCCCAGGGATGTATCTATGATTCTGCATTTTAAGATCCCCAGCTCCTCCTCTTCTGTAATATGGATCCTTTGCAAGATATCACTATTTATTTCCCTGAGTTTCCTAGTTTCCATTATCTTTCTGCGTGAGGTTACAGGAGCTTCCTCCAGGAGGTTACAGAGATAGGGAGCCCTCATATTAAAATTGTGTCCCCTAGATTGGAACTGACCCATAATCCTTCCTACATCCACCCTGTTAAGATCTTCTTGTTATATGAAAGTTTATTTTTGAACTAAAAGTATTTATGGAAGTTTTACAATGGGGTAAACAAATCAACAAGTCAAAGAATGCAACAAATGTCAAGAAAAAGTTGTACAAAAACAAAATGTTGAAATTAATATTTAACTTGAAATCCTTGGGTATGGTGGTTGCATTGTTATTTAGAATTTATTCAGTTTTTATGAAGTTTTGCACACTGTGTCACCTCTCCTGAATTCCCAGGATAATGATTCGCTGGTGTGCTTCCATTTTTTGTTTTTCCTACATCCTGAAAAATGAAGTGATGGTTTGAAAGAGAATCATTTATCTTGTAAGCTCGCCAACTTGAGCTAATTTTCTGCAATGTGATTGCTGATTAACAGAAAGAAATGCAGAGCTGCAAGTATAACTCAGGTCCACCTGATCGGAGTGTATCAGCTGTAAGGAGAGGTTGAACAAACTTGGATTGTTTTCATTAGAGCATCACAGGCTGAGGGGCGAACTGATAGAAGCATATAAAATTATGAGAGGCATGGATAGGGTGAAAAGTCAGAGTCTTTTTCCCAGGTGGAAATGTCAATTACAAGAGGTATAAGTTTAAGGGGAAAGGGGGAAAGGGGGAAAGTTGAAAGGAGATGTGAGAGGCAGGTACTTTACGCAGAGGCTGGTAAGTGCCTGGAAAATGCTGCAAGAGGAGATGGTAAAAGCAGATACAACAGCAAAGTTTAAGAGGCATTTAGACAGACATATGAACAGGCAGGGAGTAGAAGGTTATGGACCATATGCAGGATGATGGGATTAGTTTAGAATGGCATCATTGTTGGCACATTGTGGGCCAAAGGGCCAGTTCCTCTACTGTACTGTTCTATATTCTGTGTCCTGACTCCGCTGTGCACTTCACTGAGTTGGTGACAAGGACACTCTGTCCAGAGAGTAAGAACAATCCAAGCATCAGAACCTCATCTTCAAGAGGCCTATCATCCTCTCCATCATGGTACTGGTTAGAATGGAATGCATTGCATTTGTATTCCACCTCAGCCCAGTGGCCAAGTAATGGAATCATCAGCCAGGGTCTCATAGGGTAGTGTTTGTCTCCCAGTGACAGTCCTTGTGAAGCATCTAGCCCTTGAAATGAAGCAGGAGCATGAGAATTCTCGAGGATATTGACAGCTCCCAGTGTACCTGACGCAGACTTCTAAGATGTAGTACTAATGACCCAAGTTGACTTACAGATTAATGGAATGAAACCCTTTTCTCATTGATGAAATTAGCTGTATTCTAATATGGCCTTCGCAAGCGTTATGCATACAGCCTTGTTACCAAAGACACTGCCCTGGATGCAGCACTGAACATGTCATAAGTGTAAAAGATGAAGCGATACAATTTAACACCAATGCATCAGAAACAGTCTTGATGCATTTATGGGTGAAGAATTGAAAGATTCCACACAGGAACCCAGCGATGCCTTCGATCCAGGCAGAGGCAGAAATGTTTCATGCAGCTGCAACTTGACGACCACTGAGATTGAATGGCCACCTACTTCTCCAGGTCATACACCTCGAGAGCAGGTGGAACTTGAACATAGGCCTCCTGGCACAGAGATAGTGACACTACCACTGAACCATAAGATCTGATTGGAACAGGTCCTTTGTTATTGGAGCTGTCAGCATTCACAGCATTCACCAATGAGGCTTCGTCTACTGTTCCATACAGTGGGAAATGGAGGACTCAGACAAGGAGGTTCATAGAATGCCTCAACATGGAAAATGACACAGGGACTTTATCCTGCTATTAATTAATCCTACATTAATCCCGGGGCATTCTCAGCTATCACTGCAGGAGTTCCTCAGGACCCAGGTTCCTGGAACCAATCATTTTGAACTTCATCAGCAATCATCTCTCCATCCTCCAATTTTTTGTAAATGTTTGTAGGTGGTTGAAGACTTCAGTTCCTTTCATGACTTCCTCAGTTAATGAAGCAATCTGGGCCCACACTCAATAAGCCCTGAGTGACATGCAGTTGTGGCTCATCAATGATGAGTAGCATTCATACTTCACACATTTCAGGCATTGAGTATTTAACGAGTAATTTTCATTCGCGACATCATCTTTCAGAATGTTTCTGCTGTTTTGATAGCCTTCCAGAATGTAAGTGTGATGTAAAACGTGTGATTCTTATATCGATGTAACATTTATTGTAGAATTTGGATTTTGAATGAGTGGTTGAATGAATGGGTTTTTTTGTTCATGTGTATGAAAGGGTTTAATAATTAACTTGTCAGTTTTTCAGGAGCCTCGATTTTAAGCCAGTAGATGCCAGGGAGTAACTGATTAGGCTTTCCTGGAGTGATGAGAGTGAATTGGTTTGATTTGTGAGAGTTTTATGATCAGAGAGAGAAAACATTGAAAAGCATGAGCTTGCTTTGTGTCTAGAAAAATGAGAGAATGATGTTTGCTTTGGGATAAAATCTGTAAATTGGAAAGTTTTTGTTTCAGTTCACAGAAGATGTGACAGATCAAATTTGAGAAATGAGATTGTTCCAACAAGTTAGGTACCAGCATCCCTCAATCTAAGAGTTTATTTGAAAATTCCAGATCAAAAGTATATGTTTTTATTCACAGGATGTGGATGTTATTGGCTAGACCAGTATTTCTTCTAGGCCCGAAACGTCAGCCTTTCCTGCTCCTATGATGCTGCTTGGCCTGCTGTGTTCATCCAGCTCCACACCTTGTTATCTCAGTATTTATTACTGATCCCTAATAATCCAGAGCGCAGTTATGGGTAAACCACACTGCCTTGGGTCTGGAGTCTTATGTAGGCTAGATCAGGAATGGACAGCAGATTCCCTTCACTAAAGGGTATTAGTGAACCACATGAGTTTATAAAAACCAAAAGAACTGCGAATGCTGTAAACCAGGAACAAAAACAAAGTTGTTGGAAAAGCTCAGCAGATCTGGCAGCATCTGTGAAGGAAAAAACAAAGTTAACGTTTCACTCCAGTGACTCTTCCTCAGAACCGAGTCCTCAGTTCTGAGGAAGGGTCACTGAACCTGAAACGTTAACTCTGTTTTTACCTTCACAGATGCTGCCAGACCTGCTGAGCTTTTCCAGCAACTTTGCTTTTGCATGTGGGTTTTATGACTACTGACAGTGGTTACATGACCATCAATAGTTTTTTATTGAAATCAAATTTCATCATCTGTTATGATGATATATGAACCCATGACCACAGATCATTAGCCTGGGGTGCTGATTTACTTATCCAGTAACAGTAACACGAAACCATCACTTCCCTTTTGTTTGATTGAAATGCTGAAGTGATTATATGAATCTAAGGAAGTTTAAGCTCAGTTGCATGAATAATCAAGGCAAAGGCAATCAAACTCTCAAGATTGAGAATTGAAAGGAACAATTAAATCAAACCTATGGATGTGATGAAGAAAGAACCTGTTTATCTCTCTCTGTATTTGAGCCCTGTTAAGTGACCGTGTAGGGAATAGACTGGATTGTTTTTTGCCATGTGTTTTGAAATCTTTAAAACAGTGTTATATGTAAATAGATAACACCGTGTGGAGCTGGATGAACACAGCATGCCAGGCAGCATCAGAGGAAGAGGAAATCTGAAGAAGGGTCCCAACCTGAAACGTCAGCTTTCCTGCTCCTATGATGCTGCTTGGCCTGCTGTGTTCATCCAGCTCCACACCTTGTTATCTCGGATTCTCCAGCATCAGCAGTTCTTACTATCTCTTATCTGAAAATAGTTGTTGTTTTTTATTTATCTTTATTTATTTTGCATAATAAACTTCTGATTTATTGTTAAAATCCAATCTGCAGAATTGTGCAGTTATATTTCAGCCAAAAAACACATTAATGAAGAAAAATCTAACAAGCCAGATTTTAGCCCAGCATTAAATTTGTCCAGGATAAACATTACAGATCATCACACAAGGCATTTGAAATCAAACATCTTACTCTGAATTGATGAACATGACATAGGGGAGTCCTAGAAAAACTGGAGTCAATGAGAATCAGGGGAAAACACTCTACTGGTTGGAGTCATACCTGACACATAAGAAGATGGTTGTGGTTGTGGGAGATCAGACATCTCAGCTCCAGGACATCTCTGCAGGAGTTCCTCAAGGTAGTGTCCTCAGCCCAACCATCTTCAGTTACTTCAACAAGGACATTCCCTCCTTCATGAGGTCAGAAAGTGGGGATGTTCACTGATGATTGCACAATGTTCAGCACCATTTGTGGCTCCTCAGATACTGCAACAGTCCATGTTCAAATGAAATAAGATCTGGACAATGTCTAGGCTTCGGCAAAAATGTGGCAAGTATCATTTATGCCACACAAATGGAAGACTTTGACCATCACAAATAAGTAACAATCAATATCACCATTCTTGGGGTTACCAGTGGCCAGAAACTCAACTGGACTCACCACATAAACATAGTGGTTACGAAAGCAGCTCAGAGAATTCTACAACAAAAACAGAGGTTACTGGAAAAGCTCAGCAGGTCTGGCAGCATTTGTGGAGGAAAACATCAGAGTTAATGTTTCGGGTCCGGTGACCCTTCACCAGAACTCTCCTCCAGTGAGTAACTAAGTAACTCACCTCCTGACTCCTCAAAGCCTGTCCACGTTCAGCCACTGGAGATCTTGAAGGATTTTTTTTTAGATTAACTCATAGGAGGTGAGCTTCACTGGCTGGACCAATATTTATTGCTCATTTTTAATTGCCACTTTAACTGAGTGACTTATTAGGGCCATTTCAGAGGGTACTTGAGAGACAATCACATTGCTGTAGGTCTGGATTCATGTGCAGATTAGACAAAATGGATTTTAATGACAATACAGCATTTGCTAGCTTTTGTTTTAATATCAGCTTTTCAGTAATTCAAATTTCAAAGAACAAAGAAAATTACAACGCAGGAACAGCCCATCGGCCCTTCAAGCCTGCGCTGATCCAGATCCTCTATGAAAACCTGTCACCAATTTTCCACGAATCTGTAGCCCTCTGCTCCCTGCCCATTCATGTATCTGTCTAGATACATCTTAAATGACACTATCATGCCCAGCTCTACCACCTCCACTGGCAACGCGTTCCTGGCACCCACTACCCTCTGCATAAAGAACTTTCCATGCATAGCTCCCTTAAACTTTTCCCCTCTCAACTTGAAATCGTGACCCCTAATAATTGAATCCCCCACTCTGGGAAAAAGCTTCTTGCTATGCACCCTGTCTATACCTCTCATGATTTTGGAGACCTCAATCAGGTCCCCTTCAACCTCTGTATTTCTAACGTAAATAATCCGAATATACTCAAACTCTCTTCATAGTTAGCACCCTCCATACCAGGCAACACCCTGGTAAAACTCCTCTGCAGCCTCTCCAAAGCATCCACATCCTTCTGGTAATGTGGCGACCAGAACTGTATGCAGTAATCCAAATATGGTCGAAACAAAGTCCTATACAACTGTAACATGACCTTCCAACTCTTGTACTCAATACCCCGTCTGATGAATGAAAGCATGCCATATGCCTTCTTGATCACTCTATCCACCTGCGTTGCCACCTTCAAGGTACAATGGACCTGAACACCCAGATCTCTCTGTGCATCAATTTTTCCCTGGGCTTTTCCATTTACCATATAGTTCGCTCTTGAATTGGATCTTCCAAAATGCATCACCTCACATTTGCCTGGATTGAACTCCATCTGCCATTTCTCCACCCAACGCACCAATCTATCTATATTCTGCTGCATTCTCTGACAGTCCCCTTCACTATCTGCTACTCTACCAATCTTAGTGTCATCTGCAAACTTGCTAATCAGACAATCTATACCTTCCTCCAGATCATTTATGTCTATCACAAACAGCAGTGGTCCCAACATGGATCCCTGTGGAACACCACTGGTCACAGTTCTCCATTTTGAGAAACTCCCTTCCACTACAACTTTCTGTCTCCTGTTGCCCAGCCAGTTCTCTATCCATCCAGCTAGTACACCCTGGACCCCATGCAACTTCACTTTCTCCATCAGCCGACCATGGGGAACCTTATCAAATGCCTGACTGATATCCATGTATATGACATCTACAGCCCTTCCCTCATCTATCAGCTTTGTCACTTCCTCATAGAATTCTATCAAGTTGGTACGACATGACCTTCCCTGCACAAAACCATGCTGCCAATCACTGATAAGCCCATTTTCTTCCAAATGCAAATAGATCCTATCCCTCAGTATCTTCTCCAGCAGCTTCCCCACCACTGACATCAGGCTCACCGGTCTATAATTACCTGGATTATCCTTGCTACCCTTCTTAAACAAGGGGACAACATTAGCAATTCTCCAATCCTCTGCGACCATCAAAAGACCTTGGGGACATGTCCTGAATCTGATTCAGAACATTGTCCCTGGGTCCTTGGATTTCCATTCACTAACAATACTACACGCCACTCCCTCCCCGAATTAAATATGCTGTGGATAATGAGGAACGTGTGGACGCACTGTATTTAGATTTCCAGAAGGCACTTGATTAGATGCCACAACAAAGACTATTACAGAAAATAAAAGCACATATGTGTGTATGTGTTTGTGCGTAAAAGGCAGTGTGTGTGTGTGTGTGTGTGTGTGTGTGGGGGGGGGGGGCGGGTGTTTGTGTGTGTGTGTGTATGTGTATGTGTGTGTGTCTGCATGTGCGTGTGTGTGTGTTTATGTGCGTGTGTGTGTGTGTGTGTGTGTGTTTATGTGCGTATGTGTGTTTATGAGCAAAAGAGAGTCTGTGTGGGATGGTGGAGGATCGGGGCACAGAAGTGAGCCTGGCTAACTGGGAGCAGGAAGCAGGCATAAATGGAATGAAAAAAGAAAGTGCTGGAGAAAAACAGCTGGTCTGGCACCATGTGTGGTCAGGAACAGAGTTTATATTTTGAATCCAGTTTCATTCTTCTTCGGAACTGAAGAGGTTGGGAAATGAGTTTTTTTATTGTTTTGATGATGAGTGGGGTAGGAGGACTAAATGGAACAGGTTGTGAGGGTGTATAGAACAAAAAGCAAAGAGTGCGAACAGACTAAAGGAGGGATGTAGGCGATACAAGTTAATGATGTAGTTAAATTGAGGTAAAGCTCTGTCATAAGCAAACCCAAGTAAACAGGGCAAAAACTGAAAGAATTACAGATGTTGGAAATCTGAAAGGCTTCTGAAGAAGGATCACTGGATTTGAAATGTTAACTCTGATTTCTGTCCACGGATGCTGCCAAACCTGTTGAGCTTCTCCAGCAATTTCTGTTCCAAGCAAACAAGACTCTGAGAGGGGATGGTTGAGGCAGTGGGCGGGCGTGTAATTAAAATGTTCAATCCAACATCTTCAATCTATCCTCATAATAAGTTCATTATTCCTTGAACCACCTTATGAATTGCTTCTGCACTCTTTCTAATGGTTTCATATATTTCCTGTAGTATGGTGCCCACAACATACACAATGCTCCAGCTGAGATCGAACAAGTGTCTTGTGCAGAGGGTTCTGCTGTAATGTTTGTTCTGGCGAATTGGCTACAACATGACTGACGAATAGAGGAATGCTATTTCTAAAAATGTGAACTTGTGTTGGCTATAACAAAATTTCATTGGCATTTGTCAATATTACATGCTTGTTTTTGCTGGCTTTGTCCTGAGCTTTTGCAATGTTAGCGCAGAGAGTCTCCATCATCATCTGATCATCGCGCTTTCTGTGAGAAGCACAGTACTCCTTTTGTTTTGTGAGTTCTGCTGTGTTACCCTTAAAAATGCAAGACAAAGTAACAAGAATGTTAACAAGAAGTGCCCTGGTGATAAAATTGCGGGTGGCAAATGTAAAAGAAATGCCAGAGCACTGGAACAGAAGCTAGATTTTATAAAGCATTTTGAGGGTAATGAGAGAACATGCGATATAGTTCATGTAACAAGAATAAAGGAGTCTATCTTATGCACCATTAGAGACAATGCAGAAAAAATTAAAGCAAGCTGTACTGCTGGAACAAGTCTGAGTGCTCGCTGAAAAGCTGAAAATCCTGCAGATGTGCCTGCCTTTAGTGCTGACCGTGGGCTGGTTTGCTGATTTTAAGAACCGCTTTTCATATTGTAAAGTTATGTAGTTGAAGTTGCCAGTGCAGACGATGAGCAGCGAATGGCGTTTCACCTCAAAGTAAAAAAAGACATCTAAAAGGACAAGAGCAGCAGACATGTGGGAACACCACCACCTCCAAGCTCCCCTCCAAGCCACTCACCATTCTGACTTGGAAATATATCACTGTTCTTTCACTGTCACTGGGTCAAAATCCTGGAATTCCCTCCCTAAGAGCATTGTGGGTCAACCCACAGCAGGAGGGCTGCAGCGGTTCAAGAACGCAGCTCACCACCACCTTCTCAAGGGCAACTAGGGATGGGCAATAAATGCTGACCCAGCCAGTGATGTCCACATCCCACAAATGGACAGAAAAAAAATCAAATTTACAACTTGGATGAGAAAGGTTTATACTGGAAGCTATTACCATCAAGAACCTACATTTCTATTAATGAAGCTCATGCTCCAGGCTTTAAGGATCATATGACCGTGCTGCTGGGTGCCATGCTAGTGGAGAGTGAAAGTTTAAGCCTGTGATGGTCTACCACCCTGCCAACCAGCGAGCCCTGAAAGGTTACCTTAAGTCTACTCTAGGTGACTACTTTAGGGACAAAGGAGGTTGGATGGATGATGGGACAAATTGTTTCCTGACCTTATTATAGATATTTTGCAAGATGCTTTCAGAAAATATTTCAGGAAAAAAACTGAATTTCAAGATTCTCCTCATCCTGGAAAATGTGCCAAACCATCTTCCCGTCGCTGGTGAGCTTTCTGAAAACGTCAAAGTGCTATTTCTACCCTCAAACACAACCTCTCTCCTTCAACCCATGGGCCAGGGTGCAATAGCAGCTTTTAAAGCTTATTGTTTAAGACGCACATTTGAGAGGCTGACTGCAGCCACTGAGAGTGAAAAGGACAGTGTTCTTCAATTTTGGAAGAGCTTTAACATCAAAAAAAAATTGACATTATTGTGAAGGCCTGGGGTAATGTCAGTAAGGTCTGCTTGCATGCAGTTTGGCGGAAGCTTCTCCCAAATTTTTTTCTAGATTTTAATACCTTTGATCCGTCAGAGGAGCTCCAAGGATCAAAGAACATTGTGTTGATCTTGCAAAGCAAGTTGGATTTGAGCATCTTAAATATAAGCTTTAAAAGCTGCTATGGCACCCTGGCCCATGGGTTGAAGGAGAGAGGCTGTGTTTGAGGGTAGACATAGCACTTTGATGTTTTCAGAAAGCTCACCAGCGATGGCAAGATGGCTTGGCACATTTTCCAGGATGCTTATGTAAAGATGAGGCATGGAGGCTCAGTTAGGGCGCTTGAGAGTTACAAGTTAGCCAGGAAGGACCTAAAGAGAGAGCTAAGAAGAGCCAGGAGGGGACATGAGAAGTCTTTGGCAGGTAGGATCAAGGAAAACCCGAAAGCTTTCTATAGGTATGTCAGGAATAAAAGAATGACTAGAGTAAGATCAGGGCCAGTCAAGGACAGTAGTGGGAAGTTGTGCGTGGAGTTCGAAGAGATAGGAGAGGCGCTAAATGGATATTTTTCATCAGTATTCACACATGAAAAAGACAATGTTGTCGAGGAGAATACTGAGATGCAGGCTATTAGACTAGACGGGATTGAGGTTCATAAGGAGGAGGTGTTAACAATCCTGGAAAGTCTGAGAATAGATAAGTCCCCTGGGCTGGATGGGATCTATCCTAGGATTCTCTGGGACGCTAGGGAAGAGATTGCAGAGCCTTTGGCTTTGATCTTTATGCCGTCATTGTCTACAGGAATAGTGCCAGAAGACTGGATGACAGCAAATGTTGTCCCCTTGTTCAAGAAGGGGAGTAGAGACAACCCTGGTAATTATAGACCAGTGAGCCTTACTTTGGTTGTGGGTAAAGTGTTGGAAAGGATTATAAGAGATAGGATTTATAATCATCTAGAAAGGAATAATTTGATTAGGGATAGTCAACACGGTTTTGTGAAGGGCGGGTCGTGCCTCGCAAACCTTATTGAATTCTTTGAGAAGGTGACTAAACAAGTGGATGAGGATAAAGCGGTTGATGTGGTGCATATGGATTTCAGTAAAGCGTTTGATAAGGTTCCCCACAGTAGGCTATTGCAGAAAATTCGGAGGCATGGGATTGAGGGTGATTTAGCGGTTTGGATCAGAAATTGGCTAGCTGTAAAAAGACAGAGGGTGGTGGTTGATGGGAAATGTTCATCCTGGAGTTCAGTTACTAGTGGTGTACCGCAAGGATCTGTTTTGGGGCCACTGCTGTTTGTCATTTTTATAAATGACCTGGATGAGGGTGTAGAAGGATGGGTTAGTAAATTTGTGAATGACACTAAAGTCGGTGGAGTTGTGGATAGTGCGGAAGGATGTTGCAGGTTACAGAGGGACATAGATAAGCTGCAGAGCTGGGCTGAGAGGTGGCAAATGGAGTTTAATGTGGAAAAGTGTGAGGTGATTCACTTTGGAAGGAGTAACAGGAATACAGAGTACAGGGCTAATGGTAAGATTCTCGGCGGTGTGGATGAGCAGAGAGATCTCGGTGTCCGTGTGCGTAGATCCCTGAAAGTTGCCACCCAGGTTGATAGGGTTGTTCAGAAGGCGTATGGTGTGTGAGGTTTTATTGGTAGAGGGATTGAGTTTCGGAGCTGTGAGGTCATGTTGCAGCTGTACAAAACTCTGGTGCTGCCGCTTTTGGAGTATTGCGTACAGTTCTGGTCACCGCATTATAGAAAGGATGTGGAAGCATTGGAAAGGGTGCAGAGGAGATTTACCAGGATGTTGCCTGGTATGGAGGGAAGGTCTTATGAGGAAAGGCTGAGGGACTTGAGGCTGTTTTCGTTGGAGAGAAGAAGGTTAACAGGTGACTTAATAGAGACATACAAGATGATCAGAGGATTAGATAGGGTGGACTGTGACAGCCTTTTTCCTCGGATGGTGATGACTAGCACGAGGGGACATAGCTTTAAATTGAAGGCTGATAGATATAGGACAGATGTCAGACGTAGATTCTTTACTCAGAGAGTAGTAAGAACATGGAATGCCTTGCCTGCTGCAATTGTCGACTTGCCAAATTTAAGGGCATTTAAATGGTCGTTGGATAAACATATGGATGATAATGGAATCGTGTTGGTTAGATGGGCTTCAGATTAGTTTCACAGGTCGGCGCAACATCGAGGGCCAAAGGGCCTGTCCAGCGCTGTAATGTTCTATGTTCTATATTCTATATTCTATGAAGAAGTGGAGAGTGAGGATGTTGAAGAGCTGCATGAGTCTTACGGTGAAGACCTCTCTCCAGCTGATCTACAGCAACTTGTCGCTGAGGACGAAGTGGAAGCTGGAGATGAAGAAGATGAAGTCCAGGATGCAGCAGCACGAGAGCTTTCCGCTTCTGTTTTGTCTTCTATCCTGAGGGAAATTAAGAAACAGTTGCAGCTCTTAGAAGACAACAATTACAATGCAGAATGCAGCAGGGTAGCAGTTTGTGGAGTGAGATCTTATTTGGCGTCCTCTGAACAGCTTCTTCATGGAAGAAGAAAAAGACCAAAGCAGCCAAAACTGGACAATTTTTTTAGCCAACCCCAAGAAACAGTAAGAAGACAATAAACGCAGCCATCCACTTCTGGATTAATTATTTTTTGTCCTAACCCTGCAAACAAAACTGCACCTGAAGCTGGGGATGATGATGATGACAACTCTCAGCCCCTGCATTAAAAACAGAGCAACCTCAAAACCTCCTCTCTCATCAAGACATCTTGATTTTTGTTTCAAGGTAAAGTGTTAAATTTTACTTTAATTTCATTATCAGGTATGAATTAAACATTTATTGAAACAGTGCTTTCCTTTGTGTTAGGCTTTTGAGTTATTTTTGAACAATTTTGAGTGATTTTTTTGTTCATCTGCCCCAACCCCACTTTTTCCATGGCCCTGTTATTTCTATAGTGTGATTTTCTCTAATGTGATGTTGCACAGCAACACAATTATCGTGGTATCAGCAGAACCCCCTGTACAAGTTCAACACCATCTCCCTGCCGTTGTACTCTATACCACTATTGATAAAGCTGAGGACACTGTGTGCTTTATTAACTGCCTTCTCCATCTGTCCTGTTGTCTTCAATGATCTGTGCACGTATACACCCATCTCCCTCCCTCCTGCACCACTTTAGAATTGTATCCCCTATTTTGTATTGCCTTTCCATGTTTTTCTGACCCAAATATATCACCTCACACTTCTCTGCATTGAAACCCATCTGTTACCTATCCAACCACTCCACCAAATTGTTAATTTGTCAAACAGAGTCAACATGGCTTCGTGAAGGGGAAATCATGCTTGATAAATTTATTAGAAACCTTTGAGGTGGTAACAAGCAGGATAGATAAAGGGGAAGCAATTGATATTACTATATGGATTTCCAGAAGTCGTTCAATAAGGTGCCATGCATTGGACCATTTGCTGAGATAAGAGTCCATGGTGTTGGAGGTAGTGTATTGGCTTCGACAGCAGATTGGTGAATAAATAGAGGCAGAAAATTGGAATAAGGGGGGCAATTTCAGGATGGCAACCGTAACTATTAGAATGCTACAGGGATCAATGCTGTGGTACAATTATTTGCAAGATACATTAATGACTTAAATGAGGAAAGTGAATATACTATCGCCAGTTTCATGGATGACACAAAAATAAATGGAAAGGCAAGTAGTGAGGATGACACGAAGAGTCTGCTGAGTGACATGGACATGTTCTAAGTGTGTTAGAAGGTGATAAGCAAATGGACAGAATCTTGGCAACTGGAATACAGTGTGGGAAAATATAAGATTATGCATTTAGCAGGAATAATGGAGAACCTGAGTATTATTTAGTTGGAGAAAGACCACATAAAGCTACCGCACAGAATGATTTGCGAATCTTCACTCACGAATCATAAAAAGCTAGAATCCAAGTTCAGCGGGTAGTAGAGAAGGCAAATGGAATGTAGACCTTTATTTCAAAGAAAATGGAGCAAAAAAGTGAGGAAGTCTCGTTGACACCATACAAGGCACCTGGCAGACCACGACTGGAATACTATGGCCAGTTTTTGGGCCCCTTGCTTAAAGAAAGATATGCTGGCATTGAAGACAATCCAGAGAAGGTCAGTACGATGATATCAGATATGGAGTAACTGTCTTCTGAGAGGACATTGAATAAATTGAGCAGAATGAGAGGAAACCTTATTGAAACATATATGATTCTGAGAGTACCTGACAGGGTAGATGCTGAGAGGTTGATTCACCTTAGGGGAGAATCTAGAACTGGGAATCACAGTTTAAAAATCAGGGGTCACCTTTTAAAAGAGAGATGAGAAAAAATATGTTCTCTCAGATGGTTACAAATCTTTGGAGCTCTTTTACTGAACATGCTGAAGCAGTCAGTGAATATTTTTAAAGCGGAGACTGATACAGTGTTTGAGAAACACAGGGTGAAAGGTTGTTCGAGTGTGGTGGGGATATGTATTTAAGTTTACAAATAGATCAGCCATGATCTTATTAAATATTATTCGAGATAAAAGGTACTGCAGATGCTGGAGAATCCGAGATAACAAGCGTGGGGCTGGATGAACACAGCAGGCCAAGCAGCATCATAGGAGCAGGAAAACTTGACGCTTCGGGCCGAGACCCTTCATCAGAAATGGGGGAGGGGAAGGGGGTTCTGAAATAAATAGGGAGAGAGGGGGAGGTGGGTAGAGGATGGATAGAGGAGAGGATAGGTGGAGAGGAGGCAGACAAGTCGAAGAGGTGGGGATGGAACCAGCAAAGGTGAGTACAGGTGGGGGGGTAGGAAGGAGATAGGTCAGTCCAGGGAGGACAGACA